>CM035106.1:38687214-39039588 GCA_020205505.1 Panax japonicus | reverse complement strand
TTACCCGATGAATATCTTTGGCCCGTAGTGCAAAGATGAATATTTGATGCAAGATGTATATTGATTAATGTTACAGGGATAAAATATTGATGATGGACCTTTAAATTCATAGATGATAGTAGATTTCATTTTCTACTTAACTCTTCTAATGAATTGTTATTTTCGCTGCGAATATTGATCTAAAACTTGTTGTCCATTATATTTTATTTGATTTGTTGAAGGCTAACGATAATTTTTTGTTCATTATCTTAGTCATAATATTCTTTACTGGGCTAGTTGAGCTAACCCTTTTCCTTTTTGTTCCATTTTTCTTCTCAGGAAGAGAGAATATAGCTGAAAGTAGTCGGGGTGTGGAATGATGGTTCTAGACATTTGTTTATCAGTCCTCACTATTTTGTAAAATAGTGTATCAATGATTGTAATGAGGACTTTATCTGTGTGTGGATATTGTCTAGAAGACAATATTTGTATTTAAACTCACAGTTTAATGTGTTGTCGTATTTTGTACGACAATTGTATTATGAAGTTATAGTTATTTCTGTATCATGTATTTGGCGACTCAGAATGGGTGATGTATACCTATTTTGGGGGCGTCACAATATCTTTTTTCTATTTTATTGTGTGCAATTTATTTTTTGATTTTTTGCTTTAACAAATTGGTCAATAACCAATTTAATGAACATTGTTGTAGTTTTTTGTTTTGGTTTTATGAACTGATAAAATGTTATTTAAAAATTTAGTGGTTATTCTTAAAATTATATTACTAATAGTATATTCCATCAAAGTTGTTCACAAGTTTATATTTTCTTTTAGATAACATTGTTTTTTTATAATTACATAATAAATTTGTTCATAATAGTCTAGAAGGTTAAAATAGTGAAATACATGTATTCAGATATTTTAGAAAGACAATTATCAATCACATCAATTCATTATGTGTTCAGATATTTCATTCAGCGTATTTAGATTCTCTTATACATTCAGAATTTTCTTATTAATTTTTATCAAAGAGCAGTGAAGGTGTCAACTGCATCACTCTGCATATTGAGTTAATGAGTTTAATAATAAAAAATTATAAATTTACTACTACAAGAAAATGCTCTAACAGCGACCAACAATATCAGCAACCGCACCTCCGGTCGTAGATACTATTATTAACGACCGCCAGTGGTGACCGCCATTGAATGTAGTTGCTGGTTTTCTTAGCGACCGAATGTGGTCGCTACGTGGTCGCTATTTCAATTTTACTGCCTAAAAATTGGTTGGAAATGTTGGCGCCCTATTTTTTGCGACCTCTCATAATTAGTGACCATATCTAGTCACTGATAATTCTGTATCTTAAATATTCAGCGACCGCATGCGATCGCTATTGACGATTGCTAATGCTTTTAATCTATTAGGCACACCTCGCTAGACAGTAGTTGAAGCAGAAGAGAAAAAAAGAGGGAAAAGAGGGAGAAGGCCACGCCGTTGTCGGAAGCCACCGTCGCCACCGCTGCAATCATCGCCACCGCTGCAACCGCCACCAATGCTGCTACCGCCGTCCACTGTTGGGTAAAATCTAGTTACGCACAACACGCAAGTATACATGGTCAACAAGTAATAAAGTGATAAGTTGAGTATCGTTCCCACAGAGAATTAGTTAATAAAAATCACCAAGTACTAACCCGTAACCAACTCAATCTTATTTAAACAAATGAATTTAATCTTATAAATTAAAATATTTAACTAAACTAATTCTAATTACCACTAATTAAAAATCAGATTATGGAGATTTAAGATCACAACTTCACTTATTGCTTCATTTAGGTTAACATACTTCTCATCAATTATTCTCTATCCCGAATTGTTAATCAAGAACACTAGAGTAGTATTAACCACCTCTCGATGCACTAATACCGTATTAACGTCAATCCACAATTAAAATAGAAATCCGTTAAACACCTTAACCAACTAACCCACTATATCTCTATGTGAATTACAATTGAAGAAAGTTTAAGAACAAGTTCTCTATAAGATTACATGCGATGTCAAGCATATCTCTACCTTAACACTCATCAAGTTTAAGCTATTAACAAAATCCTGAACACATGCTATCATGATTAGATCTAAATCTATACTTCATCTCTCGAGTTCATATAGATTATCACGATAATTGATGGCCAAGCAATTAAACAATTAAGTCCAAATCACAATAGACAATCCTCTTAATAGAACATAATAATTGATAACGAAGCATATTAAAATAAACTACACAATAATATCCATTGTAATCTCAAACAAAGAATTAGTTCATGATTATTGAATTAAAGCTAAGAATCCACAATTGAATAATCATTAAAAGATAAAGATAGAAGAAGATGAGAAGAAATAATCTATTGTGTGTAGATTTAACGCTCCCTCCTTGCTCCTACTTTGAATCTTCAATGGTCTTCAAGTTGCTTCTATATCCAAATCTAATTAGAACTAGTGTTTTTCTCTAATTTACTCTAATCTAATTTAATAGAATGCTCTCTAATCTCCTAATAATCTCCTCTAATCTATGTTATATCCCTCCTTTTATAAGCCTTTGTACTTGTCTTTTAGTCCTCTTGGAAGTCCTTGAATCAAACAACTCGAAAACACTCCTTTTCGGACTAAAATTCGGACAAAATCTACTCTTTTTCGCATAGGCCAGCCCCGGCTGGCCTTTTCCCTTGCAAAAACCCAGCCCCGGCTGGGTAGTGATCTGATAATGCTCCCAGACATCCAGCCCCGGCTGGATCCTAAGGCTAAAAACGTCCAGCCCCGGCTGGACACCAATCTGCCAATTCATTTTTCTGCTGGAACCTCCTCTGCTAAAACTGTCATAACGTTTACACCAAGAGGAGTTACGAGGCCCACGACCTATCAAATCGAAGCTATCGACTAGATCTACAACTTTTGTTCTTTGATCTTTCAGAAATAACAAACACATGATGGTCGAAATTGGACTGGAAGTGACTGCTATGCAAATGACCACCCAAAACGGTGAAGTTCAATGACGTCCGTTGGTAGAAATGCCACAACTCTTTCATCCGAACTCCAATTGGAATGATTCAAGATGTTCCGAAAAGCTAAGAAAACGCTCTACAATATAGTCCAAGCTCCAAGCCAAGAACATGAAATGACATGAAAGCTCAAACGATATCCGGCTTGCTTTTGTTTTCATTTTTCGTGCTTTTCCTTACCAATAATCGCTCACATCGCTTCCAAACGTATAACCTACAAAACGAACACAAAATGAATGAAAAGTAATTAAGACACATGAATAAAAATAACTAATTCAAGTAAAAGATACCGGATAAGTAGGTATAAAACCTACTTATCAAATACCCCCAAACTTAAACCTTTGCTTGTCCTCAAGCAACACAACATAATGCAATGCAATACAATGCAATGCAACTAATCTATATGCCTACGAATCCATCAGTATTGATAGAATCAAATCTATTCACTCGGCGTTAGAGAAATCAAGTAAACATGATAATACATCATATCAAAACCAATCAATAATTTTCTAGTCAATCATCAAATCTTAAACTGTTATCACTGATATAGTGCGTGTGTGCTCAACAAACATGCTAATTGATATGAAATTAAATTTAACACATAATAGGTCTCTTTAAAGGCATCATACAGTGAAAACTCACAAAATTCACAAACAAGCTAGATCCAACTAAAGTCAAACATCCACCATGTTCAAGAGTCTAATCCGGGATACTTATGCTTTACTTTTCATTACGGGGGCTTTTTGCTCTTTTCCCGTTTTATTGTTTAATTTTCTTTTTTTTTTACTTTTTAACCATGACTGTGCAATGTCTCATTCCATTAGGCTAACAGTGCTACCCCTTAGCGAGCTTTCGACCAACGACTCCTAGACCATATAAGACCTTAGGGCGCTAGGTTTTAAGATATACCTTCGGGCGTACTTACTCAAGTAACAAAGGCCCCGAAACAAAACTAGCCACGATATTTTTTTTTTTTTTTTGAAGCTTATATATCCCAAATTTTTTTCCCGAACTTAAGTTTTTATCAAACTTTAGTCATCACTACTTATTATTCTCATTCTTTCATTCAAAATAGCATTATCCTTTAGAGTCGTATTATGTATCAATTTAAACTCAATCAATCAACAAGTTGTTTTTATTGTGCTATCCTTATTATACCAGTTTCAAACAGAAAAAAAATTCAATTCATAACAAGAAATCACATCAAAGCTCTAATAGTCAGTACGCTACTTGTCTACTCGATCCCAATCTCATCATTGGCCAAAACAAACTGTAAATATCAAACAGCTGGACTCATGCAAGATAAACATAGTAACTAACTATTATTTTTGAAATTTTTGATTTTTTTTATAATGAACCTAAACTAAATTAACAACATATGCAAAATAACATAACATAAACATGCAATAAATAACTAAACTAAACTCCCCCAAACTTAGCAATTACAATGTCCTCATTGTAAGAATATAACGATAAATAGAAGAGAACTTCCCTGTAATCAGCTAAGCGTGAGTTGATGGTGGCGATGGCTGCGACAATCATTTTGCTATCCATTGGACCTCCAATACCTGCAATGAAGAGAGACAACATGGATTAGATTATAAGATAACTTAATAAGCAACTTAATTCCTATCTACTAAATAAACTAGTAAAGCATATAAATATAAAAAATTCCTGAGTTGCCTCCCAGTCAGCGCTTGATTTATAGTCTTTCAGCCTGACTTTTTCTGGTCAATGCTATCCAATTCCTCTTCGAAAGTTGAGGAACCCTCCATCCATCGGAAATAATATAGCTTTTGGTAGGTTCCCATTTGTGATAGCCATCGATTTAAAGTCACCTAGCATACTTTGTTTAAATATATGCCCAATTGAGAATGTTGAATAACTAGGTGCTTTTCCGTCCGTTGAGCCTATGATTCGATTGGGGCTTTGAGGCTTGGCAAGAACAATGGGCTCTTCTTCTATCTTTTCCTCCTCATCCCACCATGGATTCACATTTGTAGTAGCTCTCATGTCATAAAGAGCCTTGCCGACGACATGACTACCAAGCGGGCACGATTTTGCAAATCTAACTGGACCCTTGATCTTTGGCGGAGAAGGAACTTGGGGCACTAATAACATCGGCTCATCCTCGTTGGTACTCAAAGTTAGTTCTTCACCGACCTTATTTTCATTATCCCCACTTGTCTCCTCTTTTTCAACATCTCGTGTCTCTTCCAGTTGTAGATTTGGCTCGGGTACTTCATCAATCTCGGAATCCTCATTATAACACCGATTGTTTTGAGGACAGTTTTTCAAGGCTTTGAGTATTTGATCCACATGGTTCTGCAGATTTTGCATTGATATCTCTTGATCAATCCTCCTATCCTCATTTGATGCTATGAACTTGGACAATAATTCCTCGAACTTTGACTTTTCTTTTTTTAATGGAGGTTGATATGAGAATTCCGGTGTGTATGTTGGATTTGGAGTAGAGTATTGGTCTTGATAGTTGTAATTTCATGAAGAATCCGGGTGATACCCCCAAACTTGATGATAATTATCATATACATACTGATTGAGGTAGTTACCACCATACTGTACCGGCCCAAGATTGATGGTGCATTGATTACTCGGGTGATTGCCAGAACAATAGCCACAGGTAACTGCCATCCTTCGACTCTGTTGGGCTGCGATAACGTCCAACTTCCTCGAAAGTTCTTCAATTTGTGCTGACATTGCGGAGAGTGTCGCGAGTCTGTCAATCTCTGCTTCCTTTGGTTGAGTCATGTTTGTGTATGACCATTGATACGCAAAGTCATCCATGGTACCTGAAAAGAGAGAAATATAGAAAGAGAATTAAAAATAAAAATAAAAATGTTTAAATTAAGACTAATTTGATTGAAGCTAATATTGGTAAAACTGTATTAAACTAATTCCCCGGCAACGGCGCCAAAAACTTGTTGGGTAAAATCTAGTTACGCACAACACGCAAGTATACGTGGTCAACAAGTAATAAAGTGATAAGTTGAGTATCGTTCCCACAGAGAATTAGTTAATAAAAATCACCAAGTACTAACCCGTAACCAACTCAATCTTATTTAAACAAATGAATTTAATGTTATAAATTAAAATATTTAACTAAACTAATTCTAATTACCACTAATTAAAAATCAGATTATGGAGATTTAAGATCACAACTTCACTTATTGCTTCATTTAGGTTAACATACTTCTCATCAATTATTCTCTATCCCGAATTGTTAATCAAGAACACTAGAGTAGTATTAACCACCTCTCGATGCACTAATACCGTATTAACGTCAATCCACAATTAAGATAGAAATCCGTTAAACACCTTAACCAACTAACCCACTATATCTCTATGTGAATTACAATTGAAGAAAGTTTAAGAACAAGTTCTCTATAAGATTACATGCGATGTCAAGCATATCTCTACCTTAACACTCATCAAGTTTAAGCTATTAACAAAATCCTGAACACATGCTATCATTATTAGATCTAAATCTATACTTCATCTCTCGAGTTCATATAGATTATCACGGTAATTGATGGCCAAACAATTAAACAATTAAGTCCAAATCACAATAGACAATCCTCTTAATAGAACATAATAATTGATAATGAAGCATATTAAAATAAACTACACAATAAGATCCATTGTAATCTCACACAAAGAATTAGTTCATGATTATTGAATTAAAGCTCATCCACAATTGAATAATCATTAAAAGATAAAGATAGAAGAAGATGAGAAGAAATAATCTATTGTGTGTAGATTTAACGCTCCCTCCTTGCTCCTACTTTGAATCTTCAATGGTCTCCAAGTTGCTTCAATCTCCATATCTAATTAGAACTAGTGTTTTTCTCTAATTTACTCTAATCTAATTTAATAGAATGCTCTCTAATCTCCTAATAATCTCCTCTAATCTATGTTATTCCCCTCCTTTTATAAGCTTTTGTACTTGTCTTTTAGTCCTATTGGAAGTCCTTGAATCAAACAACTCGAAAACACTCCTTTTCGGACTCAAATTCGGACAAAATCTACTATTTTTCGCATAGGCCAGCCCCGGCTGGCCTTTTCCCTTGCAAAAACCCAGCCCCAGCTGGGTAGTGATCTGCTAATGCTCCCAGACATCCAGCCCCGGCTGGGTCCTAAGGCTAAAAACGTCCAGCCCCGGCTGGACACCAATCTGCCAATTCATTTTTCTACTGGAACCTCCTCTGCTAAAACTGTCATAATGTTTACACCGAGAGGAGTTACGAGGCCTGCGACCTATCAAATCGAATTTATCGACTAGATATACAACTTTCGTTCTTTGATCTTTCAGAAATAACAAACACATGATGGTCGAAATTGGACTGGAAGTGACTGCTATGCAAATGACCACCCAAAACGGTGAAGTTCAATGACGTCCGTTGGTAGAAATGCCACAACTCTTTCATCCGAACTCCGATTGGAATGATTCAAGATGTTACGGAAAGCTAAGAAAACGCTCTACAATATAGTCCAAGCTCCAAGCCAAGAACATGAAATGACATGAAAGCACAAACGATATCCGGCTTGCTTTTGTTTGCATTTTCCGTGCTTTTCCTTACCAATAATCGCTTACATCGCTTCCAAACGTATAACCTACAAAACGAACACAAAATGAATGAAAAGTAACTAAGACACATGAATAAAAACAACTAATTCAAGTAAAAGATACCGGATAAGTAGGTATAAAACCTACTTATCATCCACCGCCTTCAGGGATTGATTTTAATGACTAATGTTTTAATATTAATTGAATATGAATCTGATTATACATGCATTAGATTGATATATATATATATATATATATATATGAATTTTATTATGTTTGGGTAATATAATTATTATTTTATTAGTACTTGAACTCGATTTGGGTAATATGATTATGTTTGGTTTATAAGTTTTGATTCGAGTAAAATTTATTTGGGTAATATGCAGTTTAGGTAAATTAATTTTTTTAATTTATGTGGTTCAAAGTTTAGAATGATTGAATGAATTTTTGTATACTGAAATAAAAATTTATGTTGCATATGAATGAGCTTATTATTGACATTTGGAATTGGGCCACATACTTATTAACTTTCTTTGATTACTAGTTGTATACTTGAAAATTACCTTTGTTTCGATATGGTCAGTTTCTATAAGTATAAGTTTTTAGTTGAATTTTTTTTACCTCTTTTATTGTGAACAGTTTAGGTTTAAAATATATAATAACTTTTAGTTATAGGAAAGCTATGCCCATAGCCAAGCTTGGTTGTCGGCCTGGTAAGCTATGGGGGGATGTTAAGCCAAAATAGGTAGTGCTAAGGAACTGTTAGTGCAACAGAGAAGGTAACTAGACACACATGGTCAATAAAGAGATTGTTTTGGCTATAACAGAAAAATAAGGGTATTTAACACTTATGTATACAAGAATGTAGAAGTTACAAAATGTTATAGAAGCTATAAATTGCTCAACCAAGTTGTGACTATCCCAAAACATAAAAGATTATAAAAAGGGACCGTGAATGGTATAATCTTAAAACATGTTAGCCGCCTTAGCGCACTAGTTGATATGAATGAATCTCCAAGATACTCAAAAGTTGTATAAATGAGTTAGCAAACTATGATATAAAGCTAGCATGAATGAAATACCTTACGTATTCACTTACGATAAAAAATATAAACAAATTTAAAACAAATTAAAATAAAATAACATGATATAATATTACTATTAAACTAAGTAGCATTTACTTAGTTTCTCATACTAAATTTAATAACATTTAATATTTGACATATAATATATATTAAATATGATTAAGTATATTTCTCTTGGTTTGTGTCTTGGGTGCCTAGAAATGACCATATATGCATAACGTGTGCATGTGGCTAGTCCATATTATAGGGGAGACTCTGGAAATTTTTTTTGATTGGTCGGGTAGTTGCGAACATTTATAATTTTAACGAGCTAATCATATGCTTACAAGTATGCTCAAGTTATATGCTTCCTAGCTAGTATGCTCAAGTCCTATGGTTACAAGTTTGTTTTGGTCATATGCTTAGAAGTATGCTTAAATTTTAATCATATGCTTATAAGTATGCTCAAGTTATATGCTTACAAGTATGCTCAAGTCATATGCTTATAAGTATGCTTAAATGTTAATCATATTCTTCCAAGTATGCTCAAGTCATATGTTAACATTTATAATATTGTATGTGGTAGGTACTGTGGTATCATGGACCTCTCTTCAGACCGTAGTTGGATGGCACGATGAAATTCAAGTGCCCAGATAGGTGCAACAGCTGAATTTAGAGCTGGTTGCCAAGTATTTTTGGAGTATGTGTATAGCCACCCGGAAAGTGTGAATGGTCAGAACAAGAAACGATGTCGATTTTTCAAGTGTAAGAATGTAAATTATATGGACAGAGACGTGGCAAACTATCATTTAGTTGTTTCTGGGTTTATGAAAAATTACGAAGAATGCTGGTGGGTACATGCGCAGAGAAGTGATGGTGGCATCACAACAGTACACAATCCGAGCAGCAGTACTCATCGTATGACTGAAATGGTTCATGATATTGTAGGACCAGATTTTGAATGGGCACAAGGCAGAGAGAAACCTATGAATTCTGATGCCAAAGACTTCTTTAAGTTATTAGACGAGGGTAGCAAGCCATTGTTGTGCCGCCCCCAAAATAGGTATACATCACCTATCTTGAGTCGCCAAATACATGGTACTGAATATAAATACAAACTTAAGTATACAATATGAGCTGAGAGTTTTTACACGAATATTGTCTCATAGACAATATCCAAACTCAAATTTAATCCTCATTACATTTATTATCACACTAAATAATGAGGACTACTAAAACAACCATCTCGGACCGTCAGTCCATTCCTTGACTAGTCCCGGTTATGTTCTCATTTCCTGAAAAGAACAATGAAAGAAAATGGTGAGCTCAACTAACCCAGTAAGAAATATTATGACTAAGATAATACAGAATAAATTATCCTTAGCCTTCAACAGTATAACAGCTGATAGAATACAATAAACAACAAGTTTTAGATCAATAATTGTAGCGGAACAAGAAATCCATTAGAAGAGTCAAGTAGAGCATGATATCTACTATCTTCTATGATTTAAAAGTTTACCATCAATTTTATCGCTGAGACTCAGCTTAATAAATAATCCACATCACTGAATTATCTATGCACTACGGGCCAAGGATATTCATTAGTATCACGACCACGAATTATCCATGCACTATGGGCCAAGGATATTTGTGTTTTCACCAATGGTCATGAACATGTCAAACAACAATTCATCTTTGCACCCTTGGCCAAAGAGAATGCATGGTCATGATCATACCAATAACTGTCATTGAGACTCAGCTCAATACATCACTTGTAACATTACAGGTCATGATTATACCGAATAAGCCCTGGTCATAATCATACCAATCAACAGTCCATCTATGCACTACGGCTAAAGATGACTTTCATCACAATATAAGTATAAGGATGATGACAATGATATAAGAATTCAATTAAATGAAAGCAAGGATAAAGTTTAAAGATCTATAATTTAATTTATCCAGAATTCAATAATGCCCAAATTTTCAATATGATACTGCTTTGTGGAGTAAAATTCAAGAATAATATTGTATCAAAAATGATTTGGACCGAAAAGAAATCAATTTTTGTCAAGAATAGTACTCTGGGTGAAGAGTACCCTGTGAATAGTACTTTTTGAATAGTATCCTGATAATAGTACTTCATGAATAGTACCTTATGAATAGTACTTTAATAATAGTACCGTATAAATAAATAGTACCCATGAATAGTACTCCGGCATGAAAAGATTAAAATTTAACAACAATGTTCAAAAAAATATCCTTGTGAAACGATACTAGATGAAGTGAAAATTTCAAGGATATTCTACTAATTTCACAGAGTATAGGATCAATACTAAAATGAGTATAGAATTCGGAATCTGAAACGAAATAATATTACTTACATACTACAGAGTATGGAAGAAAATATTATTTCGTACGGATATTGAACAAAATTAATATCCCTTACGAATACGAAAGAAATAATACCCCTTACCTTAGTAGAAGACTGGATACTGCAATAGTGAAGTAGCAGAATACTCTTCTTCTTTCTCTCTATAGCTTCTCTCCATAATTACTCTTGTGAGTCTTAGTGAATTGGTGAGAATGAAAGAAGAATGTGCTTTTATTTATAGAAAACATAGTTTCAATAATTGCACATTTTGGGGCTCAAATTATTACAGTATTTTACCTTCATTTTTTCTTTTATTTTTAATTTAGTCCTGCAAGTATTATCAAACTTGCACCGTATCCCCTAATAGTACATGAATGTGAATCAATAGTGCATGAATGTGAATCAATAGTTTTATTCATGTGAATAAATAGTTACATGCATGTGAACTAATAGCAATTAATTACTCATTTATCCGATTAATTACCCGATTCGTCAATTTAACCTCAAAAAATCAATTATTATCGAAATAAATATCGATTCCCACTAACACTAATAATCCCAACACAATGGAAATATCAATTTCATCTTTAATCAACACGAACTTATTCATCATTAATATTATAACTCATAGTATTTAACAACCAGATCATTCCAAGGAAAGAGGGGGCTTTCCGATAAGAATTTCTTCCTATTGGCGCGCAATTAGGTGACCAAACCCCTTTCCTCGACAGAACTTTCTAGATATCGTTAATATTGTAAATAATAATATGAATAACTTTGTCGTCTCAATTATTGATTTAAAAATATAAAATATTATGCAGATGATACTGTGACAATAATTGAATCAATAATATGAGAAATATTATGCAGCAATTACTGTAGCAATAATTGAGTATAACTGAGTGACTTCTCACGTAAGCATTAATAATCAATACCGTGTGCTACTATACAACCACGCATATTACTGTACTTTTACCACCGAGTATTTCAACAGTTTAACGGTAAAACTTTCGTCGTTATTTTCATAAAAAGATATTTCTGTCATTTTCTAACTTCGACAATACTTCTATTATGGGGTCTACAAATGATTGTGCCGTCGTACAAATATTCCCTGTTAAAATGAATATTCCACGACTAATCAAATATTTTATGAAAACTTGCATACTTTGCAAAATTTTCATATATCCCCCTTAACTTTTAACCTTTTATCAATTTAACCATTTACTAAATAATAATTATAAGAAAATTAAATACTTTTATTTCATAAAATTTGGGGTCTTACAACCTCCCATCCTTATGAAATTTGGCCCTCAAAATTTACGTACGTACCTAGTATGACGAAGAGGTGAAGATACCTTGTTTAGATTTTAACTCTTGAGGTATAACCTTTGAGCGTAGAATATATTCCTTCTTATCCAAGATTTTAACAGTTACATTTGCATACGTTAAATCTTTCGCTATCTCGTCTGGTTCTAATTCAATAATGTGGTTCGGGTCGTCTATATATTTACGTAACATCGATACATGAAAAATATTATGAACACGAGACATACTTGGTGATAAAGCGAGTCTATAGGCCACAATTCCTACTCTATCAAGTATTTCAAATAGACCAATTAAATTGAGGGTTGAGATTTCCTCTCTTCGTCGATTCTTGCTTCTAGAATAATGCCTCCTTGCACCTTCTTCTTCACATTCATCAGCTTTGAGTCTGCAGCTTGAGCGTCTTTAACTTTATCGATTAAAGTCAATTCTACTCGTATATTTGCAATCTTCACGTAGGTTCTTGGAGTCTTGAACTCAATCTCAATATTTTGTAAGTCGTACGAAATGTGTCTTTGTGTTAACAATATCACACTCGTAAATGCATACGATCTTCCACTCAACCGTCAGCTACCACGTTTGCTTATCTAGGATGGTAATTAATGGCATTATCGTAATCTTTCAACAGCTCGAGCCAACGTCTTCTGCGCAAGTTACATTAGTTCTGAGTGAAGATTTATTTAAGGGTTTTAGAAATAAGTTTTGTATTGGGGTTAATACAAAATTTGATTTCACGCTCTGGGGTAGGCCAAGAAGTTCTTCAGGGTATACGTTAGGAAATTTATTAACGATAAAAATATCATTCAAAACTATGACTCTCATCTAAGATGTGGATAGTACATCATATTGATACCTATCAACTTGCCACCGTTATTCACGGCTTCCCCTACGAAAAGTCTGGCTTCGGTGCATTCCAAGACTTTGAATTCACCAGCGAAAGGTTTGGGGCTCTTTACTTATGGCTTAATATGACAATGATTAACTTTAGTGGTTTGGTTACTTGAATTCGCATAACAGGTTGGTTAGGAAGGCTAACAACCTTACGAAAATAATCAATTTTAGCATAATGAATAGTTAACCAGTCGATTCCTAAAATCACATCAAAGGCAAGTATTTTCAAAGAGATAAAATAGACAGGTAACGTGAAGGTGCCGATTTGAATCAAATAAGACTTATAAATAGTGCATGTAATGAATGTTTCTCCCAACGGAGTTTCAATAGATACGTCAATGTCTAATTTTTCCATAGTTAAATTTAAACGTTGAGTGCAAGTGGGAGGAATAAAAGACTGGGTAGAACCGGTATCGAATAAGGTATAGACTTCGCAAGAGTTTATGATTAACGTACCCGTGATAACATCATTCGAGTTCCTCGACAAATGCTCTCACTTAAACTACCAGCTTTGACTTGTCTGGGACATCTTTTGGCGTCACCATCCCAGCTGGACTTGATTTCACTACACGAAAAAAATCAAGCTAAATAACCTTCTCTTTCGTAATTGAAACACGATTTGGGTTGCTGTGTATAGTTTGGATGGATGTATCCCTTTTGTCCGCACTTAAAACATACAACCGATGGTCGTTCTTCTTCCATTGAAACGGGTGCTGGTACTGATGTCTTTCCATCATTATTGAACCTTCTCTTCTTGAAGTTGTTTTCAATTAGTTCACATTTCCTATTCTCTTGGCCATGATTACCATCGAAGTGGTTACCATTTTTTAAGACCCCAACTTATTATAAATGAAATTAAATTTCCTCTATTTAATATTTTGAAATAGTAAGGGTTGATTTGATTAATGTGGGTAGTTATGGGTAAAATACGCAAATATTTTAAATAAACAAGTGGTTATAAAATATTCATTGTTGTTGGGGAATATTTGTTTGGTCGTGGAATATTCTTACTATCAAGGAATATTCATACGACGGCGCAACCTTGTGTGGGCTCCATAACGAAAAGTGATTGGATGAAGAAAACGAAAAGTATAAGTTGTTTATAAATAACGGCGTAGTTGTTACCGTTAATACTGTTGGAATTCCCGGTGGTTAAAACACAGTAGCATACGGTATTGCAACAATTATTGATTCTTACATAAGAAGGCACTACTTAATAATTGTTACAGTAGTTACTGTTCAATATTTTATTTTATTGATTCAATAATTGCTACGTTGATATTTTATATTATTGTTGTTTTAATAATTGTCACTACACAATATTTTCATTATCAGATCAATAATTCATATTATTTGAATAATATTATTAGATAAAATTATTGGCAATGTCTAGAAAATTCTGTCTAAGGAGAGGTATGGTCACCTAATTGCGCGTCCGTAAGGATAAATCCTTATTGGAAAGCCCCCTCTTTCTTGGGAACAGTCTGGTTGCCAGTATTATGATTCTGTAATATTATTTGTGAATAATTAATTATTGATTTATATGATAAAAAAATATTTATTTTATGTGGATATAGATGGAGAAAATTTTTAATGTGACAATTGTTGAAAATTGATATTTTATCTTTTTAGATAAAATAATTCATTTAAATATATTATTATATTTTAATAATATAATAATGGTGATATTTTTTACAATGAATGTGGGATATATGAATATATGAGGAGGAAGAGTATTTTTATTGCAAAAGTTGTTTAAAACTTGTTAAACATGTCTGTGGGCCCATTTCTTGACTAAAATTTGATTATAGTCTGTAAAATCGCCCGTTTATGGTTTCGGTCAGTTTCTGTTTGGAATTTGGAAAAACTGTTTTCTGCAAAGATATAGAGAATGAAATTTCCTATGAAAAAGACATAAGGTTTGAATTTTTCTAAAAAAGGGCTATTTATTATGAATTATTGAAGTTCTGAAGTTCTGAAATAATTGATTTTTGGAAGTTTTAATTATTTTTAATATGATAAACGTTTTTGTCATTAATTGTGGGTCTTGCATGTGATGTAAATTGCTGAATTCAGATCTACGAAAGTGGGCGTAAGAAATTTATATATATATATTAATATTTTATTAAATTTTCTACTTTGGTGTTCTAAGCATTTTCCTATAATAGGGTGCTTAGGTTAGAATTGAAAATCACACCAGAAACTAAAGTTTTCTCTCTATATTATCGAGCATATTCTTGTGAGTATTTTGATACTTTGAGTGTTGCTATACGGTGCATGTTCCTTCAGCGTTATATCAGATATTACAGCCAGAAGTACTATTCTTTTCGAGGTAAGGGATATTATTTTTTTTAAAATGATGTTATTTCTTCTAATATCATTATGCTAGAATATTGGTAAGATTTTTCTTGTGAAATTCTTGTCTTTTAGTGTTGGGGTTACTATTCACGTATACGACACTATTCACGTATACGTCACTATTCACGAATACGGCACTATTCACAGAAAAAAATTAAATTCTCGTTTTTTTGTCCAAAACATCTATTATGGATACTAGCTTGGATTGTATCCATGTTTTGATCATTCTTGAATTTTACTTCACTACGGTTATTTATGAAGTATTTTTGAACTTGAATTATTTGAAATACGAATCCTTAATATTTATTTTTTGTTTCACTGGATTCGTTTTCTTTAAAATATTTTTCATCATCCACAATCCTAAATAATGATATTACTGAATATTTTTGGCCTGTAGTGCAAAGATGAATGAATTTTTGATGAATATCTTTGGCCTGTAGTGCAAAGATGAATAGGTGTTGAGATGAACATGACCAACTAATGAATATCTTTGGCCTGTAGTGCAAAGATGAATATTTGATTCAAGATGTATATTGATTGATGTTACAAGGATAAAATATTGATGATGGACTTTTAAATTCATAGATTATAGTAGATTTCATTCTCTACGTAACTCATCTATGAATTATAATTTTTCGCTGTGAATATTGATCTAAAACTTGTTGTCTATTGTATTTTATCAGATTTTTCCCTATTGAAGACTAACGATAATTTGTTCTATATTATCTTAGTCATAATATTCTTTATTGGGCTAGTTGAGCTCACTCTTTTCCTTTTTGTTCCATTTTTCTTCTCAGGAGGCGAGAATGTAGCGAATTCTAGTCGAGGTGTGGAATGATGGTTCTAAAAAGTTGTTTATTAGTCCTCACCATTTTTGTAAAATAATATACCAATAATTGTAATGAGGACTTATTTGGGTGTGAATATTGTTTAGATGGCAATATTTGTATTTAAACTCACAGTTTATATGTTGTATTAATAAAGTTGTAGTTGTTTCTGTACCATGTTATTGACGACTCAAAATGGGTGATGTATACTTATTTTGGGGGCGTCACAATTGGTATCAGAGCTTAGGGATATGATCTCTGGCGGAGATCAGGGAATAGAACTAGGAGGGGAGACACGAGTAAAACCTTCGCTAGTGTGTCTTACCTAAGCTTATTTTTTGGTTTGTCAGTATATAGGGATATTATGTGATATGTTAATTTCTTTAATTAACCCTTGTTTTATGGCAGTATTTGAGAATGTCGACTGAGAATGTTAACAGTGGAGTAAACGAGACCGTGGAGACTCCTTTACTCACCAATGAGGAGAACGTTCAACAGGCTGACAATGTTCCTCCTGTAAACAACACCGCTGATCAGACGATGAACGACGGAATGTTTAGAAGGTTTTTGCAGTTCATGCAAAATTAGATGAGGGAAACTCGTGTAAAAAATACAGGTGGAAATGATAACAACGCACTGTTTATTACAGCCAAGCAGTTCAAAGAGTTGGGACCACCAGAATTTTGGGGAAAGTAGAATCCGATTAAGGCGGAGACGTGGGTCAAACAAATTACCAAAATATTCGATGTCTTGGGATGCACGAAGGAACAGAAGGTTCCATTCGCCACTTTTATGTTCCGTAATGAGGCAAATTACTGGTGGGAATCTGTGAAGTGTACCCATCCAGCCGCACTCAGCATGTCTTGGGAGACATTTCAGAAACTGTTCAATGACAAGTACTTTTCTGAAAGTATTCGTCATATGAATGAAGTGGAGTTTATTAGGTTGGAACAAAATAATATGACAGTGTCCCAGTACGAGGCGAAGTTTGCAGAGTTATCCAGGTTTACACCTCATTTGGTGGAGAATGAGGAACGTATGACGTGAATGTTTCTGAGAGGTTTGAAACCTGGCATACGTCAATATCTCATTTCTCATAAATTTTCTCTCTATTCAGATATTGTCAACAGGGCTCAATTATTAGAGCGAGATAACGAGTACGTTTAATCGAGGGACCACAACCAGGATCATACCAGTGATAACAGTCATCAGAACAAAGATAACCATCGGAGAAAGAAAAATATGAACTAAAGCGGCAACCACTCTAGTGGTAATCATGGCCATTAGAATAGAAAAAGTGAGTCGGGAGGAGGTTTTAAAAAGAGGAGATTCAACAACGACCATGTGAAGACGTTAGCGCCAACAGAAACTGGTTCTAAGGGAGGAGAATGACCACCGGTCGTATGCTATAAATGCAGAAAAGAGGGACATATTAGCCCAAATTGTCCACAACAGTTTAAGGTATGTTATAATTGTGGAAAAGAAGGACATATCACTCGAGATTGTATGGTAGCGAAACCAATTCTAGGGGGGACTGTGACTCAAAAGGCTGTCCTAGAAAAGTCAAAGTCAAAGGTTCCTGGAACAACGTTTGTCGTGACTGGTCAAAATGCGAGGAACCCAAACGAGATGATCACGGGTAAGCTAATCATAAATTCTTGCAAAGTTTATACCTTACTAGATACCGGTGCTACCCATTCATTTATCTCTCCTACTTGTGCTCAATGTTTAAACTTGACTACGGAGAAATTAGACCTTGATTTATCTATGGAGACTCTGTTAGGAGAAACTTTCATTACATCCACTGTTTATAAATCTTGTTTGATCCAAGTTGGCACCATCACATTACCTGTTGACCTTATCTCTTTAAAGATACTTGCTTTTGATGTGATTTTAGGGATTGATTGGTTAACTACTCATCATGCCAAAATTGATTGTTTTTGTAAGGTTATTAGTTTTCATATTCCTAACCAACCTGTTGTACGAATTCAAGCAACTAAACCACTAAAATCAATCACTGTCATATCAAATCATAAAGTTATACATTTATTAAAAAAATGGATGTCAAGCTTTCTTAGCCCATGTTATGGATTTGAATAAAGACACGTCAGATTTGAATAATATTCCTGTTGTTAGTAAATTTCCTGACGTATTTCCTGAAAAACTTCCCGGTCTACCCCCAGAACGTGAAGTTGAATTCTTTATTGATCTTGAACATGGTACAAAGCCCATTTCTAAAACCCCATATCGAATGGCTCATATTGAACTTCAGGAGTTAAAGGTCCAACTACAGGAGTTGTTGCACATCGGTTTCATTCGTCCTAGTACATCTCCTTGGGGTGCTCCTATTTTATTTGTAAAGAAAAAAGACGGGAGTATGCGACTTTGTATTGACTATCGGGAATTGAACGATGTCACCATCAAGAATAGGTATCCGTTACCTTGTATTGATGACCTGTTTGACCAGTTTCAAGGAGTACAATTCTTTTCAAAGATCGATCTTCATTATGGATATCATCAGCTGAAGATTAGAACTGAGGATATTCCAAAGACTGCCTTAAGAACTCGGTATAGGCATTATGAATTCTTATTCATGTCTTCTGGATTGACTAATGCTCCTGCGGCTTTAATGGATATGATGAACCAAGTATTCAAAGATTATTTGGATCAGTTCGTTGTTGTCTTTATTGATGACTTCCTCATATATTCAAAAAGTCGTGAAGGTCATGAGCACCATTTGAAGCTATTACTCCAAAGGCTTCGTGAAAATAAGCTATATGCTAAGTTAAAGAAATGCTAGTTCTGACATGAGGAAGTAGCATTCCTTGGGCACGTGGTGTCAAAACATGGAGTATCTGTCGACCTGGCGAAGATTGAAGCAATACAAAGTTGGAAGCAACCGAAGTCGGTGACTGAAGTACATAGCTTTTTGGGCTTAGCTGGTTATTATCGGAGATTCGTGGAAGGATTTTCTCGAATCGCTACTCCTTTAACTCAGCTAACTCAGAAAGATACAAAATTCGTATAGAGCAAGGAATGCGAGAAGAGTTTCCAAGAGCTTAAGAGGAGACTTATTTTGGCACCTGTTCTGACAATACCATCTGGTTCGGATGGAATTGTTATCTATAGCGATGTTTCAAGCAAAGGCTTAGGATGTGTTTTCATGCAACATGGAAAAGTCATAGCCTATGCCTCGCGACAACTTAAAGAGTATGAGAGGAATTATTGAAGTTCCGAAGTTCCGAAATAATTAATTTTTGGAAGTTTTAATTATTTTTAATATGAAAAACATTTTTGTCATTAATTGTGGGTCTTGCATGTGATGTAAATTGCTGAATTCAGATCTAAGAAAGTGGGCATAAGAAATTTGTATATATATATATATATATATTAATATTTTATTAAATTTTCTGTTTTGGTGTTCTAAACATTTTCCTATAAATAAGGTGCTTAGGTTAGAATTGAAAATCACACAAAAAACTGAAGTTTTCTCTCTATATTATCGAGCATATTCTTGTGAGTATTTTGATACTTTGAGTGTTGTTATACGGTGCATGTTCCTTCAGCGCTATATCTGATATTACAGCCAAAAGTACTATTCTTTTCGAGGTAAGAGATATTATTATTTTTTAAATGATGTTCTTTCTTCCAATATCATTATGCCGGAATATTGGTAAGATTTTTCTTGTGAAATTCTTGTCTTTTAGTGTCAGGGTTACTATTCACGTATACAACACTATTCACGTATACGACACTATTTACGAATACGGCACTATTCACAGAAAAAAAATTCTCGTTTTTTTGTCCAAAACATCTATTATAGATACTAGCTTTGACTGTATCCATGTTTTGATCATTCTTGAATTTTACTTCACTACGGTTATTTATGAAGTATTTTTGAACTTGAATTATTTGAAATACGAATCCTTAATATTTATTCTTTTGTTTCACTGAATTCATTTTCTTTAAAATATTTTTCATCATCCTCATTCCTAAATGATGATATTACTGAATATCTTTGGCATGTACTGCAAAGATGAATGAATTTTTGATGAATATCGTTGGCATGTAGTGCAAAGATGAACAAGTGTTGAGATGAACATGACCGATTGATGAATATCTTTGGCCTGTAGTGCAAAGATGAATATTTGATTCAAGATGTATATTGATTGATGTTACAAGGATAAAATATTGATGATGGACTTTTAAATTCATAGATTATAGTAGATTTCATTCTCTACGTAACTCATCTATGAATTATTATTTTTCGCTGCGAATATTGATATGAAACTTGTTGTCTATTGTATTTTATCAGATTTTTCCCTGTTGAAGACTAACGATAATTTGTTCTATATTATCTTAGTCATAATATTCTTTACTGGGCTAGTTGAGCTCACCCTTTTCCTTTTTGTTCCATTTTTCTTCTCAGGAGGTGAGAATGTAGCGAGTTCTAGTCGGGGTGTGGAATGATGGTTCTAGAAAGTTGTTTAGTAGTCCTCACCATTTTTGTAAAATAATGTGCCAATAATTGTAATGAGGACTTATTTGGGTGTGAATACTGTCTAGATGGAAATATTTGTATTTAAACTCACAGTTTATATGTTGTATTAATAAAGTTGTAGTTGTTTCTGTACCATGTTATTGACGACTCAAAATGGGTGATGTATACCTATTTTGGGGGCGTCACACATTTCTTGCCTGATAATTTCCTCCACGATGGTTATTGTTGTTTTGATGGTCGTTGTCGCCAGTACGATTATTATCGTGTTGTTGGTCGTTGCCATTTGGTTGAGCTAACTCATTATCGCGCTCCACTAACTGAGACCTATTCACAACATCCGAATATAAACAAATTTTGTGGGAAATCAGGTATTGACGTATTTTAGGTTTCAAACCTCTTAGAAATATTCGCATCATTCACTCCTCATTATCAACCAAAAGGATGTACGCCAGGATAACTCAGCAAACTTAACCTCATATTGCGACACGGTCATATTATTTTCCTCCAACTTGATGAATTCCACCTCCTTCACGTGATGAATACTTTCGGGAAAGTACTTGTCGTTGAACAATTCTTGGAACTTCTCCTAAGACATCTTGAGTACGGCAGGTTGGGTACATTTTACAGATTCCCACCAGTAATCTACCTTTTCACGCAACATAAAGGTGGCGAAGGGAACCTTTTTCTCCTCTGAGCATTCCAGGACATCAAATATCTTGGTGATCTGCTTTATCCACGTCTCTGCCTTAAGTGGTTTTGGCTTTACCAAAAACTTCGGTGGTCCAAGCTCCTTGAACTGCTTAGCGGTGACCAGCCGTGAGTTGCCAGTGTTTCCACCTGCATTTTGAACATGAGTCTCTCTCGCCTGATGTTGCATGAATTGCATAAAGCCTCTGAACATCCCATCGTTCATCATTTAGTCGGTGTTGTTGTTTACCTGAGGATTATTGCCTTCCAGATGCACATTATCCTAGGTATTGAACGTTGGTGACTCAACGGTCTCATGTGCTTCATTGCTTATCTAAACATTTTCAAATGCCATTCTCAAACACTGTCACAAAACAAGGGTTAATTGACATGTCACATATTATCCCTATATTATGACCGACCAATTAAATAACAAATAACTTAGGTAGGTCATACTAGCGAAGGAATTACCCGTCTATCCCCTCCAAGTTATAGTCTCACATCTCAGTCAGGGATCATATCCCTAAGCTTTGATACCAACTGTGACACCCCCAAAATAGGTATACATCACCCATCTTGAGTCGCCAAATACATGGTACTAAATACAAATACAAACTTAAGTATACAATATGAGCTGAGAGTTTTTACATGAATATTGTCTCATAGACAATATCCAAACTCAAATTCAATCCTCATTACATTTATTATCACTCTAAATAACGAGGACTACTAAAACAACCATCTCGGACCATCACTCCATTCCTCGACTAGTCTTGGCTACATTCTCATTTTCTGAAGAGAACAATGAAAGAAAATGGTGAGCTCAACTATCCCAGTAAGAAATATTATGACTAAGATAATGCAGAATAAATTATCCTTAGCCTTCAACAGTATAACAACTGATAGAATACAATAGACAACAAGTTTTAGATCAACAACTACAACGGAACAAACAATCCATTAGAAGAGTCAAGTAGAGCTTGATATCTACTATCTTCTATGATTTAAAATTTTACCATCAATTTTATCGTTGAGACTCAGCTTAATAAATAATTCACATCACTGAATTATCCATGCACTACGGGCCAAGGATATTTATTAGTATCACGACCATGAATTATCCATGCACTACGGACCAAGGATATTCGTGTTTTCACCAATGGTCATGAACATGCCAAACAACAATTCATCTTTGCACCCTTAGCGGAAGAGAACCTATGGTCATGATCATACCAATAATTGTAGCTGAGACTCAGCTCAATAAATAATCCAAATTACTTGTAACATTACAGGTCATGATTATACCGAATAATCCCTAGTCATAATCATACCAATCAACAGTCCATCTATACACTACAGCCAAAGATGACTTTCATCATAATATAAACATGAGGATGATAACAATGATATAAGAACTCAATTAAATGAAAGCAAGGATAAATTTTAAAGATCTATAATTTAATTTATCCATAATTCAATAACGCCCAAATTGTCAACATGATACTGTTTTATGGAGTAAAATTCATGAATAATATTGTATCAAAAATGATTTGGACCGAAAAGAAATTATTTTTTGTCATAAATAGTACTCCGGGTGAATAGTACCCGAGTGAATAGTACCCCATGAATAATACTTCGGGAACAATATTTTTGAATAGTACCCTGTGAATAGTACTTTAGGAATAGTACCCTGTGAATAGTACTTTTTGAATAGTACTTTATGAATAGTATGGTATAAATGAATAGTACCCAGGAATAGTACTCCAACATGAAAATCTTAAAATTTAACAAGAATGTTCAGAAAAATATCCTTGTGAAACAATACTAGATGAAGCACAAATTTCAAGGATATTCTACTAATTTCACATATTATAGAAGCAATACTAAAATGAGTATAGAATTTAGAATCTGAAACGAAATAATATTACTTACATACTACAAAGTCTAGAAGAAAATATTATTTCATATGGATATTGAACAAAAATAATATCCCTTACGAATACGAAAGAAATAATACCCCTTACCTTAGTAGAAGACTGGATACTGCAATAGTGAAGTAGCAGAATACTCTTTTTCTTTCTCTCTATAGCTTGTCTCTCTATAGATTCTTTTTATAATTGCTCTTATGAGTCATAGTGAATTGGTGAGAATGAAAGAAGAATGAGCTTTTATTTATAGGAAAACATAGTTTCGATAATTTCACATTTTGGGCCTCGAATTATTACAGTATAGTACCTTCATCTTTTCTTCCATTTTTGATTTAGTCCTACAAGTATTATCAAACTTGTACCACCTCCCATAATAGTACATGCATGTGAATCAATATTTCCATTCATGTGAACAAATAGTTATATGCATGTGAACTAATAGCAATTAATTGCTCATTTATCCGATTAATTTACCGATTGGTCAATTTAACCTCCAGAAATCAATTCTTATTGAAATAAATGTCGATCTCCACTAACACTAATAATCCCAAAACAATGAAAATATCAATTTCATCTTTAATCAACACAAACATATTCATTATTAATATTATAACTCACCGTATTTGACAACCAGATCATTCCCAGGAAAGAGGAGGCTTTTCGATAAGAATTTCTCCCTATTGGCGCGCAATTAGGTGACCAAACCTCTTTCCTTGACAGAACTTTCTAGACATCATCAATATTGAAAATAATAATATGACTAACTTTTTCGTCTTAATTATTGATTTAAAAATATAAAATATTATGCAGATGATATTGTGACAATAATCGAATCAATAATATGAGAGATATTATGCAACAATTACTGTAGCAATAATTCAGTATAACTGAGTGACTTCTCATGTAAGCATCAATAATCAATACCGTGTACTACTATACAACCACGCGTATTACTCTACTTTTATTGTCGGGTATTTCAACAGTTTAACGGTAAAACTTTCGCCGTTATTTTCATAAAAAGATATTTCTGTCGTTTTCTAACTCCGACAATATTTCTATTGTGGGGTCCACCAATGATTGTGCCATCATACGAATATTCCCTGTTAAAATTAATATTCCCTGACCAATCGAATATTTTATGACAACTTGCATACTTTGCAAAATTTTCACATATCCCCCTTAACTTTTAACCTTTTATCAATTTAATCATTTACTAAATAATAATTATAAGAAAATTGAATACTTTCATTTCATAAAATTTGGGGTCTTACAAGTGTGGCATGGATGCACCAAACACACTACATTGTCTGCACTAACGACATTACTTAACATCAAGGCTGATCACAACATAAGCCATAAGTGTTTTGAGTCGCGCTTGAAGGCCATTAAGAGTATGTTGCCTGACGGTAAGAAATTACCTAATAACTATTACTTTTGTAAGAAAATGGTGAAGAAGTTGGGTCTTGGATACCAAAAGATCGATGTATGTCCCAATGATTGGATGTTGTTTTATAAGGAAAATGAACAGATGACAAGGTGCACGTTTTGCAGTCATGATCGGTTTAGGCCTAATAAAGAGGGTGTGACTACAAAAAAATCAAGTATACCGTTTAAAATTCTAAGGTATTTTCCAATAACACATCTTCTAAAAAGAGTGTACATGTCTTCAAGAACAGCTAAACATATGAGTTGGCATGTGAAATCTCCAGCTAAAGATGGAGAAGTAAATCATCTCGCAGATGGGCATGCTTGGAAAGAATTCAACTTAGTACATCATGGGTTTGCATTGTGTTAGGAATAAGCATGTGAATGATATTCCTATTTATGTATGATTTGATTATGATATAAATGAATGAATATGCAAGTAAGCTTGCATTAAGAAAAACTGTAAAGTCATTTGATAGATAATAGGAACATATGTGCAAGGAATTAAAATGAATTGATCAAATATGTTAGGTTGATCCTACATAAGCAAAACAGCTCTGTAAAGTCCTTAAAAAGAAATTATGTACAAGGACTATGAATGTTGAAAGATCAAGCTTGTTAGGTTGATCTTATAATGTAATAGATAGGCTTTTCTGATCATCGAGCACTGCACCAGAAATCGTATTCTTCCAGGAGAGTCAAGGAAAACTCGAGAGCTATCAAGGCAGAATCGTAGTCTACAAGATAGTAGATCTTAGAGTTCGTAGACTGCCAGGAGAGATGAGGAAGGTACGTAGTGTATCGAGAAGAACATCCTCGGAGCCATAGTCTGGTGAGGATATCATGTTCATAATCGTAGAGACAGCCTGTCTACGACCCGACCGAGCATCTGTTGAAGCCAAGCAAAGAATTGTAGACCACACTCAGAGTCGTAGAGTCTACTAATCACATCAGAGGTAGATATCGTAGTCGAGCAAGATAAGATGAAGACAACTAGCTTAAAGACAAAAATCGTAGAGTGTCAAGATCTGATCTCGGAGTCATAGTGTCTGCACAACCCAAGCTAAATCGTAGAGTGCAGAACTAAGGCTTCAATAGAAGTGCTCACAATGCAAGGCAGAATCATAGAGTAAATATGATTCTCAACAAATGAGCACTCCTAGAATATCCAAAGTATGAAGCTTCTGGTTTGAGCCGCAAAGATACATCCCACCTGAAGGAAACCAGAGAGCACTCAACGAATGGCATGTAAGCTAACAGAAAATCTATTCACCAACCCAATCAACATCCAGATTGAGTTGTAAAGCCATTCAAGATGAAGTCTTCCACAAGTTGATCAGAAGAAGACTTCAGTCAAATAAGCTAACTAAGGAAAGTCAGTAAATACAGTAGCTGTCAAGTGAACAGAAGACAACGATCTTGGAAGTAACCAAGATCGTTGTGTTTGCCAAAATAAAGAAGGAACTGATGGAGTGTACACAAAGATACTTGTTAGCTTTTGAAGAACATGGCTAAAGTGATTAAGCACTGGTCAGTCCATTGATGATAAATGAACGGGAGATCACACGAAGAAAGCGAGCTGGGCATGCCACAAATCTGAGGTGTCTTGGTATTCAGAAGAGACCAGAACAAGGAGTCAAGCTATCAGTTCCTAAGAATAGTAGAAGACAAACAAAAGTATTAAAGCAATACACAATAGAAGGAAGAAGTGTTCTACATTGAAGATCTAATGAACACTCCTTAGGATCGTAGTGATGTCTCAACCAGTCAATGAGCAACATTCAACAAGACACTAAGATCAGGTCCACGAATATGCATCAGAATTGTAGAGTTCGGTCATCTGAAGATTGAAGCATTGGCAACGGTTTAATCTGAAGAGTGATATTCGAGCATTGCTAGTTGAGAGCATCGATGCAAAAGGACAAATCCTGAAGTTCTAATCGAGAAGTCAGAAAGGAGAAATAAAGTCGATTACCTACCCAAGACATCAAAGTGACATCTTTGACGGGGTAGGTAAAATAGTAGACTGTAGTGTCAGAAAGATGAACAAGGGGATGTCATGATCTGTTAGAAACAACTTTATTGGGGGATGAAGAGGTCGACGATCCGGAATTTGTGGATTACTTACAGATGCTAGATTCATTGCCACGAGTTAGCCGATTCAGATCACCGTTTGAACCATTGCAAACTAAGGAGATAGCCGCAGAAAAATGAAAACCATCATTGGAAGAGCCACCAAAGTTGGAACTTAAGCCACTCCCTAAATACCTCAGGTATGCGTATTTAGGAAATTCAAATTCTTTACCTGTTATTATTTCTGCTGCACTTAATGAATTGCAAGAAGAGGAGTTGCAAAGGGTGCTTAAGGAACACAAATCAGCGATTGGATGGACAATTGCGGATATAAAGGGAATTAGCCCCTCATTTTGCATGCACGAGATTCTGATGGAAGATGAGGCAAAACTAATAGTGGAGCAACAACGTCGACTTAACCCTATTATGAAGGAAGTTGTGAAGAAGGAAATTTTGAAGTAGTTGGATGTCGGTATCATCTACCCGATTTTCGACAGTAAGTGGGTTAATCCGGTCCAGTGTGTTCCGAAAAAGGGAGGAATGACTGTGGTGCAAAATGAGGACAACGAGTTAATACCGACAAGAACAGTGACATGTTGGAGGCTTTGCATGGATTATAGGAAGTTGAACAAGGCAACCTGAAAATACCATTTCCCGCTACCCTTTATTGATCAAATGTTGGATAGATTGGTAGGACATGAATATTACTGTTTATTGGATGGGTACTCGGGCTATAACCAGATAGTCATCGCTCCGGAGGATTAATAAAAGACGACATTTACGTGCCCTTATGGCACATTTGGATTCTGGAGGATGTCATTCGGGTTATGCAATACATCTGCAACCTTCCAACGGTGTATGATGACCATTTTTTCAAATATGGTGGAGAAAAATGTGGAAGTCTTCATGGACAATTTTTCTGTCTATGGGGACAACTTTGATATTTGCCTAGGTAATCTGGTCATAGTGTTGCAGCAATGAAAGGATACGAACCTCTTACTCAATTGGGAAAAATGCCACTTCATGGTTGAAGAGGGCATAATTTTGGGCCATAAGGTATCGGCCCAAGGATTGGAGGTTGACAAAGAAAAGCTGGAAACAATCAATAAACTGCATCCACCGAGCTTAGTGAAGGGTATTAGAAGTTTTCTGGGACATGCTGGATTCTACAGGAGGTTTATAAAAGACTTCTCAAAAATTGCAAAACCTCTATGCAGTCTTTTAGAGAAGGATGCTACTTTCAGTTTTGATGAGGAATGCAAGTCAGAGTTTAAATTATTGAGGAAGAAATTGACTACAGCCCCTGTGATCGTCGGACCATATTGGAATATGCCATTCGAGCTAATGTGTGACGCGAGCGATTATGCTGTTGGGGTTGTGTTGGGCCAACAATGAGATAAGGTGTTTCACACCATATACTATGCAAGCAAAACACTCACAGAGACTCAAATGAATTACACAACCACAGAAAAGGAATTGCTTACAGTGGTGTATGTGTTTGACAAATTCCGAGCATACTTGATCGGGACTAAGGTGATAGTCTACACAGACCATTCGGCGATTCGGTACCTAATAGCGAAAAAAGATGCTAAGCCACGCCTTATCCGATGGATTCTCCTACTTCAAGAGTTTAACTTAGAAATAAAGGATAGAAATGGGACGAAGAATCAAGTAGCCGATCACTTGTCTAGGCTAAAAAACCAAGGGAAAGTGAA
This sequence comes from Panax japonicus, assembly GCA_020205505.1. NCBI lineage: Eukaryota > Viridiplantae > Streptophyta > Magnoliopsida > Apiales > Araliaceae > Panax > Panax japonicus. The sequence goes on along the minus strand of CM035106.1, from coordinate 39,010,808 downwards.
AGAAGAAAGATGTGAAATTAACGAATCATTCCCAGATGAGAAACTATTTGGGATTTTTGCAGAGATTCCTTGGTATGGGGATTATGCAAATTTTCTTGTGAGCAACATTCTTCCACCTGACCTCACAAGACAACAGAAAAATAAGTTTCTTCATGATGTAAAATGGTACATGTGGGATGAACCGTATTTATTCAAGTAGTGCGCCAACAAAATGATTAGACGGTGCATGCCCTATAGTGAAGTGAAGAAAATTATGCATGAGTGTCATTCATCTGCATATGGCAGGCATTATGGTAGCAAAAGGACAACAGCAAAGGAGCTGTAAGCCGAATTTTATTGGCCTACATTATTCAAGGATGCCCACCATTTTTTCAAACAATGAAATAGGTGTCAAAGGGTGGGCAACATTTCGAAATGGAATGAGATGCCTTTACAAATGATTCTTGAAGTGGAAATCTTTGATGTATGGGGCATCGATTTCATGGGGCCATTCCCTTCGTTTTTGAGCAATCAGTATATTCTACTCGCAGTGGATTATGTATCGAAGTAGGATGAAGCTGCAACACTACCATCCAACGATGCCAAGGTGGTCCTCAAATTCCTACAAAAATACATTTTCACGAGAATTGGTACGCCAAGAGCAATAATCAGTGACGAAGGTAGTCATTTTTGCAATAAGTCCTTCACAGCTCTTTTGTCACGGTATGGGGTCAACCACAAGGTAGATACATCTTATCACCCTCAAACAAGTGGACAGGCTGAGGTATCAAACAGAGAAGTTAAGAAGATATTGGAGAAAGTAGTAAATCCGAGTCGTAAAGATTGGTCGCTTCGATTGGATAATGCATTATGGGCATACCGGACTGCATACAAGACACCAATCAGGATGTCACCATATCAACTACTGTATGAGAAGGCATGTCACTTACTGGTCAAGCTACAACATAAAGCTTATTGGGCAGTTCAAAAACACAATTTTGATGAAGCAGCTGTCGGAGAAAAAAGACTACTTCAACTGAATGAGCTCAATAAATTTTTCCTTCACGCTTATGAGAACTCCAAATTATACAATGAAAAGGTAAAAAGATGGCACGATCAGAAAATTATGCATCGAACATTAGATCCGGGTCAATCAGTCCTCTTTTTCAACTCACGGCTGCGATTGTTCCTAGGAAAGCTTAAGTCAAGATGGTCGGGACCATTCACTATAAAGTGGGTATTCTCGCATGGTGCAGTTGAACTCTTCAGTCGCAATCCGTTAGAAACATTCAAGGTCAATGGTCAGCGTTTAAAGCATTATTGGGGTGGAGAAGCCAACACCAATGTGATCGCCATCACATTGGCCGACACAACATGAACAGGAAGTAGTCAGACTAAACGACTAAAAATCAAGCGCTAATTGGGAGGCAACCCAATCTTCAGATAATTTATCGTATTTTTCATTCATATATGTTAAAATATAGTTTTTATTAAATTACTAGGTACTATAATACAATAAAAGTCTCGTTAATCTCTCCATAATACATTATGTTATCAACAACTAACTAATTCTCATGTTTTATATCGTGCAGGATGGAAAAAGGATCATTAAGTGAGTTTCAATGAAGCAAGGTTCACAAAACAGGGGATTTTGGCAGAAGACATGCCCGCCAGGGCGGGTCCATTTTGTACTACAACCCCCGCCGGGGCGGGGGTCTCCCAGAACTTTAACAGTAGACATTCCCGCCAGGGCGGGCTTCATAAGCCTTGCACCCCCTGCCGGGGCGAGGGTCCTCAATGTCAAATTACAGTAGCCATTCCTGCTGGGGCGGTCTTTTTAAGCTTAGCACCCCCCACCGGGGCGGGGTTCCTAGAACTCAACTAAATTTTTCGGCAGTTACATATGCTAGACTCCACAACTCCCATAACTTCTCCCTCAATTAAATCCCCCCATAACCTTCAACCACCACCCACTACACCCACGGCTTACCAATGCTCCACTACCTCTCCTCACCTCTTGAATCAACCAATAAACTACCTCACACCACCTCTATATATTACCACATCTCATCCCATATTCCTCACAACACTCTTAACTACACTTATCAAATTTTGAATTAGGGCATTCATAGAGGCTATTTGTGAGCAATTGAGAGGCAAGCATCTCACTATTTTAAGTTACTCAACTTCATTCACCATAATTGAGGGCCAAATTGACAAGTGTGGGGGTTAATCATTTGTGCACACCAAGTATTTGTCAGTGTGTATCAACCAAGTTTGGAGGGGCAAGGTTTTGTGAGTCAAGTAATAGAGAGAACAGTTTCTTCGCAACCAACTTCGAAATGCCAAAGGGGAGAGAGTTCAAGGCCATCACAACCAACCCAGACCTTTGATCGCCGGAAATTTGTGAGTGTCGTCGCCGCCGACCGGTATGAATACATGCTCACCAAAGCCCTTGCACCGGAGTGGGGGTTGGCACTAGATCCTAGTGATGGGGAGATGATGCCTCAAATCTATCAAAAGGGGTGGACAAAATTCACCGAAGAGACGGAACCCGCCGTTGTCAACATTGTCCAGGACTTTTATACAAACGCTGAGGATAAAGCTCCATTCAACGCGTATGTACGGGGTCGTTTGGTACCATTCAGTGTCAATGCAATTAACACCTACTATCAACTGCGGGTATCTCGACAATGCCAATATGCTCAGTTACGTGATTTTGATCCGGACTATGAGGCCATACTCAAGGAAATGACTAAGCTGGGAACAACTTAGATCAAAGTTCGGAAGGGAGGCATGGTGTTCCATAGCAAGAACCTCAGCTGGTATGGAAAAATCTGGTACACATTTCCTATGCGCTAAACTATATCTGTCCCAACAAACCTCGGACGTGACCAAAGAGAAGGCGTTACTGCTGTACACAATTATGCAAGGCGTTACTGCAGTATGCAATTTTTTTGGGCGGCTTGCCACACCCAACACTCATATGTGGGTTGTGTCACAATGCAGGGGTGAGATGGTCCAACGATGAACCCACACAAATGCCACTCGTGTTGCTTGATTCTAGAATGATAGCGCGATATTCTATATGGGCAGGAGGCGATTCACATCTGCGTGGTCTGGGCTTTATTTTTCTTTGGCTTTGAAAGACGAAGTTGATACTACAGAGACATCGACGGACGAGGATGAAGCTATGGGAGATCAAGGGGCTGAGTAGGTACCGCAGACTGAGGCAATATCCAGTCCTCAGTTCCTTGATTTCCAAAATCAAATGAATGCGCACAACAAGGCGGCACGTCGGGAAATGTGGCGACTCGCATTAAGGAAAGATCATATGTTTGATGCTATGAACGCATCTTTCACCTCACTCAACACAACCCTTCAAAACTTCAACCCGGTGGCCCAATTTCCATATCAGCAGACCGTGCCAATGCTAAGGTTTCCACCAAGTGATTCAGACGAAGAAGATCAACAACCACCTCCTCAGACTTAAGCGATAGCAGGGAAGTTCTCACATACTTAAATTTGATTATTCATCCAATGAGGACATTGTATTACTTATGTTTGGGGGATTTAAATTCATGTTTGCATGCATATGTAGTACATAGGTTTAAATTTTGTCATTTTAATTTTAATGTTTCATAGTAATTTAGGATGAATTGCATGATAGCTTAGGTGCATGCATAGTAGCTTAGGTTATTTTTTTCATTGCGTGGTTTTTAGTTTTATAAATAGTGCATTTTTGTCATTGCATGATAGCTTAGGTGCATGCATAGTAGCTTAGGTTATTTTTGTCATTGCATGGTTTTTAGTTTTGTAAATAGTGCATTTTGTTATCTATCTAAAAAAATAAAAATTAGTTAACTATTGTGTTTGCATATGTCCAACAATGTTGTAGTTCATGTTATTTGTGGGCCAATGATGAGATTGATAATAAGTTAACCAATACAGCATTGATTACTAGAACTGTGATGCAATTTCTGTTATGAGTCGAATCTTGAGCTCGTTTGAAACTGGTATAGAAAAGGTTAGCACGATTAATAAACATCTTTGTTAATTGGTTAGTTCAAATTGATACATAAATAGTTTCTAAAGGATAATGCTAGAGTAAATGAGAAAACGACAAGGATAGACAGTAAAGGAAAAAATTAGGCAAGAACCTAAGTTTGGGGGATGATATGTGGGGTATATAAGCTTTATAAGTATTATCTAATATATATATATATATATATATATATATATATATATATATATATATCGTGACTACTCTTGTTTCGGGGCCTTTGTTACTTGAGCAAGTACGCCTGAGGGGATTATCTTTACACCTAGCGCCCTAAGGTCTTTTATGGTCTGGGAGTCGTTGGTTGAAAGCTCGCTAAGGGGTAGTACTGTCATCCTAATGGGATGAGACATTGCACAGTCAAGTATGTATATATAAAAAATGATAAATAAAATGGGAAAAGAGTAAAAAGCCCCCGTATAAAAAAATAAAAAAATATATATGTAGAAATAAAGTATAAATATCCTGTTTGAATCCCTGAGATTAGTAATTGCTTAGTTTTAGTTGGAACTTGTCTATTTTTGGAATTTTTAAGTTTGCACTGTATGATTCCTTCTAAGAAATTGGTTATGTATTGAATTTGAGTCCGTAGTAGTTATCATGGATGTTGATCACACACTCACACTATACTTGTGATGATGGCTTGAGATTTGAGGATTAAGGTAGAATTGTAGATTGATTTTGGTGATTAATATTGTATAGTTGCTTATTTTCGCTGAGGCCGGTGAGATAATCTTGATTCTGCGATACTGATGGATTCGAAAGATATAAATTAGATCATATTCATTTCATCTCGTTGCATTGCATAGCATGTAGTTGTTTTGTGCTCGAGGACTAGCACGGTTTAAGTTTGGGGGATTTTGATAAGTGGATTTTATATACACTACTCGTTGTCCATTTCATGCTTATTTGTTTCTAATTTCTTGTGTTCATTTTTGTTTTTACTTGTTTTATGTTCTTTTATAGTGTAGGATGGTTGTGCAGCATTTAACGTATATTTGGAGTCAATTGGGATGATTTGGAGTCAATTGGTGCAACTTTGGAAGAAGTCATGAATCTCAGCAAGTGATTTAGCAAAACACACCCCCGCCGGGGCGGGACCTGTTTGTTGTGTATACCCCCGCCAGGGCGGGGGGTCTTCACCAGGAATTAGCAGAAGGGTAGCCAGCCGGGACTGGCCTATTTAGTACATACAACCCCGCCGGGGCTGGGGGTGTCGAATTCTACAAACTTATGTTGAGTTTGAAACTCTTATTTGACATGGTTTCTAGCATATTGGATTATACATGGATTCTACTTGATGGAGAATTTCGGCTGGGACATGTGTGTTGGATATCTATTACTCAATTAACAACTGAATTCAACAACACACAAGGGGATTTTACGAAGATTAATCTAAATTTTTCGAAGCAAACATTGGAGGAATATTTCGAGGAGATTTTCGTGACGATTGCAATTTTAGGCTACGTGAAGGGTGTTTTTCAATATTCTTCTTCTTAGGCTATTATTTGTAATTGAAAGAATGTTTTCTATGATTTATTCAGTGTTTATTTTGTTAATGATGAACTAATTTGTAAGACCCCAAATAATTAATAAATCAAATTTAATTTCCTTTAATTATTATTTTGAATAGTAAGGGTTGATTTGATTAATGTGGATAGTTATGGGTAAAATACGCAAATATTTCAAAATAAGCAAGTGGTTATAAAATATTCATTGTTGTCGGGGAATATTCGTTTGGTCGTGGAATATTCGTACTGTCGGGGAATATTCGTACGACGGCGCAGCCATGTATGGGCCCCATAACGGAAAGCGATTGGAGGAAGAAAACGATAAATATAAGCTGTTTAAAAATAACGTTGTAGTTGTTACCGTTTACACTATTGGAATACCCGGTGGTTAAAATACAGTAATACCCGTTGTTGCACAGTAGCACACGGTATTGCACAGTATTTTGAATTATTGATCCTTACGTAAGAAGGCACTACTCAATAATTGCTACATGAGTTACTGTTCATTACTTTATTGATTCAATAATTGCTGCGTTGATATTTATATTATTATTGTTTCAATAATTGTCATTGCACAGTATTTTCCATTATCAGATCAATAATTCATATTATTTGAATAATATTATCAGATAACATTATTGGCAATGTCTAGAAAGTTCTGTCAAGGAGAGGTTTGGTCATCTAATTGCGCGCCAGTAAGGAGAAATCCTTATTGGAAAGCCCCCTCTATCCTGGGAACGGCCTGGTTGTCAGTACTGTGATTCTGTAATATTATTTTTAATAATTAATTATTGATTATTATGATAAAGAAAATATTCATTTTATGTGGATATAGATGGAGAATTTTTTTTAAAAGTGACAATTGTTGAAAATTAATATTTTATCTTTTTCTGATAAAATAATTCATTTAAATATATTATTTTAATAATATATTAACGATGATATTTTTATAATGAATGTGGGATATATGAGTATATGAGGAGGTAGAGTATTTTTGTGGCATTAAATGTTTAACATATGTTTTGTGTGTCGGTGGACATAATTTTTGACCGAAAATTGAGTATAGACTGTAAAATCGCCCGTTTGTGGATTTTGGATAATTTCTGTTTGGAATTTGGAAACATTTTCTTCTGCAAAGTTGTAGAGAATTGAAATTCCTATAAAAATACGCGAGATTTGAATTTTCTGACAAAAGAGCTATTTATTGTGAATTATTGAAGTTTCGGGGTTCCGAAATAATTAATTTTTGAAAGTTTAATTATTTTTTTATTTCAAAAACGTTTTTTTTATTTTTTTCCTAGACGGTGAGCATGTGGGAAATGCTAAAATCAGATTCCTTGGTGGTGGGCTTGAAAATTTGGTAAATATTAATATTTTATTAATTTAGTCTCCTTTGGCGTTCTAACATTTTCCTATAAATAGAGGGCTAAGTTAGAATTGAAAATCACACCAGAAACAAAGTTTTCTCTCTTTCTCTCTCTATATTATCGAGCGTATTCTTGTGAGTATACTTTGAGTGTTGCTATACGGTGCGAGTTTCTGTCAGCACTATACCGAAATTCAGTCAGAAGTACGGTTATTTTGAGGTAAGGGATGTTATTTTCTTCTTAAATGATATCATTTTCTTCAATATCATTATGCCGAAATATTGGTGAACGTTTTTATCAAATTTGGAACTTTTGTGCCGGAGTTACTATTCACGTATACGGTACTATTCACGTATACGACACTATTCACGAATACGGCACTATTCACAGAAAAATTATTTTTTTTCTTTTCGTCCAAAAAATCTATTGTGGATACTAGCTTTGATTGTATCCATGTTTTGATCATTCTTGAATTTTACACCACTATGATTATTTTTGAGGTATTTTTGGACATGGATAAAACAAAGTACGAATCCTTAATCCTTAATCCTTGTCATTTTGTTTCACTGGATTCGCTTCTTTAAAAATATTTTTTTGTCATCTTCAGTCTTAAAGGATGTTATTATTGAATATCTTTGGCCTGTAGTGCAAAGATGAATGATTTCTGATGAATATCTTTGGCCCGTAGTGCAAAGATGAACAGGTGTTTAGATGAACATGACCAACAGATGAATATCCTTGGCCTATAGGGCAAGGAAGAATATATGATTCAAGATGTGCATTGATTGATGTTACAGGGATAAAAAAATATTGTTGATGGACTGTTAAATTCATAGACATTAGTAGATTTCATCCTCTACGTAACTCTTCTATGAATTAATATTTTCCGCTGCGAATATTGATTTAAAACTTGTTGTCTATTGTATTCTATCAGATTTTTCCCTGTTGAAGACTAACGATAATTTGTTGTATATTATCTTAGTCATAATATTCTTTACTGAGCTAGTTGAGCTCACCCTTTTCCTTTTTGTTTCATTTTTCTTCTCAGGAGACGATAATATAGCGAGTACGAGTCTGGGTATGAATTGATGGTCCTTGAGAGAGTTGTTTAGTAGTCCTCACCATTTTTATAAAATAATGTATCAATAATTATGATGAGGATTTATTTGAATGTGGATATTGTCTAGATGGCAATATCTGTATTTATACTCACAGTTATATGTTGTAATAATAAAGTTGAAGTTAATTCTATACCATGTATTTGACAACTCAGAATGGGTGATGTATACCTGTTTTGGGGGCGTCACAGTTGGTATCAGAGCTTAGGGATATGATCTCTGGCGGAGATCGGGGAATAGAACTAGGAGGGGAGAGACGAGTAAATCCTTCGCTAGTGTGTCTTACCTAAGCTTATTTGCTAGTTGGTCAGTATATAGGGATATTATGTGATATATTGATTTCCTTAATTAACCCTTGTTTTATGACAGTATTTAAGAATGTCGACTGAGAATATTAACAGTGGAAATGAGACCGTTGAGACGCCTGTACTCACCAACGAGGAGAACGTGCAACAGGCTGACAATGTTCCTCCTGTAAACACCACCACTGATCAGACGATGAACGACGCAATGTTTAGAAGCTTTTTGCAGTTCATGCAAAATCAGACATGGGAGGCTTGTGTTCAAAATACAGGAGGAAATGATAACAATTCACGGGTTGTCACAGCCAAGCAGTTCAAAGAGTTGGGACCACCAGAATTTAAGGGAAAGCCAGATCCGATCATGGCGGAGACATGGGTCAAGCAAATTACCAAGATATTCGATGTCTTGGGATGCACGGAGGAACAGAAGGTTCCATTCGCCACCTTTATGTTCCGTGGCGAGGCAGACTACTGGTGGGAGTCTGTGAAGCTTACCCATCCAGCCGCACTCATCATGTCTTGTGAGACGTTTCAGAAACTATTTAATGACAAATACTTTCCTGAAAGTGTTCGTCATATGAAGGAAGTAGAGTTCATCAGATTAGAACAAAATAACATGACGGTGTCTCAGTACGAGGCAAAGTTTGCAGAGTTATCCAGGTTTGCACCTCATTTGGTGGAGAATGAGGAACGTATGACGCGGTTGTTTCTGAGAGGTTTGAAATTCGGCATACGACAATATCTCATCTCTCATAAATTTTCTCTCTATTCAGATGTTGTTAACAGGGCTCAATTGTTGGAGCGAGATAACGAGTACGGTCAACCGAGGTACCACAATCAGGATCATACCGAAGATAGCAGTCAACAAAATAACGATAACCAGTGGAGAAAGAAAAAGACGGACAAAAATGGTAACCACTTTGGTGGTAATCATGGCCATGAAAATAGAAGAAGCGAGTCAGGAGGAGATTTTAAAAAGAGGAGATTTAACAACGACCATGTGAAGACGACAGTTCCGGCATCAACTGGTTCTAAGGGAGGAGAAAGACCACCGATCATATGCTACAAATGCGGGAAATATGGACATATCAGTCCAAACTGCCCACAACAGTTCAAGGTATGTTATAATTGTGGAAAGGAAGGACATATCGCTCGAGATTGTACGGTAGCAAAACCTAGTTCAGCAGGGACGGTGACTCAAAAGACTAGTCCCAGAAAAGCCAAAGTCAATGGTTCCTGGAAGAGCGTTTGTTGTGACTGGTCAACATGCGAGGAACCCAAACGAGGTGATCACGGGTAAGCTATTTATAAATTCTTGCGAAGTTTATACCTTACTTGATACCGGTGCTACCCATTCATTTATCTCTTCTGCTTGCGCTCAACGTTTAAACTTGACTCCAGAGAAATTAGACTTTGACCTATCTGTGGAAACTCCGTTAGGAGAAACTTTTATCATATCCACTATTTATAAATCTTGTTTCATTCAAGTTGGCACCATCACCTTACCTGTTGACCTGATCTCTTTAAAGATACTTGCTTTTGATGTGATTTTAGGGATTGATTGGTTAACTACTCATCATGCCAAAATTGATTGTTTTCGTAAGGTTGTTAGTTTTCATATTCCTAATCAACCTGTTGTTCGAATTCAGGCAACTAAACCATTAAAATCAATCACTGTCATATCTAATCATAAAGCTATTCGTTTATTGAAAAACGGATGTCAAGCTTTCTTAGCCCATGTTATGGATTTGAATAAAGACACATCAAAATTGAATAATATTCCTGTTGTTATTGACTTTCCTGACGTATTTCCTGAAGAACTTACCGGTCTACCCCCAGAACGTGAAGTTGAATTCTTTATTGATCTTGAACCTGGTACAAATCCCATTTCTAAAACCCCATATCGAATGGCTCCTATTGAACTTCAGGAGTTAAAAGTCCAACTACAGGAGTTATTGGACATCGGTTTCATTCGTCCTAGTACATCTCCTTGGGGTGCTCCTGTTTTATTCGTAAAGAAGAAAGACGGGAGTATGCGACTTTGTATTGACTATCGGGAATTGAACCATGTCACCATCAAGAATAGGTATCCTCCACCTCGTATTGATGACTTGTTTGACCAGTTGCAAGGAGCACAATTCTTTTTAAAAATCGATCTTCGTTCTGGATATCATCAGCTGAAAATTAGAACTGGGTATATTCCAAAGACTGCCTTCAGAACTCGGTATGGGCATTATGAATTCTTAGTCATGTCTTTTGGATTGACTAATGCTCCTGCTGCTTTCATGGATATGATGAACCGAGTATTCAAGGATTATTTGGATCAATTCGTTGTTGTCTTTATTGATGACATCCTCATATATTCCAAAAGCCGTGAAGATCATGAGCACCATTTGAAGCTGGTACTCCAAAGGCTTCGTGAAAACATGTTATATGCTAAGTTGAAGAAATGCGAGTTCTGGCTTGAGGAAGTAACATTCCTTGGGCACGTGGTGTCAAAAAATTGAGTATCTGTTGACCCGACGAAGATTGAAACAATACAAAGTTGGGAGCAACCGAAGTCGGTCACTGAAGTACGTAGCTTTTTGGGCTTAGCTGGTTATTATCGGAGATTCGTGGAAGGGTTTTCTCGAATTTTTACTCCATTAACTCAGCTAACTCGGAAGGATACAAAATTCGTATGGAGCGAGGAATGCGAGAAGAGTTTCCAAGAGCTTAAGAGAAGACTTATTTCGGCACCTGTTCTAACAATACCATCTGGTTCGGATGGATTTGTTATCTACAACGATGCTTCAGGCAAAGGGTTAGGATGTGTTCTCATGCAACGTGGGAAAGTCATAGCCTATGCCTCGCGACAACTTAAAGAGTATGAGAGGAATTATCCTACTCATGATTTAGAGTTGGCAGCAGTTGTTTTCGCGCTAAAGATCTGGAGGCACTATCTATACGGGGAGAAAGTGGAGATATATTCAGATCATAAAAGCCTCAAAAATTTCTTCACTCAAAAAGAACTCAACATGCGGCAACGACGTTGGCTCGAGTTGTTGAAAGATTACGACCACACTATTCAATACCATCCTGGAAAAACGAACGTGGTAGCTGACGCATTGAGTAGAAGATCATACGCAGGAATGAGTGCAATGATGTCAAGTATACGCATAGAGCCAACTTTAATAGAAAAAGTTAAGGTTGCTCAAGCCACCGATCCGGAGCTGATGCATATGAAGACGAAAGTACAAGAAGGTGCCATTCCAGAAGCGAGAATTGATGAAGAAGGAATACTTCGAGTCCACTCCAGACTTTGTGTTCCTAACGATTCTGATTTGAAGTACAAGATCATGATGGAGGCACACAATACACCGTTTGCAATTCATCCTGGAAGTACCAAAATGTATCGTGATCTTCGACATACATTTTGGTGGAACAATATGAAGAGAGAGATTGCAAAGTTTATTTCAACGTGTTTAACTTTTCAACGTGTAAAGGCGGAGCATCAAGTGCCAAAGGGTCCATTGCAACCACTTGAGATTCCAAAATGGAAGTGGGAACACATTACTATGGATTTCGTTACAGGTCTTCCTACGGTTTCTCAAGGCATCAATGCTATTTGGGTTATTGTTGATAGATTAACCAAGTCTGCTCATTTCTTGCCGATACGGGAGACTTATTCCCTTGAACGTCTTGCTCAAATGTACGTAAATGAGATTGTAAGATTGCATGGCATGCCAGTATCCATAGTTTCGGATCGTGACCCAAGATTTAATTCAAGATTTTGGGTTAGCTTGCAAAAAGCTATGGGTACGGAGTTACGATTCAGTTCGGCATACCATCCTCAAACGGAAGGACAATCAGAGAGGACTATTCAAACTCTTGAAGATTTATTAAGACTCTGTGTCCTAGACTTCAAGGGTAGTTGGGATAAATATTTACCATTGGTGGAATTCTCTTACAACAACAGTTATCAGGCAAGCATCGGTGTGGCCCCATTTGAAGCATTGTATGGACGAAAGTGTCGCTCTCCAGTATGTTGGGAAGAGGTGGGTGAAGCAACATTGTTGGGACCCGAGTTAGTACGTATGACTACGGAGAAGATCCAAACGATTCGACAACGTATACAAACGGCACAAGATCGACAAAAGAGTTATGCGGATCTTCATCGAAAGGACGTAGAATTTAGTGTTGGGGATCATGTATTGTTGCGTGTTGCCCCATGGAAGGGAGTTACAAGATTCGGGAAGAGAGGAAAGCTTAATCCACGATTTATTGGTCCGTTTCAAATTCTTGATCGAGTAGGTAATGTAGCCTATAGACTCGCGTTACCTCCAAGTATGTCTCGTGTTCGTAATGTTTTTCATATATCTGTGCTTCGTAAATATGTGAAAGACCCGAACCACGTCATTGAGTTAGAACCGGACGAGATAACCGAAGATTTAACGTATGAGGAGGTACCTGTCAAGATCTTGGATAGGAAGGAGCATGTCCTACGCACGAAGGTAATACCACAAGTTAAAGTTTTGTGGAGGAATCATGCTATAGAGGAAATGACCTGGGAGTTGGAAACGGAAATGAAAGCGAGGTATCCTCACCTTTTCGAAACACCAGGTACGTATGTCAATTTCGATGACGAAATTTCATAAGGAGGGGAGGTTGTAAGACCCCAAATAATTAATAAATGAAATTTAATTTCCTTTAATTATTATTTTGAATAGTAAGGGTTGATTTGATTAATGTGGATAGTTATGGGTAAAATACGCAAATATTTCAAAATACGCAAGTGGTTATAAAATAGTCATTGTTGTCGGGGAATATTCGTTTGGTCGTGGAATATTCGTACTGTCGGGGAATATTCGTACGACGGCGCAGCCATGTGTGGGCCCCATAACGGAAAGCGATTGGAGGAAGAAAAGGACAAATATAAGTTGTTTAAAAATAACGGCGTAGTTGTTACCGTTTACATTGTTGGAATACCCGGTGGTTAAAATACAGTAATACGCGTTGTTGCACAGTAGCACACTGTATTGCACAGTATTTTGAATTATTGATCCTTACGTAAGAAGGCACTACTCAATAATTGCTACAGGAGTTACTGTTCATTACTTTATTGATTCAATAATTGCTGCGTTGATATTTATATTATTATTGTTTCAATAATTGTCATTGCACAGTATTTTCCATTATCAGATCAATAATTCATATTATTTGAATAATATTATCAGATAACATTATTGGCAATGTCTAGAAAGTTCAGTCAAGGAGAGGTTTGGTCATCTAATTGCGCGCCAGTAAGGAGAAATCCTTATTGGAAAGCCCCCTCTATCCTCGGAACGGCCTGGTTGTCAGTACTGTGATTCTGTAATATTATTTTTAATAATTAATTATTGATTATTATGATAAAGAAAATATTCATTTTATGTGGATATAGATGGAGAAAATTCTTTTAAAAGTGACAATTGTTGAAAATTAATATTTTATCTTTTTTTGATAAAATAATTCATTTAAATATATTATTTTAATAATATATTAACGATGATATTTTTATAATGAATGTGGGATATATGAGTATATGAGGATGTAGAGTATTTTTGTGGCATTAAATGTTTAACATATGTTTTGTGTGTCGGTGGACATAATTTTTGACCTGATAATTGAGTATAGACTGTAAAATCGCCCATTTGTGGATTTTGGATAATTTTTGTTTGGAATTTGGAAAAATTTTCTTCTGCAAAGTTGTAGAGAATTGAAATTCCTATAAAAAGCCACGAGATTCGAATTTTCTGAACAAAGGAGCTATTTATTGTGAATTATTGAAGTTTCGGGGTTCCGAAATAATTGATTTTTGAAAGTTTAATTATATTTTTATTTCAAAAACGTTTTTTTATTTTTTTCTAGAAGGTGAGCATGTGGGAAATGCTAAAATCATATTCCTTGGTGGTGGGCTTGAATATTTGGTAAATATTAATATTTTATTAATTTAGTCTCCTTTGGCGTTCTAACATTTTCCTATAAATAGAGAGCTAAGTTAGACTTGAAAATCACACCAGAAACAAAGTTTTCTCTCTTTCTCTCTCTATATTATCGAGCGTATTCTTGTGAGTATACTTTGAGTGTTGCTATACGGAGCGAGTTTCTGTCAGCACTATACCGAAATTCAGTCAGAAGTAATGTTATTTTGAGGTAAGGGATGTTATTTTCTTCTTAAATGATATTATTTTCTTCAATATCATTATGCCGAAAATATTGGTGAACGTTTTAATCAAATTTGGAACTTTTGTGCCGGAGTTACTATTCACGTATACGGTACTATTCACGTATATGACACTATTCACGAATACGGCACTATTCACAGAAAAATTATTTTTTTTTCTTTTCGTCCAAAATATCTATTGTGGATACTAGCTTTGATTGTATCCATGTTTTGATCATTCTTGAATTTTACACCACTATGATTATTTTTGAGGTATTTTTGGACATGGATAAAACAAAGTACGAATCCTTAATCCTTAATCCTTGTCATTTTGTTTCACTGAATTCGCTTCTTTAAAAATATTTTTTTATCATCTTCAGTCGTAAAGGATGTTATTATTGAATATCTTTGGCATGTAGTGCAAAGATGAATGATTTCTGATGAATATCTTTGGCCCGTAGTGCAAAGATGAACAGGTGTTTAGATGAACATGACCAACAGATGAATATCCTTGGCCTGTAGTGCAAGGATGAATATATGATTCAAGATGTGCATGGATTGATGTTACAGGGATAAAAAAAATACTGTTGATGGACTGTTAAATTCATAGACATTAGTAGATTTCATCCTCTACGTAACTCTTCTATGAATTAATATTTTCCGCTGCGAATATTGATTTAAAACTTGTTGTCTATTGTATTCTATCAGATTTTTCCCTGTTGAAGACTAACGATAATTTGTTGTATATTATCTTAGTCATAATATTCTTTACTGAGCTAGTTGAGCTCACCCTTTTCCTTTTTGTTTCATTTTTCTTCTCAAGAGACGAGAATATAGCGAGTACGAGTCGGGGTATGAATTGATGGTCCTTGAGAGAGTTGTTTAGTAGTCCTCACCATTTTTGTAAAATAATGTATCAATAATTATGATGAGGATTTATTTGTATGTGGATATTGTCTAGATGGCAATATCTGTATTTAAACTCACAGTTATATGTTGTAATAATAAAGTTGAAGTTAATTCTGTACCATGTATTTGACAACTTAGAATGGGTGATGTATACCTATTTTGGGGGCGTCACATAATTCACTTTTTAGGCTTATGATGGATCCTTGAGTGAATCGATGATTTTGTAACTTTGAATTCTAGTTCAATAATCTATTTCCAGTTTATCTATATTAATTTGAGCTTGAATTTATGAATTGCATGATCAGCAATTCTATGTGGATTTGTATGGAATCGAGAGAGGATATACAAATCTAGACTTAGTTAATATAGCACGTGTTCATGAATTTTCTGAATAGCAGAATCTTGGTGAATGTTAAGGTAGAGTTATGCTTGACATCGCATGTAATCGGATAGAGAACTTAATCTTAAACCTTCTTTAATTGTAATTCACATAGAGATATAGTGAGTTAGTTAATTAAGGTGTTTAACTTGTTTCTATCTTAATTGTGGATTTAAGTTAATACGGTATTAGTGCATCAAGAGGTGGTTAATACTATGTTCGTGTTGTTGATTAATAGACTGGGATAGTGAATTGAATTGGAATAAAGGTGTTAAAATCAGAGTGAAGCTTAGGGTGAAATCATAAGTCTAATTATCCATTTATTGTTTGAAATTTCAGATTTTAATATTTTGATTGTTTTGTGGTAGTTTGTTTATTCTTTAATTTAGGATCTTTAATTATAATCATTGATTTGAATAGTTTAATAAAATTAGGATTAATAGGAAATTGATACTTGTGAGTTTAAGATTATTGCTAGTTGATCTATGTGGGAACGATACTCTACTCATCACTTTATTACTTGTTGACCACGTATACTTTCGTGTTGTGCGTATATAAATTTTACCCAACACCAAGGCAGAATCGTAGAGTAAATATGATTATCAACAAATGAGCACTCCCAGAATATCCAAAGTATGAAGCCTCTGGTCTAAGCTGCAAAGATACATCCCAGCTGAAGGAAACCAGATAGCACTCAACGAATGA
This sequence comes from Panax japonicus, assembly GCA_020205505.1. Lineage (NCBI taxonomy): Eukaryota > Viridiplantae > Streptophyta > Magnoliopsida > Apiales > Araliaceae > Panax > Panax japonicus. The sequence continues at coordinate 38,994,294 of CM035106.1, read as the reverse complement.
CATGTAAGCTAACAGAATATCTAAGCACCAATCCAATCAACATCCAGATTGAGTTGTGAAGCCATTAGAGATAAAGTCTTCCACAAGTTGATCAGAAGAAGACTTCAGTCAAAGAAGCTGACAAAGGATGCAGTAGCTATCAAATAAACAGAAGACAACGATCTTGGAAGTAACCAGGATCGTTGTGCTTGCCAAAACAAAGAAGGAACTGATGGAGTGTACACGAAGATACTGGTCAGTCCATTAATGATAAGTGAATGGAAGATCACAAGGAGAAAACAATCTGGGTATGCCACAAATCTGAGGTGTCTTGCTATTCGGAAGAGACCAGAACAAGGAGTCAAGCTTTCAGTTCCTAAGAACAGTTGAAGACAAACTAAAGTATTGAAGCACTACACAATAAAAGGAAGAAGTGTTCTACATTGAAGATCCAATGAACACACCTCAGGATCGTAGTGTTGTCTCAACAAGTCAATGAGCAACATTCAACAAGACACTACGATCAGGTCCAAGAATATGCATCAGAATTGTAGAGTTCGGTCATCTGAAGATTGAAGCATTGGCAATGGTTTAATCTAAAGAGTGATATTCGAGCATTGCTAGTTGAGAGCATCGATGCAAAAGGACGAATCCTGAAGTTCTAATCGAGAAGTTAGAAAGGAGAAATAAATTCGATTACCTTCCCAAGACATCAAAGTGACAACTCTAACGGGGTAGGTAAAATAGTAGACTGTAGTGTCAGAAAGATAAACAAGGGGATGTCATGTCACATCTGTAGTCTACATCAAATAACTCGAGATCTACAAGGTAATTCAAACTACTTTCAACGGCTATATTCCAACGGGAAGATTGGGAAGGAGTATATATCAGCCAAAGCTTCAAAGATCAAGAGTTGATGAAGTTACAGAATCGTTGAGTTGTTGGAATGCTATAGTGTTGACTCTACGAGTTCCACCAGAGCTAAACAGAATAAGTCTCAGTGACAGTAAGACTACAAAGGTGGAAGTGAAACTGCTTTGAAAAAGGACTTAAACAGACTAAAGCTTCACTCAACAAAGATGAGAATGCCACTGAAGATGGCAGCTAAGTTGAGAGCCAAGAAGGCCAAGAAGATAACATTCAGAAAAATGGCAGAGCACAAAGAAGATTGGAAGAGCCACTCTACGAATCACCATGAACCAAAAGTTGAAACAGAACAAATGCATAATCATGTCTGCAAAGCATTCAAGAAGGGTTCTGGGATTGTTAAGTGCCAGATGAAGTCTACCAAAAGCTCAGAGACTTAGGAAATCCAGATGGTTATGGTGCACAGTTGACATCATGATGAAATTGAGCAGAAAAGAGTGGAGATCAGCTGCACTAGAGATGATGTGGTCCAGACTCAAAGTAGAATACAAAGAGGACCACGCTAAGCTGCAAAGTATAGAAGATGTTAAAGCCTAAAGACATCTTAGCAGCAGGGCACTAACAATAATAACAACAACAAGAAAAAGAAGAATAAGCCAGGGCCTGAGGGGTCCTTGTCCAAAGGGACTAAATGAAGTTCCAAGTCTGCTGGGCTTGACGAGTTCCTAGGGAACTAGAGGAGTTCCAAGTCTACTGGCCTTAAAGAGTTCTTAGTGAACTGAAGTTCCAAGGCTGATGGCCTTGAAGGAATCTTAGTGATTCAGGGTGCTGCCTTTCCTTAGTGAAAATCCTGCTAGTTGAAAGCAGAAGAGTGGATTCGGAGCTTGAGTCTCTGAACCACTTAAAATCCCTTGTGTCTTTTACATTCTGTTATTTATATTATGTACCTAACTGCTATGAATTTATTAATTGCTTACCACTTAACTAACTCTAAGAACAATGTATGTATGATTATGAATATATCAATGAAGGGGATCTTTTACTTATTCTATTGTGCTTGAAAAGATCCTTATGTTTGTCATATGCTATTTTATTAGCAATACAAAATAAAAGAGAAAAGTATTTGAAATTAAAAAGGATCTATTCAACCCTCCTTCTAAATCTATTGTGTACATACTGAGAACTAACACATTGGAACCTAGAAATGTGAGGCTTGGATTGTCCACCGATGGTTTCAACCTGTCTGGCCACTCAGCTATTCTGTACTCATGTTGGCCTATGATTGTTACTCCATACAACTTGCCTAATGGATGTGTATGAAACATGCATACTTGTGTCTTTCACTCGTGGTTCCTAGTCCTAAGAGTCCTGGAAAGAAATTAGATGTTTACTTGAGACCTCTTATAGACGAGATGAAGGTATTGTGCGCGGATGGAGTACAGACTTGGGATGTTACAACAAAAACAAATTTTAACCTTAGGGTAGCGGTTATGTGGACTATAAGTGACTTCATAGCTTATGGTATGTTAGCTGGATGGAGTACACACGAGAAGTTGACTTGTCCGTATTGTATGGAGCATACAAAGTCTTTCAATCTATCAAAAGGTTGAAAGCCTTGCTGGTTTGACTGTCATCGTCGGTTCTTGCCGGTAGATCACCCATTTCGAAGAAATAGAGAACACTTCAAGAAAGGAAAAGTAGACAATGATATGCCTACACCACAATTGAATGGAATGGAGCAATACAACGACAGTATCATGAACAATTCAGTGACTCTATTTTTATTTTTTTTACCTATATATAGGTAAAAAAATAAAAATTGAGTCACTGCAAGTGACCCCATAGGTTGGATGCCACTAGACTGAAATACTTAATTTGTCGGTAACTTATTTGATTTTATATTGTTTGATCGTATTCAGATACGATTTGAATTCATTAAAAAATATTAATTAATACATGTGCAAAAGAAGTAATACATATTCAACCACACAAAAATTCAAATTGGAGAAAATCCATTTTTAATTCCTTTACTCTCTCTGTTTAATCATCCGCCCCTGGAAAAATAATTCAAACTAAGAAAATTTCCAAACTCATTTGTTCTAACCCTATTTCAATTCATAGAAGACATGATGGAATCTCCAAATTACATAAATTGTTTCAACCAAATCATCATTGCATAAACTTATTAAATTTTCTATTTTCACAAAAAAACGAAAAACCCAAAATTTCCAAATTACACTTAAAAAGAAAAAGATGGTGGAATCGCTGAAGAAGAAAATAAAAGGAAGATAAATGAGGTTGAAAATTGTTGTTGTCCTCACTGTTTATAATCCTCCCGCCGCCATCTAAAAAGTTTATCAAAGAAAAAAGAAGAAGAATATCTCCATCCTTCCCACTAAGAGCCTCTTCCGCAACAACTTATAATTTGGTTAAACTAACTTATAAGTTGTTTTTTACTGTTGAAGTATTTGGGAGTGACTTATTTTTTTAACTTACTTTTTGATTATAAGTCATTTTTGATGAGTAACAAATTCTAACTTATTAAAAAGGACATATAAATCATTTTAAAATAAGTAAGTTTAACCAAATGTAAAGACTTTTTTGTCCTTATTTTAATAGTGTTTATATAAGACCCAAACTTTTAATGAATAAAAATGTATATTTTATTTATATTAAGGTGTTAATTAATTAAATGTTATAATTATGGGTGATATGTGAAAATTATAAGAAATAAACAGTATGTCAGGGAATATTTTTTTATCGGAGAATATTCGTATGACGGCGCTGAAATAACCAATCATTAGTGGGCCCCATAACAGAATAACTGTTACATGTTGAAAGCGACATAAATAATATTTTAAAAAATTGTTGGCAAAAGTTTTACCGTTAACTATTGAAATTTTCGGTTATGAAAGAACAATAACACGGGTTATTCCACAGTATCACACGATATTGTACAATATTTCTTATTATTAATTCTATAATGGCTACAGTAGTATCCACTTAGTGTTTCATTCAATAATTGTTACAGTAGTAATTGTATAGTCTTTCATATTATTGATTCGATAATTGTCACAGTAGTAATTGTATTGTATTTTATATTATTGACTTAATAATTGCTACAGTGATAATTGCATAGTATTCCATATTATTGATTCAATAATTGTCACAATAACAACTACACATTATTTCACATTATTAAATCAATAATTGTCACAGCACGACACGGTACAGTAACTCGTATTATTTGAAAGGATATTATTACTTAGCACTATTGGCAATGTCTAAAAGTTCTGTCAAGGAAAGTAGTTAGGTTACATAATTGCATACTAATAAAGAGAAATTCTTGTCGGAAAGCCCTCTTTTTCTTGGAAATTATCTAGTTGCCAGTATAGCGAGTCTATGATATTTGTGATATTAATACATTAATACAGTAATACATAAATGGATTTATAATAATAACTGTGAGTAATAAAGAATAATAATGTTGGAAATGTGTAATGTGTGTCCTGAAGTGTGAAACGAGTATAAGAATAGTACTAAAGTGTGTAACGTGTGTTTTAAAAATGTGTAACATGTGGATAAGTGATATATGGTGTAGATTAAAAGTTGTCTAAAATGTGTAACGTGTGGATAGGTGATGAACGGTATAGAATAAAAGTGGCTTAAAATGTGTAACGTGTGGTGATGTTGATGTGGGTTAAGTTTTTGCTATAAATAAGAGGGTTAATAAAAAAATCATATCTCTCTTACTTATACTTCCTTCTACTCTCTAAATCATTAGTGTAAGTGTAATACCCCGAATTTTATGAAATAAAAGTATTCAACTTTCTTATAATTACTATTCTATTAGTAAATGGTTAAATTGATAAAAGGTTAAAGTTAAGGGTGTTATGTGAAAATTTTACAAAGTAAGCAAGTTGATATAAAATATTCGTTATGTCGGGGAATATTAGTTTGGTCGGGAAATATTTGTTCTAACAGGGAATATTCGTACGACGGCACAATCATTCGTGGACCCCACAACGGAAGTATTGTCTTAGTTAGAAAACGACAGAAATATCTTTTTATAAAAATAACGGTGAAAGTTTTACCGTTAAACTGTTAAAATACCCTATGGTAAAAATACAGTAATACGCGTGGTTGCATAGTAGCACACGGTATTGATTATTGATGCTTACGTGAGAAGTCACTCAGTTATACTCAATTATTGCTACAGTAATTGCTGCATAATATCTCTCATATTATTGATTCGATTATTGTCACAATATCATCTTCATAATATTTTATATTATTAAATCAATAATTGAGACGACAAAGTTATTCATATTATTATTTGCAATATTGATGATGTCTAGAAAGTTCTGTTGAGGAAAGGGGTTTGGTCACCTAATTGCGCGCCAATATAGAGAAATCCTTATCGGAAAGCCCCCTCTTTCCTTGGAATAATCTGGTTGTTAAATACTGTGAGTTATAATATTAATGATGAATAAGTTCGTGTTGATTAAAGATGAAATTGATATTTCCATTATGTTGGAATTATTAGTGTTAGTGGAAATCGACATTTATTTCAATAATAATTGATTTCTAGAGGTTAAATTGACAATTTGGGTAATTAATCGGATAAATGAGCAATTAATTGCTATTAGTTCACATGCATATAACTATTTGTTCACATGAATAGAACTATTGATTCACATGTATGTACTATTAGGAGAGGTGGTGCAAGTTTGATAATACTTGTACGACTAAATTAAAAATGGAGGAAAAGATGAAGGTACTATACTGTAATAATTTAAGCCTCAAAACGTGCAATTATCGAAACTATGTTTTCCTATAAATAGAAGCTCATTCTTCTTTCATTCTCACCAATTCACTAAGACTCACAAGAGCAATTATAGAGAGAGAAACTATAAAGAGAAAGAAGAAGAGTATTTTGTTACTTCACTAATGCAGTATCCAGTCTTCTACTAAGGTAAGGGGTATTATTTATTTCGTATTCGTAAAGGATATTATTTTTGTTCAATATCTGTATGAAATAATATTTTCTTCCATAATATGTAGTATGTAAGTAATATTATTTCGTTTCATATTCTGAATTATAAACTCATTTTGTTAAAGTATTACATTTATACTCCATGAAATTAGTAGAATATCCTTAAAATTTGTGCTTCATCTAGTATCGTTTCACAAGGATATTTTTCTGAATATTCTTGTTAAATTTTAAGTTTTTCATGCCGGAGTACTATTCATGGGTACTGTTCATTTATACGGCACTATTCATACTACAGTACTATTCATTGAGTAATATTTATGGGCAATATTCATAAATACAGTACTATTCATAAATACGGCCTATTCACAAAGTACTATTCATAAAATACTATTTATGAAGTACTATTCACAAAGTACTATTCACGGGGTACTATTTACGAAGTAGTATTCACGGGGTACTGTGACGCCCCAAAATTCGGACCTCTACTTGGTCACTCGAATTCGGTTCATCACGTTCTCATGGTAAAACCATAATAACTAAAATAATGCATACACAACGGAAAATCTTCTTTAGAATAATATACAATGATTTATTATAATTATTCCCCCAAGTCTCGCAACCTACAGTGCTGAATAGATTACATAATAATATCTAATAAAGACTTATTACATGATCTTACTTAAGCTTAAACATAGTCTGAATTAGTCTTAATACATCATAATAGACTTTAAACATAAAAAGGATAAGCTAGTCGGTAGCCTTGCCCTTGCCCTTGCCCTTGCCCTTGTCTGTTCCAAAGACGCCTCCTTGTTCCTCCTTAACTGAGAGGTTTTAAATAAGCAAGGATGAGCACAAATTGCCCAGCAAGTAATATACAACAAAGGTGTAGGATATAATATCACAAGGTTTGAAATATCGAAGTATCATTTCTAGGATAGTTCAAAGTGTCAGAACAACATGATGGATAAGAAATATCAACAATTCTTTGAATAAGAATGATTATTCAATATAAATCAACTGATATATATGAATTCAACGACTATCAAGGTATCCAACTGGATAAACAATTTATACTGAGCAGTCACTAAGGACCATTGAACTTCCACTAGAGTTACCAATATTAAACTAATAACCTAAAAATATCAAGTACTACAGATGATCAGTCTACAATACTTCACGTTATGCATAACACCACAATAATATTTATTCATGTGTTGGGGTTTCCAACAACATACATTCCCCTTACCAAAAGGGTTGTCCAACTCAGTTTTCAAGATTTCTGCACCAATCAATTGGTTTGGACAGTTTTTATAAACATGCATATAGTCTAGCCGAATCAAATGGCATCGACTCTTTCACAATATTCAAGGACAATACCAATTTCAACATGAATAATAGCTTTCACAAGGGTTTAACATACTAGCTTATTTGAATGAGAAAGTAATGTAATTTATATTCAAAGGGATAAGGTTACAGTATTTGTCAAATAAAATAATGCAAGGGTTTAGGATACTTGCACAACATAAATTTGAGTAAGGTTAGAGAAACTTTCCTTAAGCGTAGTTTATCCACATTAATAAATCAACACTTTCGAATCCTAGTATGGTGTATAATAAGTATACAATGTTCATTAGCTAACATAGTCCTTAGTCAAGCTCGACACGATATAAGTACGCACATATGGTACAAAATCAGTTTATAAGTCATCATAAATTTAACCCACGTGTCTTTATTTTGATCTCATGCAAACATCCTCTTGGACTTATCATTCAAAAATCCAAATTAATCTCTATTTACATCGCATAGCCTACTCCTCAATACATTATATATCATACTATTCATATATTATAAGTTAAAGGCATCATATAGGCATGTGTCAAACATTAGTTCAAAAATAGAACTCGATTGTGGCTGTTGCATGGTGAAGTTGTGCCCTGTCTAGGCCTAGGGACGGTGCAGCTGTGTTGTCCCCTGGCCAGACCAGGACTGAGCTGTTGCCTTGCAGTTTTTGTCCCACTTTAACATACCATTTACACCTATAGTCTAACATACATGCATGCTAGAAGCTTTCATATACCACTTTACCATCTTGAGTTCATTTGTATAATTTTGAACTTATGTCTTACATGGCATTCAAGAAAAACATTATCAAGCGGTTACCATGACTCGTCACTTGGCTATATACCCATATAAGGATTTCAAATTATGTTAATGCATATACTTGTAGCATTTATATTGCTTGTTCATAGCTATTATTGTTTAAAGCTTGAAATCATGCTTTAAAGTTATGTTTATTTGAAATCATCATGTTCCATACATATAAATCATACCTAGAGATATTATAGACATAACGTGGCATCTTATCTCATTAGCATCTAGATATTCATGTGATGCAACTAGATTTTGAAAATATGTTCAAGTTTGCTTTTGAAACCATTTTAAGCTTGAACTATGCAATCTAACACACATAAGACAACTTTAAAACTCTAAGCATAGGTAGTCAAGTTAGGTTAACATGCTCGCAAAGTCAGAATATAAACCATGAAGAAATCATGCATGTTAGCTCACTAGGTTAAGCTTCTTATTGAAAATATTTCTAACATAAGGCTTAACAAGTTTGATCACGCTCAAAGGACTATGTACAGTACAACATGCTCATCTATGTGCAAAATCAGTCATGTATAGCTCACTAGGGTCATAATTTGTAGAACATGATCTTTACATAGTTTTTTTCAAAACTTAAGGTTCAAATCTTCATTTAAACCATATGTCTCCATTAATTATTCAAGTCTATGAAAACATGCTCACATTAGGTTAACATATCCATATATACATCATACACATGTTCACATGCTAGCTTAAGTCATAACTACTAGCTCATATGGATCAGACTTGAAAACAGACTGCTCAACTGAATTTAGCAACCGGCGCAGCTGCACTGCGCCTGAATACAAATGTGGCGCAGCTGTGCCGTGCCTGGTTCAGGTGCAGAAGCAGTCTGCTTCAGCAGAACTCCAGCCCAACCTCAAAAATTACTCATGATTTCATTCCTAAACACTCATATATCAATTTCAACATGCTTACATGATCATATAACAATTATATGGACATTACCCAACCTCATTAACATACAATTTCATGAATTCAAGAATTTGAAACTTCAAGACTAAAACTCCATTTTTATAGAAAATGAAAATGGCAACAAGGAAAAAGGAGTTATACCTCTGTAATTTGTTAAGAACTTGTTCCAAATGAACTTCTAAAGTTGTAGATTACTTGTATGCTCTCAACTCTCACTTAGCAAATTCTCAGCAACAAGAATGAAGAAACACAGCTGCTATTTATAGAGGAATACAAATCCAGACATTGCATTTTCCCATTGAATCAAACTCATGTGTTTAAGGATTGCATGAGGGTTAACAAGGAGTGGTTGGATGGTGGTTGAAACTCATCATAACCACCACTCCCTACCATGATCATTGCCTAGCAAGCTTGGAAGGAAAATGAAGATCATAGGCCTTAGCCTTTTGATATTACATGTGACTGAGGCTTGAGGCAATTGGACACTCATTTTGGGATAATTTAAATGCTCAACACTATAGCAACACTTAAACTATACTTATGCACAATCCTTATTCTTATGTTATATCAACCATACATTAACTATAACTATATGTCACACTTTAATAATTATTGTTTCAAGGTAGTAGATGAAATATGGAAATAAAATATACATATAATCCATGTACATTTTATCACACTGATACACTTTAATAATTTCATGGTATATTATTTTCATACATCCCCACATACATATTGTCACGTAAATAATGTATTTATAACATATAGTCCCTAATATATTTAGTCATAATGCCCATACAATATAGTTTTATAAGACTTAATATATATAGCCATATAAATGTCACACTGCACCATATAGTATGGTTGTATATGCTCATATGCATATAACTGTTAATATAATATTATTATATTACTAACTTACTTATTTATGTTAAATAAATAAATTATGAACTTCCTTACTTAATTAACACCAATATTAATTAATGTAGTTACGGATTTCCATAATCATTATTTATCTTTATAATATATTGCAAATAATAGTAATCACACATTATTAGTTAATTACTAAAAATTCAATATTCTATCACAACCATCATCAATTAATTAATATAGTCATTAATTAATCCTTATTATTAAATAATTAATATACCACACATCAATTATCAACTAATAGTATACTACAACAACAATTAAAAATTAATATTACTTAATTGTTCATCTTATAATTTCTTCGCCGATTAACATTACTATTAGTATTTCTCATCACCGTGCCACAAAAGGCTTTCAATGAGTTTACCACAAACTCCACATATTCTCAATTATTCAATTATTTAATATAATTGAGTTATCTCATTTCTTAACGCGAAATTGTTCATATTCAAATAAATATTCATTTCCATTAATATATTTATTTAATAATATAAGAAAATTCTCGGTTATTACACGTACTATTCGAAAAATAATATTCCTGAAGTACTATTCATGGAGTACTATTCACTTGGATACTATTCACCCTGGGGTACTATTCACGACAAAAATTAATTTCTTTGTTGTCCATTGATGCAATATTATTCTTGAATTTTACTTCACAAAGCAGTATCATGTTGACAATTTGGGCATTATTTAATTTTGGATAAATTAAATTACAAATCTTTAAAAATGTATCATTTGCTTTGATTTAATTGAATTCTTATATCTTTGTCATCATCCTCATGCTTATATTGTGATGAAAGTCATCTTTGGGCGTAGTACATAGATGGACTGTTGATTGGTATGATTATGACCATGGATTATTCGGAATAATCATGACCGGTAATGTTACAAATGATGTGGTAAAAGTCCTCATTGGCCCATAGTGCATTGATGGACAGATGTTGGTATGATCATAACCATTCGTTCTCTTCGGCCAAGGGTGCAAAATTGAATTGTTGTTTGACATGATCATGACCATTAGTGAAAACATGAATATCCTTGGCCCGTAGTGCATGGATAATTCGTGGTCGTGATACTAATGAATATCCTTGGCCTGTAGTGCATGGATAATTCAGTGATGTGGATTATTTATTAAGATGAGTCTCAGCGATAAAATTGATGGTAAACTTTTAAATCATAGAAGATAGTAAATATCATGCTCTACTTGACTCTTCTAATGGATTTCTTATTTCGCTGCCGTTGTTGATCTAACACTTGTTATCTATTGTATTCTATCAGTTGTTATACTATTGAAGGCTATGGATAATTTATTCTGCATTATCTGTAAAGCCCCCAAATTCAGGTACTTGAAACCCGAATTCAGTGCTTCACGATACCATTTCTATGAGCGGAATAATACTAATAATAATAACAATAATATAAATATTAAACTTAATTTACATAATTATCAGAGTCTAGCTCCCAAGTACGTAACCTTTAATCATTCCTTACAATACATGAAAATAAATATATAACGTTGTCTTAATAATATTAAACTATTACATAAGATAACATTGAAATCATTCAGCAACCTTTCCCTTTTCGTTGTTTCTAGTAGAGCCTTCAATTTGTTCACACTTAGCTGAAAACATTTAAATTAAGCAAGGATAAGCATTTGAGTGCCCAGCAAGTAATAACAATTATATATATATAAGCTGAAAGAATTTAAGTGTTTTCTTTATACTACCCTTCTACAACAAATCAATAGTTGTGAAGTAATCTGAACCGATAATAATAACATAACAACCCTCTTTCAAATTTTTGAAACTACGTACTGACTATAAATAGGGTTAGGGGGACATACTATGAACATTGTTTTCATTTTTGAAAAGGTTAAACAGAACGTCATCTGTAAACCGTCATAACTTACGGGCACGGGGGTGATCAGCCCGTTGTACCCTGTATTGATCAATACTATATGCAAGAACGATGTTATCGTTCACTCTGTCCACCTTGGGTGCATAAAAGTTTTTCCCGTGTAAGGGATGTTCATACTTGTCGGGGTTCTAAACCAAGGCAATTTGGTTGGATAATAATAAGGTTTTATCTTGTTCAATAATAATCTATAATTCAACATATATATATATATATATATATATATATATATATATATATATATATATATACGGGTAATTAACAAAGGTGTATCAACATGTGATTAAATGCAATAATTATCCAAGTGGGGACACTTGTATAACCATTTATAGAAATTAACGAACAGAAAAAATATCTGAATTACCATATACTAACATGTTGACAATCATTGAGCGTATATAATATAGGATTAATAATATGTACAGTAATAATATAATTCTAAAATATTCTTACTCATGTCCATTGCATAAAGAAAATGCAAAGGTAGGATACTTGTCTGATCTGCTGCTTACAAAATTCAACTTAGTTTTATCTCTTATATCATGACCTATCATTAATCAGATCATTCGTTCGATTAGAACAATATACTATAATATATAGTACTGCATTTCGCAGTCAGTACATAACCTAGTCACATCATCACTCATGTTTAACTGTCATTGCATTACAAACAAATATTAATACAGTCGAAATATCTAAGTCCATATCAATTTCTGAAATATGTCGGTGTACCGACAGCTTTATCGGGTAATTATCGACTCTAAGACTCTATTCCAACATTCAATATCCGTAAGTATCAGTCATATTATTTTAAATGACTTAATAAACATTTATTAATTTATCATGAATTTTCAAACACCGAAATCATTATTAAATGATTCAAATATCAATAATTCTATTAACATTTAATTATTATTAACTATTAATGAAACCATTGCTTAAATATTAAAGTTATTTATAATAACTCAAAATATTTTTAAAACATTTATATTATCCTTAAATGATTTTTAAAACATTTAAAATCATTTTTAAATAATTACCATTAATATTATTACTTTAATAATATCTTTATTCATTTACCAATAATATTAATATTTTATTTATTTACTAATATTATTAATCATTTAATAATATTTTATTCATTTACTAATGTTAATACATTTTTAATAATATTTTATTTAATCTCGAATATTATTATTTACATAATAATATTTTAATCATACAATAATACTTTAATTTAATATTATTAATCTTTTAATACTATTTTAATCTTAAGATTAATACTTTAATCTAATATTATTAATCATTTAATAATATTTTAATGAAGCTTTAACCTTAATATTTTTATTTACTTAACAATATCATATCCTGATATTAATATCAGAATAACATTTTAATAATTTATTTAATCAATAAACAATTTATTCTAATTGTTCGCCCTTTACAAAACTACTTATTTATATCCATAAAAGCTCATAAATAATATTTCTAATTATAAATTATCAAAATGCCCTAAAATAGTCATAATATTATATATTATGAGTATTCAAGCATTAAAATCATATTTTTCTTATTTAAGACATCATTTAACTATTTATTTCCTTTTATTCATAACTTTATCATTTTTAGGAAAAATACCAAATTGATTCCAAAGATTCTTCTTTTCTGGGTTTAGATAGTATATGACCCAAAAATGATCCCCAAATGTTTCTGGAATTTTAGAAAGTGATTTAATAATTTTAAAGTGCCCAAAACACTCGGATCTTGCTTCATTTTTCATAAATCGAGTTTTTCTCAGAAAATTCTGAAATTTTCAGGGTATACTCCCATAGTATATATGAACATACTGTAAACATTTCGGATTTTTCCCATGTATACACTGTGAGAAATTCGGGTGTTAATATTTAGGAGTCCTTTAAGGAAATAGCCATTACGCACAATCTATAAATCGAAACGTGCCCGTTCTTTTTCCTACACGTAGATAACTTCTTAAGGTACCTCTGTGATTTTTCCTAGATTTTTAAAAGACATGAAACTATCTGAAACAGCCCTAAAAAAAGGGGACAGTAGCTTTTTAGGGTTTTAAAACCTTAATACACTATGTGGACTATTTTGGGGAAAACAGCCCCCATGGCTTCAATACTTGCTAGATTTGTGTTCTACCACTTGGGTTTACTAGATAACTCATGTATCTAGCACCCCCCCCCCCCTTCGACAGATCACAAATTCAAGTTATAAAACTTGAGTTACACAAGATTTAGTGGAAGAAAAACAAAAAAAATAGGGGTTTAACCCCTAGGAGAACATATGCTCATTTTCTTCCTCTAAACTTTTGATCTAGGACTCAAGATACTTAGTTCCATACATGATGATATGTAGAACTAGGGTATCTTGAGTATTAGTTCATAACCCCAACAAATCTTGCAATAACACAAAATAGAAGAAAAAGATAGAGATTTAGGTTATACCTTGATCTAGTAGCAACCTTCCTTGATTTACCAAAGTAATATATAACCTTTGGGTGCAATAATCAAGCTAGCACACTCCTCACTCTCTCTCTCTCTTCAAAACCAAACCCCTCTCTCTCTTTTCTCTCTTTGTATCTTGCTAGCTTGGGAGAAAAATAGAAGAAGAATAATAATATAAATGAAATGTCTAGCAAAATGAAATGGGGTGATTAACTAATATCCCCATACTTTTGTTATCCCTTGAATAAAAGGCTTCACCTTATCCCTTTCAATTGAGCTTAATCATGTGATTAAGGGTGCTAAGTAGATTTTCCACCAATGGGAGATGGACACACTTATACTTGATGTAAGACTTCTACTTATGGAACTTGATTAGCTTAATATTCTTGCCTTAAAAAGGCTAATGTGGCCAGCTATATATATGCCCACTAATTCCTTCATTTAGCCTTTATTTTAATGCATAAATTAGATAAATCAAAGGTCTAAAATACTCTTAATCAAGTGGACTAAGTTTGGGCTTGCATTTTATTTCTTTTGGGCTTCTCCTTTAATTGTTTTGGGCCATGTAATGAACATAGTCTAACAATTTTAATATATGCTACCCAAATTGTTTATTTAGGGTTTATATTCCCAATATTATGAAATTTAATTACTTATACATGTGACTTTAGCTCATAACCTAATTAGGTTTACTAGAAATAGGTTTAAAATTATTAGTCACTTGAAATAACAAGATTATCCACATACGTTAGTATACATATCAAATACTAACCTTTCCTTATTATCATAACCCTTAGGTTATTTAATTGTCTCACCTAATGTATAATTAGGTTACGAAACTTTTATTTAGGGTTTAAAATAAAATAAAATTAGTTTCTAAAATTTGTAATTAGGGTTTCCTAATTAAGTTAGGTTACCTAACCACCTAGTTCCTGTCTAATAGGATTTAACATTTACTAATTATTATTAAGCGTTCAAATTTAGAAATTAAGGTGCCGAATTTATCAATTAGGGTTTAAAATTAATAATTTGGGTTTCTAATCACATTATGCATGAACATTAGGGTTTCGAGTCAATGATTATGATTTACCTAATTAGCATTTATATTTATAATATCAGACATTGATCACATTATCACAATTACCTAACAATTTTGAACTCCAATTTGTATTTTAAATTAGGGTTTCACACAGTAATATAATGGTTTGTCACATAACACTATAATTGACCAACCATTATCGGTCCACATATATAGTACATATTTATAGCACTGAAAATCAAAATATAATTAATATTATATTATTATTCGCATGCCTTGATCAAAATCCAAAAATTAGGGTTTGGATTCCATATCTGATTTATCTGTCATACTTAACATTATTAATTAAGTTAAAAATAATTAACTTAATAATCTGAACAAAATTCATATAATAAAATAGTTATTATAATAATTCTAAAAATCATTTCATATATTATATAAATAATATATGATTATATTTTTATGGAAAATAATTAATAAAATATTTCTACTATAAAATTAATTATTATAATAATATAGTTTATAACAATTAATAATTCTAAAAAAAATTATTTAAAATCATTCATGTAATAAATATATCACATAAATACATACACACATTATCTTGACATATATTCCCCATATTTATTTTAATAAAAAAAATTATACGTAAAATTTCTAATTTATTTGTATAGAAAATATCGGGTTGTCACATTCACCCTCCCTTATAAAGATTCTGTCCCCGAAATCACCATTTTAAAATCTACACATACAAGTGTACGTAGCATATATAATCATTGCAAGTAGATATTGATCATAAATGATCATACTGATCTTTAACTTATTCACGTAAAGCTTGTTTATATGATTAAACGGAAATTTGATTTCTAAAAGAACACAAATTCCTTCTTCAAAATTTCTTTATAAAATAATTTACTACATATATGAAAATCATGCATAAGAAAATAAAATTTATACGAATAATACCTAGAATTGCACCACCAGCTGCTATGGTATCCTGGACTGTCATGTTGCAGACCCTTGCTGTTGATTTCGTCGGCTTGCTGGATGACGTTGGTCCCGTGATTGCCAGAGTTCCACTGCCCTTGCCAGTATTCACACTCCCTGCCTCCGACCTCCTCTTCGAATAATCCTTCACCTTGTGCTCAGTCGATCCACACAGAAAACACTCATTGTTCATTCTAGGATTGGGGCAGTTGGGAGAGGTATGTCCCTCCTGCCCGTACTTGTAGCACACGAACTTCCCCTTCAAACATTCTCCAGAGTGGTTCTTTCCACAGTTTCCACACTGCACAGCTTGCTTCTTAACTCCTTCCTGTTTTACCTGTAAACTTCCAAAATTGCTTCCCTTCCTTTTGCTACTACCACCGCTATTCCCACTAATTAACTTCCACCTTCCCAGTTCCTTCGACCTTACTCTTATTCTTTCTCTCCTTATTGTAGAGGCTCATGGCCTCACTCCCCTCCTCAACAATAATAGCCTTCTCTATGAGTGCTGCAAATGTAGGGATCTGCAACACTGCCACCTTGTTGTAGAGCCAGGATTTTAATCCCAGCTCAAACTTTCTAGCTTTCCTAGCCTCTGTATCAACTTGATGCAGAGCAAACCTAGCCAACTCATTGAATTTTGCGGCGTATTCGGACACCGTCATATTCTCCTGCTTCAACTCTAAAAATTTTACCTCCATTCTAGCCTGCATACTAGATGAAAAATAGTTTTCGAAGAATAGTGTCTTAAACCTATCCCAAGTAACAGCACCCTCTCCTGCCCTCGCCTGATTCGCTTCCCACCAAAAATTTGCCTCACCATTCATCATGTAGGTGGCAAAAGCGATCTTTTGCCCCTCAGCTACCCTAGCTATCATGAATGCTTTTTCAATCTCTTTAACCCAAGTCTGTGCTTCAACAGGGTCAGTTGTCCCATTGAATTCGAGCAGTCCCACAGCTTTAAAATCTTTAAAGTTGGCTAGTTGGTTTACTGTATGATTTCCTTGCAGGTTGAGCTTGATTCCTCATAGCTTCAGCCATCATGTTGATAAAGTCTTGCATTGGGATTTGGTTGAGCTCCCGCTGCATTATTAACTAACTCTTCGATCTCCTGGTTCCTTAGTATACGTCTGGGTGGCATTATCTAATTAAACAAAATTCTAACACGTTACTCGGGTGTTATTATCATATAAGTACTTATCATGTAATACGCTAATGTATTCAAACAATCAGATGCTCATTATTTGAGATTTTTAAATTACCAAGATTTGGAAGTCTTTCTCCCCGATTAGTGGGTTAAGTTTGATTAAAAATTTCCAATTCTGTCTACTGGATTCACATAACATTAAAAAAATAATTTGCTTTTTAAATTTTCAAAACACATATCATAATAATGCATTTATATTCATATACCACGGTTTTAATACAGACTAACTAAACATCTGTCATACTTCTATAAACGCTCAAGGCATAAACTGTCCACCACCAACTATCCTCGAATGGACAAAAAGTGAGGATTCACTACCATCTACCCCTCTATCAAAATAAAAGTTGGGGTCTAACTGTCATCCTATGCATACAGCAAGGCATAAGGATTTACAACAACTAAATAGTCCCTATTAGAAACAAAAAGTGGGACTACATCGGACATGAATACAAATCAACGCCTGCTCCCACTGCTAGAGGGCAGCTCCATCCACTCAGCGTCGAACTGCATAAAGGTGATGTCTAAAGCTTGCTCCAAAGTATATATCCTCTCATCTTTAGCTTCCACCTCAACTCTCAACTTTCCTAGCTGTAGCTCTCTCTGCTCCAACCTCCCTCGCAACTCTGCTAACTCAGCCTGTGTCTGGTAAGGAGTGTCCTTGTACTGCTGCTCTAAAATCTGGAGGGTGTGGTTATGCGCCTGGCCACTCGCTCAGCCCTGACCTCTAGCTTGACGTTCCTGGCCAATAAATCTCATATCGGATCATCATGAGGTCTCTCTCCTATCATCTCATGCTCCATGGACTCCTCACTAGCAGTCCCTCAACTCTTGGTTCACTGAATAGCTACCTTGACTCTCGTCAGCCATCCTATAACCACAATAAACAATCAAAACAACATTAGTACCACAATAAAATATATTCATTGATAAAATGAAATGATATTTTATTCAGTACAACTAAAACTTGATGGATCTCCTCAATCCATCACCTAGCTAATATACTAAATAAGAGTTTTCTACTAAGGTTAGAACCTAGGTTTCGCATTCCTAATGTTTATAACCTACAGCTCTGATACCAACCTGTAAAGGCCCCTAAATTCAGGTACTTGAAACCCGAATTCAGTGCTTTACGATACCATTTCTATGAGCGGAATAATACTAATAATAATAACAATAATATAAATATTAAACTTAATTTACATAATTATCAGAGTCTAGCTCCCAAGTACGTAACCTTTAATAATTTCTTACAATACATGATAATAAATATATAACGTTGTCTTAATAATATTAAACTATTACATAAGACAACTATTATATTATTATTCTCATGCCTTGATCAAAATCCAAAAATTAGGGTTTGGATTTCATACCTGATTTATCTGTCATACTTAACATTATTAATTAAGTTAAAAATAATTAACTTAATAATCTGAAAAAAATTCATATAATAAAATAATTATTATAATAATTTTAAAAATCATTTCAAATATTATATAAATAATATATGATTATATTTTCATGGAAAATATTTAATAAAATATTTCTACTATAAAATTAATTATTATATTAATATAGTTTATAACAATCAATAATTCTAAAATAAAATTATTTAAAATCATTCATGTAATAAATATATCACATAAATACATACACACATTATCTTGACACATATTCCCCATGTTTATGTTAATAAAAAACAAATTATACGCAAAATTTCTAATTTATTTGTATAGAAAATATCGGGTTGTTACATTATCTTAGTCATAATATTTCGTACTGGGCTAGTTGAGCTCACCCTTTTCTTTCATTGTTCTCTTCAGGAAATGAGAATATAGTTGGGACTAGTCGGGGAATAGAGTGACGGTGCAGATGGTTGCTTTAGTAGTCCTCACTATTTTGTGAAATAGTGTGATAATAATTGTAATGAGATTGAATTTGAGTTTGGATATTGTCTAGGAGACAATATTCGCTGTTAAAACTCTCAGCTATGTTTTATCGTATTCTACATGACAGTTGTATAATTAAGTTGTAGTCGTATTTTGTACCATGTATCTAGCGACCCAAGATGGGTGATGTATACCTATTTTGGGGGCGTCACAGTAAGTGTCTTTGAAGTGCTAACTGTCTTAAGTTTTAATGCACCAATTGATCAGGTGAGTTTTTATAATAGTTACATAAGCACTCACACACATCACACATTGTTTTTTCAACTATTCCTTTATAAAACTCTTTCTTTGGAAGATTTATTTTGAAAAGCTTCCTCGGGAAGATTGGTTTAAAATATTATTTATTCTTTCAAAATTTATTTTGAAATACTTTGTTTTTTACACTACACAAAGTTATACTATCAAGTCCGTTTTAACAATTTCATCATAAACGAGTTAGTGTACACTATGAAATTTATTTGTGGTAAATACTAATTATATTATAAATATATATCTAGGTTGATAAACTTCATAGAAAACATTATTTAGTCACTTGCTAATTGAGGTAAGGGATATCATTTTCTTTCATACTCTATATTATGGTAAGAAATTGTTATTCATTTCTATAACTTTTTCATTAAACAGTGAAAAGTCCTAAACTACTTAGAACATCCTTAATAGTTTGCACTTCATCTAATATCTTTTCACTTGAATCTTCTTATTAGACTTTACACATGCTTCATCTAATATCTTTTCACATGAATCTTCCTATAACACCTCAGTCCCACATCGAAATATAAGGGAAAAATTTGTCTGCATATAAAGAAATAAGTTACAACCACTATTACCTTCAAGTCATGGCCTTTTAGGTAAGCATATGGTGGGCTAAGATGACCCAAGAAGATACTATTGGGTCAGTGATTTAAGGTTTTATTTCGATGGATTTGATTTGATTCGGACCTGGGATATTACACGGGTTGTTTCTTATGGTATCGAAGTCGACTCTCGAAAACACGGGTCATGTCATCCGATCGCGTTGCCAGAGGTGGGGACACAAAGGCTGGTGGTATTATCCCACAATAGAGAGAGGGAGGTCTGAAGGTGGGGACACAAAGTCAGCCGGTATTATCCCACAATGGCTAGAGAGGTAAAGATCTGTGGACCGTGTGTATGATCGGTTCTAACTGGGATATCAAAAATTTAAGTGGGAGAGTTTGTAATACCTCAATCCCACATAGAAATATAGGAGGAAAATTTGTCTACATATAAGAAAATAAGTTAATAGCAATAGTATCCTTCAAGTCATGACCTTTTGGGTGAGCCTGTGGTGGGCTAAGATGACCCAAGAAGATACTATTGGGCCAGTGGTTTAAGACTTTATTTGGATGGATTTGATTCGATTCGAACTTGAGATTTGACCAGAGATTTGTTCCGAACTCAGGATTTAACCCGGGTTATTTCATTTTCTATTGTGTTTTACACGTTATAGTTAAATTGTAAACCTTATTTATTCTTTTCTTGAACTCTAATCGAATTTCTAGATATCATGTTTACAATTTAGACTTTCTTGGACTCTAGACAAATTAAATTATAAATCTCTTAATGTTTATTCTTGATCGTATTTTTCTTATTATTTCCATTTATCCTTTATATCATTGTCATAATCCTCCGATTTAAATTGTGGTGAAAAATTCTCTTTGGTTGGAGTGCAAAGAGTAATCGTTAGTTGGTATGATTATAACCAGGAACTGTGAATTGGTATAATCATGACCTTTGGTGTTACAGGCAAAAGCTTTTGGTGAAAGTTCTCTTTTGCCCGTAGTGCAAATATGGACTGTTGATTGGCATGATCGTGATCATTGGTGTTACAAATGAATATCTTTGGCCCGTAGTACAAAAATAAACTTTTGATTTCCTTGATTATGAACATGAACTTTTGATTTGTGTTATAGAGATAAAATATTGATGATGAACTTTTAAAGATAATAGACATTATGGTCTACTTGACTCTTCTAATAGATTGTTTGTTCCTGCTGCAGTTATCCTTGAAAACTTATATTATCTTTAAATCTTTGATTTATCACTAGTTGAAGGTTAAAGATAATTTATTCTTTATTGTCTTAGTCGTGATATTCTTTATTGGGCTATTTGAGCTCACCCTTTTTTTCTTTTTATTGTTCTTCTTAGGAAATGAGAGTGTAGCTGGGACTAACCGAAAAATGAAATGATGGTCCGAGTTAGTGGTTGTCCTCATCAAGTTATAAAATAGTATAATAATAATTGTAAAGATATTAATATTAATATTATTTATACTATTAATAGTACATATTACTCAAAATTACTAATGAATAATATTAATCAAAATTATTAATTAATATTTTCTTAATTAATAATTAAGTAACTAATAGTACATATTATTGATCCAAAATATTAATTAATAATTTTGATTACATTTGTTTCTATCTCTCCTCAAACTATTAGCATGTATATTAGTACTTGGTTTTTTTTCCTTGTCTGCCTCTACATTTTGTTGCGGTTAGAATAAGTTTTTTTTACCTAACGTAACAACTTGTTGGGGTTAGGAGAAAATTAAGTTCAATCTCGGTCATTCATTATCGAGATCAACGGCTAGCATCATAGTTGTTGGAATAGTGTCCATAGTAACTAGTTTTTATGGATGGGGATCCTAAATATATATATATATATATGGCTATATGTATATACACAGCTGTATATTACACAGTAGGCTTATGACGACAGATTTTTTGGCCAGAATAGCTATAACGACGGGTGAAACCGTCATTATAGCCCAAAAAATCGTCGCCATAGCCTACTGTGTAATACACAGCTATGTACATACATTTTTCCCATATATATAAACCATTCAACTCTAGTTTTTAAATGATAATTCGTGATGCAACTAATTTTTAAAATCAAATTTTTCTCTTGAAAAGTTTTAACTTGTGGTTCAAAAGGGTTCTGTTACTATTTCGTTACTAATTTGGTCAAATGGTTTAAATAATTTTAAATTATTTATTCAAAATAGAGGTTATTTTGGTTATTCGTGTGACGCCCCCAAAATAGGTTCCAATCCACCCAACCCATTCTGAGCCGCCAAAAACATGGTACAAAAACAACTACAACTTCATTAATACAATTGTCGTGCAAAATATGACAACACATATACTGTGAGTTTTAATACCAATTGTGACTCTCATCCCTTTACATGGATAGCACCTCACATTGATACATTACATAAAGGTACAGTCAATAACTGTTTTAGAAATTAAAATCTTTAGAAAATGCTCAAGAAAACCTTCGTACATAGGAGGCCATACATCTAAGTTATAATAGATATTATATGACTCAAGAATTATCCTTGGTTGACCCAATAGACTCCAAAGAAAAATGAGAAGATTGCTATCATGTTCTTTCCAATGGTGAGTCTTCTCTTGACATATAATAATCTTCATTGTCTCTAATTGAGAATTATATTTCAATCAAACTCCAAGATTATATAGGTGGTGCTCGTAGATATAATCAGCGAGTGGATGTGCACAACCTTGTCTTATGATAACATGAAGTCGTAGGTCATTAGACATCTTGTATGATAGTGGCAAAACAACCTTTTAAAGTTGGGTTAACCTCACCCTATTCAGTTCACCAAAATCAACGGTTAAAATGGTGTATAAAATACTACACACTTATTTAAAATTCTCGATAAAATTATTTCCATACGATTTTAAGGGAAACCTCAACAGCTATAGACCACCGTTCTATTCCCCTGTTACCCTCGCTTGACCCATCTACACTCTTATTACCTGAAAGGAATTGTGAAGCAAAAGGATGAGCACAACTAGCCCAGTAAACAATATCATGACTAAAGATAATTAAATTATCAATAGCCTTCATCAGTAATAAATCAGAGATTTAGAACATATGGTAGGTGATAAAAATTTCAACAATAGTTGCAGCGGAACGAGCAATCCATAGAAGAGTCAAATAGACCATAAGGTCTATTATCTTCTCCATGTTAAAAGTCCACCAACAATGTTTTATCCCTATAACATCAATCAACAGTTTTTGTCCCCAATCACGTGTATAACTCATAATCATAATTATAGTTCTAAATTCCTCTTCTCATCCAGGTCGAAGATAATTTTCATCACTTGTCTTTACCTGAAACATCAAAGATCATGGTTATACCAAATCACAGTTCTTATTCATAATCATACTAATAAATTCATCTTTGCACTACGGGCTAAAGATATTCATCAACAGTTCATCTTTGCACTGCAGGCCAAAGATATTCAACAACAGGACATCATTGCACTACGGGCTAAAGATATTCATTAACAGTTTATCTTTGCTTTATAGGCCAAAGATATTCAATAATAGGTCATCTTTGCACTACGGGCCAAAAATATTCAACAACAGGTCATCTTTGCACTACGGGTCAAAGATATTAATATCTCAAAGAAATATATAATCATTTCAGAATTTATATAATCAATAATTTTAACCATGTTGATCAATTCACCTTTACTCTTAAGCTAAAGATAATCGTTTATAAATTCAATGGTCATGATCAAACCAGTCAATAATTCATCTTTGCACTACTGGCCAAGGAGAACCCATAGTCACGATCATACCAATAATCTACCCATCTTTACACTCAAGTGAAAGAGAAATTACATCACCAGAGTTATAAAAATGTTATATATGATAATAAAAACAATATGATCAAAACATAGATTTAATTTCAAGAGCAATATTCAAAAATCAACGATAATTTGGTCAGAAAAAGAAATCAATTTTGTCGTGAATAGCACCCTATAAATAGTAACTCGTGAATAGTTACTTATGAATAATAACTTAAGAATAGTAATTCATGAATAGTAACTCGTGAATAGTACTATGAATTCGTACATAGTACCGTACACAAAAATAGTGTCATAAACGTAAATAGTGTCATATACATGAATAGTCATGTATACGTGAATAGTGTCGTATACATGAATAGTATCCCCGACACGAAAAGATAAAAATTTCACAATAAAATTCTTATCAATATTGTGACACCCCCAAAATAGGTATACATAACCCATTCTGAGTTGTCAATACATCGTTCAGAAACAACTACAACTTTATTATTACAACATGTAAACTATGAGTTAAAATACAGATATTGTCATCTAGACAATATCCACATACAAATAAATCTCCATCATAATTATTGATTATTTTACAAAAATGGTGAGGACTACTAAACAACTTTCTCTAGAACCTTCATTCCATACCCCGACTTGTACTCGCTATATTCTCACCTCCTGAGAAGAACAAATGGAATAAAAAGGAAAAGGGTGAGCTCAACTAGCCCAGTAAAGAATATTATGACTAAGATAATATACAACAAATTATCGTTAGTCTTCAACAGGGAAAAATATAATAGAATACAATAGACAACAAATTTTAAATCAATATTCGCAGCGGAAAATATTAATCCATAGAAGAGTTACGTAGATGATGAAATCTACTAATGTCTATGAATTTAACAGTCCATCAATAGTATTTGTTTTTATCCCTGTAACATCAATCAATGAACCTCTTGATTCATATATTCATCCTTGCACTACAGGCCAAGGATATTCATCAGTTGGTCATGTTCATCTAAACACCTGTTCATATTTGCACTACGGACCAAAGATATTCATCAGAAATCATTCATCTTTGTGACGCCCCCAAATCCGGGTTACCTGACCCCCGAGTTTGGTGCTCACGATATAATAACATTTAACTACTCATTCATTGATTATAATAAACTTACATATCATAAGTTATTAAATTAACAACATTATCCCAGGTCAACTAACCTTAACATTACAAACTTTACCCTTTCGATAAACAAAAGGGGTTTACAAAGCAACATATTAAATATAATTAATATAAAACTACTCCAGCACTATGTCTTTGCCTTTATTCCTCTTAGCCCCGCTGGCCTCATCGTTCCTAGCTGAAATATTTTATTTAGCAAGGGTGAGCAACAAGTTTGCCCCACAAGTTAAAATATACAATAAATGATATATGAATCAGAAATAGAAGAGTCTAGATTGAATAGAACTTCAACAATTATCAAACGATTTCGTGATAACGAATAATACTTCAATCTGAATAATAACTTTCTACTATTCCATACTAATTAACTTATTCGATATGAAAGAATACAATTCTTTCAAAGATTCAATAATATTCAATTGAATTAACAATATTGCAATAATACTCCATAATGTGGGATATACCCAGATTTCATGCTGAGTGATCACAGAGGATCATGAACTACTAGAGGATTTATTTAGTTATTAAAACTAAATTACCACAAGAATATAAATTAGTTATCAAAACTAAACTATACTCTTCTGCAAGTACCTGGAGTGGCCAACTCCTTTGTACCCTATATTATGCATAATACTCAATAATAGTGCACATGTCGATTTACGACAATAATTTGTTCATCTCAGTTTTACTTCACGAGTCTGTACCACAACAATATGATTTGGATTACTTTCAAAGACATACTAGGATTTCAATAATTAATAACAATGCTAATCTAGCCGAAATCAATGGCATAGATCTTTCAATAATATTTCAGTTCATAATGAATAGAACCTTTCATGCTTTACCAAATACTAGTCTCGCCTAAACAACTAGCTGAGACATAATTTATAATTAGTTCAAATAATAGAACATGATTCGATTGCACTACGTGCGAATTACAATAATCATTATAGATGTGAATAACTATCAATAATTATTCACTACCATGCTTGAAAAATAGTAACTCAAGTTGAGTTAGGAAACTTGCCTTTCGCGTTGATTACTGCTACACAATATAATTAACTGCGCTCGTAAGACCTATAATCAATAATGTCGGTCTCACAATTAGTACAATAATTCACAACACACAACACTGTAATTTACAGTTAAACCTTCTCCTAAACACATTAGCACATAACCACATTAGTGTTTATAACCTATATAAACACTTATCACGTCTAACTATTTCGGTCTAGTTGGATTTCGGTCCATTCTCGGTATTCTGGTCACCCTATCCGACAATTAACACATTGATTGTCAATTAAACTTGGTCTCTAAGCTTCAATATTAATTCAGATAAGTTAATTATCAATAATAATATTTTTCGGAAGCTTTTAATAATTATCAAGCAATTATTATAATTTATAATAATTTTTCAAATATCAGAATCATTTTTAAATAATTTAATTATCAAATAATCATATCATTATTAATATTTAATAATATCCAAATATTAATAACCTACTTGTCAAAATATTAAAGTTATTATTAATAACTTAAAATATTTTTAAATCAATAATATTCCATTTAAATGATTTTTAAAGTATTTAAAATCATTTTTAAATCAACATCATTAATATATAATTATTAATGAAATTATCATCTAAATATTAAAAGTCATTAAATATAACATAAAAATATTTTTAAATCATTTTCTCATTTTTAAATGATTTTTAAATCAATAAAGCCATTTTTAATTCATTTATTTAATATAATAATTAAATAAATCAAATATCATTAATATTAATTTATTAATGAAAATTCTTAAAAAAAATTAAAAATTATATTTTATAATTTAAAATATTTTTTTTAATACTTTATTCTCAATTAAAATGATTTTTAAATCATTTAAATCATTTTCATCTTATTTATTTAATTTAATAATCAAATAAATATTACATCATTAATATTAAATTATTAATGAAAATTCTCCAAAAATATTAAAAGTTACATTTTATAACTCAAAATATTTTTAAATACATTATTCTCATTTAAAATGATTTTTCATAATATTAAATCATTTTTCTCTAATTTATTTAATAAACTAATTAAATAAATTAAATACCTTTAATATTATAAATATTAAAGAAAAATATTCCAATTGGTCAAAAATTATTTTTCATAATTTAAAATAATTTTTAAAACTATTTTTGGTAATTTTTATAATTTATTTCTATTTTTTTATTAATTTCCGAATTTTTCAGAAAATAAATAAATAAATCCGTCGCTTAAGGCCTATAGCGACACTTTCTGTCACTATAGGTGTTCTTGGCTGAAGAACACTGACAAAGTCAGTGTTCATGGTGCATGGTTTGACCGGCCTTAATGTTCTGTTCTTGCATGATCTGTTCGATCTAAGACTTTAATCTTGTAGTACAAATGTAATACTACACTTATCTATCATCAACTTGGTCAGATCAAAACGTAACAAGAAGATCTGGCTTCTCAAACTTTCTGTCAGAGAGATCTGGGTTTTCTGGGTAACCCAGAAACCCAGACAGACTTCAAGTTGATACTTTCAAGCTCGATAATATCTATGTTCTAATCATTATTCGTGCGTTTTAATGGTTCAAGGTTGTAGTTCGGGTGTTATAGAACATTTACAAAACAACAACTTAGTTTACAAACAACAGAATCACGATCTATAATCCGGTCAACGTCTGTCAGAAAACTTGTTCTTATTTTTTCTGGGTTTTCCAGAATTTCAAAAGCAGAGCTAGTGGCCTACTTTGACCACTTTCCATGATCTATATGTTAAGCCTATAAGTGATATAAAGAATTCACTTTATAGTACACGTAACAAACTACAAGATGTACTCATAAACAATATCAAACATTACTCATAATGACAGATCAAGAGACTCAAAGACGTTGTCAGACGCCGTTTTAGCCGTTCTGGGTTACCCAGAATTTTGTTCAGTCAATCCCGGTCAACGGATTTTGACCGTTAATAACTCCTAAACTAGACATCATATAACTGATCTATCACCAGCAGATTAAAGATTACACAACAGGCTACCAATATCAAGCTTAAAACAACAACAACAACAAACGAACACGAATCTGTGGCGCCTGACATTAGCTTGTCAGACCACATTTTCTGTTCTTGACAGATTTGAAAATAATCACTTTTAAAGCATTTTGATGCTATGGATCTATGTTATATCAACATATATCATCATTAAATATCATCTATCAAAGATCTAAACACATAAACACGAAAATTTATCTTAGCCATATGTATCAAAAATTAAAAATAGGTGTATACCTTAAGCTTTCAATTCTTGATCTTAGCTCTCAGATTTGTTTATGGTTGATCTTGGGCTGACTATATGACTGATCTACTATAATAATTTTGGAGCTTAGGTGAGAGAGAGGGTTGGTGAGAGCAAAGTTGCAAAATGACTAAGTTACATGAATTTTCTATCTCCATACTCTTATATAATGCTTGCAAAGTTGCTAGATCTGCTGAATTTCGGCTGACATTGGTAGATTTGCTGAGATTTGAAGCTACAAAGTCAAAAGAGTTGGTGACCTAATAAAGTTGTTGGACAATTTTGCAAGTTAGCTCCTAAAAATCCCATAAAGGGCATTATGGACATTTCCAATTTTTCTAGAACTTGGATTTGATGAAACCCTTAGGGTTTAGGGTTTGGATAATAAGGTTTAGGGTTTGAATCTTTTAGATATCAAAAAATTCTAGTTCCCAAAATTTTCAAATTTAGGGTTTAATTAGAAAAATAATTTTCCAAAATAAAAATTAGGGTTTCTAAAATAGAAATTCAATTTACAAAATATAATTAGTGATTTCTAATCATATTTATGTTTAATGAATACTTTAGGCATGTTAATAAAAATTAGGGTTGCCTAATTAGGGTTTACAATTCCCGATTTTGAAATTAGGGTTTCTCGGCGTACAATTAAGGTTTTCTACGGTACATTAGGGTTTCTAATTCGAAGATTAGGGTTTTTAATCTCATATTAGGTTTTAATAATATTAAAACCTATCCGATTAATTATTTATCATAAAGCTCATAAAGAATAAACACGCAATAATTAGTACAATTATTTTAATTGTATTTTCTATCGAATCCCTATCCGAAAATTAAGGTTAGGGTTTCTAAAGTTGTTAAGCACAACTCTACTCTATTTTTCTTAGTCAAAACACATATTGACTGATTTTCGAGACTCGTCTCACTAATTCCCAGTACAATGTTAACAGTCAATGTCAATATTAAATAAAAAAAAATTATTCGTAAAATTTTAATTATTCGAAATCCCGGGTTATCACATTCACCCCTCCTTAAAAGGATTCCATCCTCGGAATCACCGCTTTCTTATTCCCTACAATCTTTTAAAGTTGTATCATCAATTCATTTTATCAACATAATATTAATTTATGCCTTATATTCGCACCCGTGAGTTGAGTTTATATAAGAAAATAATTCACCGCAATATCTAACTAAGATTACTCGCGTAATTTAAATTTTTGAACGAAATTGTTACCTGTGGCCACTTCCTGAACAGCTACCGCATCTTGAGCCGTCATATTAAATGTACGAGTTGTCAGCCTTCCAGGCTGAGCCGGTCCTTTGATCGCTAATGTTCCATTGCTGTTTCCTTTATTGTTGCTTCCTCTTTCTACATTCTTCTTTGGACAGTTACGAATTTGATGTTCTAGTGATCCGCATAGAAAACAACCTGATATCCTTTTTGTACTTGGACAATTTGGAGAAATATGTCCCTCTTGTCCACCGTTAAAACACACTCCTTTTCCCTTCAAGCATTCTCCTGGATGCTTTCTACCGCACTTGGCACATGGTTCACCTTTCTTTCTATTATCTCCTGACTTGTCTCCAGATTCATTATTATTCCTCCACTTACGCTTATTAGAATTACTTCCTCCACTGCTACCTCCTTCATTCATTTTCTTCTTCTTTTCTTGATGATACTTTAACACAACTTCACTTCCTCCTTCGGCGATGATTGCTTTTTCCAACAGAGCCGCAAATGTCTTAATCTGCAACACAGCTACCTTGCTATATATCGTGGGCTTCAGTCCATTTTCAAATCTTCGCGCCTTTCGCACCTCAGTGTCCACCTGATGTGGAGCAAATCTCGCGAGTTCGTTAAATTTGGCGGCGTATTCTGCAACCGACATATTCTCCTGCTTTAACTCCAAAAAGTTTACTTCCATTCTTGCTTGCATACTTTCTGAGAAATAATTTTTGAAAAATAATTCCTTAAACCTTGTCCAGGTTATTACTGCTGTACCCGCTCTCGCCTGATTTGTCTCCCACCAATAATTTGCTTCTCCCTTCATCAAATATGTTGCAAACGCAGTCTTTTGTTCTTCCGCCACACGCGCAATCACAAACGCTTTCTCCATTTCCTTTACCCAAGTTTGGGCTTCAATCGGATCTGTGGTCCCTTTGAATTCAGGCGGTCCTACCGCTTTAAAATCTTTAAAGTTTGCCAATCATTCATTTGGTTGATTTCTCACTCTTCCTCTTGCAGCTGGAGCTCGATTCTCTATAGCTTCGGCTATCATATTTGCAAAATTTTGCATTGGGTCAGCTTGACCCCCTTCATTATTTACCGACTGCTCTTCCCTTTGATTTCGATTCTGTCGTCTAGGCGGCATGATCTGATTTAAAATAAAAAAAATCTTATATTAATTCTCTTCTTTACAAATTCTGAATACATTTAGCATTCAACACATATCCCTAATGTAACCACGTATTTATTCAAATAGCACATAGCACATTTAGCTCCTAACATATAGCACTATCCCTTTTTTAAATAATATTAGGATTAACAACACAACTTTAAACAAAAGTTGTAATTCTCCATTCACACATAACTATTCCCCAGTTCATCAAACTTACCACACCTAGGGGTTCAGGAACTTGCCACAATTATATGAGTGTATGAACTTATCCTAGTCAGACTTTTGGCGTCCATTCGCTGAGGGGTTCAAAACAGTTCACATAATTATGAGTCATGAACTTACCATAAGTATGAGTTTTAAGAACTTACAAAATAATCTTCATCTTATTTTCATATAGAAAACAAAGATTTCATTCATACAAACATATTATTGCATTTATATTCATGCAAATATTACATAGTACCTTTCAGTGCACTGCACATACAACTACAAACGGGTACTATCCCTTTGTGACCAAAAGTCGGGATTCATTACTACAACTTTACACAAAAATTAAAAGATACAAAAGTTATATCCTATTCTTACCAAAACGACTATTATACTCCAAAAGATTATACCCCTCACACTTAATCCTTCTTCTTTTTAGGACAATTCTTAACCTTATGATTCGTTCCACCATATGCAAAACATCCTCCTTTCTTTGGTTTAGGACAGTTTGGTGACAGATGTCCTTTATGGCCGCAATTGTAACACACCTTCTTACCCCACATACACTCCCCCAAATGGCTCTTTCCACACTTGCCACATACTTGCTTCTTCTTCGAGCTTGACTTTTCTGAATGTGAATTCTTCGTGTTGTTGTCGCTGTCGTAGTTCTTTTTCCTTTTATTAGTCTTCTTTTTCTCGCTTATATCTTTAGATGATACATTATACTTAACCATCATTCTATCGACTTGTGCCTTCAGATTATTTCATTCTTCTGTCATCTCGCGTAATGCTCTTTCTGTCATCCATAATTCCTCAAGAAGAAATACTTTAGTCCTTGCGTCTTGAACTTCTGCAGATGCTTGACCTTCCTTGATTGCTACTTTGTCTTTTTCCCCATCATTGATCTTTATTTCTGGTTCCACCTTGGTTTCTTTGGAATGTACATCTTCCTCTTCATCCAGCTCCATCTCGGGGTACTCGTCATGATCACTTGCTAGATTTACCGCAGGTTCATCTCTTAAAACATCCTCAACTGAATCACTCTGAGTTGACACCTCAGCTAATAGCATTGGTGCAATAGCCACTGGCATCTCCATACTCATCTTATCTTCTCCCGACATCCTACAATCAGTTTAAATAACTTGATTAGTACTTTACCGGTACAAACTTCTCTCACTATGTATCTACATTTATCACTATCATTGCACTTCAGCAATCTCTTACTTACTACTCTAAATGAGTATTCTCTATCACGCTCATGGTTATAATCCAAGTCGAAGATAATTTTCATCACTTGTCTTTACCTGAAACATCAAAGATCATGGTTATACCAAATCACTGTTCTTATTCATAATCATACTAATAAATTCATCTTTGCACTACGGGCTAAAGATATTCATCAACAGTTCATCTTTGCACTGCAGGCCAAAGATATTCAACAACAGGACATCTTTGCACTACGGGCTAAAGATATTCATTAACAGTTTATCTTTGCTTTATAGGCCAAAGATATTCAATAATAGGTCATCTTTGCACTACGGGCCAAAGATATTCAACAACAGGTCATCTTTGCACTACGGGTCAAAGATATTAATATCTCAAAGAAATATATAATCATTTCAGAATTTATATAATCAATAATTTTAACCATGTTGATCAATTCACCTTTACTCTTAAGCTAAAGATAATCGTTTATAAATTCAATGGCCATGATCAAACCAGTCAATAATTCATCTTTGCACTACTAGCCAAAGAGAACCCATAGTCACGATCATACCAATAATCTACCCATCTTTACACTCAAGTGAAAGAGAAATTACATCACCAGAGTTATAAAAATGTTATATATGATAATAAAAACAATATGATCAAAACATAGATTTAATTTCAAGAGCAATATTCATAAATCAACGATAATTTGGTCAGAAAAAGAAATCAATTTTGTCGTGAATAGCACCCTATAAATAGTAACTCGTGAATAGTTACTTATGAATAATAACTCATGAATAATAACTAAAGAATAGTAATTCATGAATAGTAACTCGTGAATAGTACTATGAATTCGTACATAGTACCGTATACAAAAATAGTGTCATAAATGTAAATAGTGTCATATACATGAATAGTCATGTATACGTGAATAGTGTCGTATACATGAATAGTATCCCCGACACGAAAAGATAAAAATTTCACAATAAAATTCATATCAATATTGTGACACCCCCAAAATAGGTATACATAACCCATTCTGAGTTGTCAATACATCGTTCAGAAACAACTACAACTTTATTATTACAACATGTAAACTATGAGTTAAAATACAGATATTGCCATCTAGACAATATCCACATACAAATAAATCTCCATCATAATTATTGATTATTTTACAAAAATGGTGAGGACTACTAAACAACTTTCTCTAAAACCTTCATTCCATACCCCGACTTGTACTCGCTATATTCTCACCTCCTGAGAAGAACAAATGGAATAAAAAGGAAAAGGGTGAGCTCAACTAGCCCAGTAAAGAATATTATGACTAAGATAATATACAACAAATTATCGTTAGTCTTCAACAGGGAAAAATATAATAGAATACAATAGACAACAAATTTTAAATCAATATTCGCAGCGGAAAATATTAATCCATAGAAGAGTTACGTAGAGGATGAAATCTACTAATGTCTATGAATTTAACAGTCCATCAATAGTATTTGTTTTTATCCCTGTAACATCAATCAATGAACCTCTTGATTCATATATTCATCCTTGCACTACAGGCCAAGGATATTCATCAATTGGTCATGTTCATCTAAACACCTGTTCATATTTGCACTACGGACCAAAGATATTCATTAGAAATCATTCATCTTTGTGACGCCCCCAAATCCGGGTTACCTGACCCCCGAGTTTGGTGCTCACGATCCACAATATAATAACATCTAACTACCCATTCATTGATTATAATAAACTTACATATCATAAGTTATTAAATTAACAACATCATCCCAGGTCAACTAACCTCTTACATTACAAACTTTACCCTTTCGATAAACAAAAAGGGTTTACAAAGCAACATATTAAATATAATTAATATAAAACTACTCCAGCACTATGTCTTTGCCTTTATTCCTCTTAGCCCCGCTGGCCTCATCGTTCCTAGCTGAAATATTTTATTTAGCAAGGGTGAGCAACAAGTTTGCCCCGCAAGTTAAAATATACAATAAATGATATATGAATCAGAAATAGAAGAGTCTAGATTGAATAGAACTTCAACAATTATCAAACGATTTCGTGATAACGAATAATACTTCAATCTGAATAATAAATTTCTACTATTCCATACTAATTAACTTATTCGATATGAAAGAGTACAATTCTTTCAAAGATTCAATAATATTCAATTGAATTAACAATACTGCAATAATACTCCATAATGTGAGATATACCCAGATTTCATGCTGAGTGATCACAGAGGATCATGAACTAATAGGGGATTTATTTAGTTATTAAAACTAAATTACCACAAGAATATAAATTAGTTATCAAAACTAAACTATACTCTTCTGCAAGTACCTGGAGTGGCCAACTCCTTTGTACCCTATATTATGCATAATACTCAATAATAGTGCACATGTCGATTTACGACAATAATTTGTTCATCTCAGTTTTACTTCACGAGTCCGTACCACAACAATATGATTTGGATTACTTTCAAAGAAATACTAGGATTTCAATAATTAATAACAATGCTAATCTAGCCGAAATCAATGGCATAGATCTTTCAATAATATTTCAGTTCATAATGAATAGAACCTTTCATGCTTTACCAAATACTAGTCTCGCCTAAACAATTAGCTGAGACATAATTTATAATTAGTTCAAATAATAGAACATGATTCGATTTCACTACGTGCGAATTACAATAATCATTATAGATGTGAATAACTATCAATAATTATTCACTACCATGCTTGAAAAATAGTAACTCAAGTTGAGTTAGGAAACTTGCCTTTCGCGTTGATTACTGCTACACAATATAATTAACTGCGCTCGTAAGACCTATAATCAATAATGTCGGTCTCACAATTAGTACAATAATTCACAACACACAACACTGTAATTTACAGTTAAACCTTCTCCTAAACACATTAGCACATAACTACATTAGTGTTTATAACCTATATAAACACTTATCACGTCTAACTATTTCGGTCTAGTTGGATTTCGGTCCATTCTCGGTATTCTGGTCACCCTATCCGACAATTAACACATTGATTGTCAATTAAACTTGGTCTCTAAGCTTCAATATTAAGTCAGATAAGTTAATTATCAATAATAATATTTTTCGGAAGCTTTTAATAATTATCAAGCAATTATTATAATTTATAATAATTTTTCAAATATCAGAATCATTTTTAAATGATTTAATTATCAAATAATCATATCATTATTAATATTTAATAATATCCAAATATTAATAACCTACTTGTCAAAATATTAAAGTTATTATTAATAACTTAAAATATTTTTAAATCAATAATATTCCATTTAAATGATTTTTAAAGTATTTAAAATCATTTTTAAATCATCATCATTAATATATAATTATTAATGAAATTATCATCTAAATATTAAAAGTCATTAAATATAACATAAAAATATTTTTAAATCATTTTCTCATTTTTAAATGATTTTTAAATCAATAAAACCATTTTTAATTCATTTATTTAATATAATAATTAAATAAATCAAATATCATTAATATTAATTTATTAATGAAAATTCTTCAAAAATATTAAAAATTATATTTTATAATTTAAAATATTTTTTTAATACTTTATTCTCAATTAAAATGATTTTTAAATCATTTAAATCATTGTCATCTTATTTATTTAATTTAATAATCAAATAAATATTACATCATTAATATTAAATTATTAATGAAAATTCTCCAAAAATATTAAAAGTTACATTTTATAACTCAAAATATTTTTAAATACATTATTCTCATTTAAAATGATTTTTCATAATATTAAATCATTTTTCTCTAATTTATTTAATAAACTAATTAAATAAATTAAATACCTTTAATATTATAAATAATTATAAATATTAAAGAAAAATATTCTAATTGGTCAAAATTTATTTTTCATAATTTAAATAATTTAAACTATTTTTGGTAATTTTTATAATTTATTTCTATTTTTTATTAATTTCTGAATTTTTCAGAAAATAAATAAATAAATCCGTCGCTAAAGGCCTATAGCGACACTTTCTGTCGCTATAGGTGTTCTTGGCTGAAGAACACTGACAAAGTCAGTGTTCATGGTGCATGGTTTGACCGGCCTTAATGTTCTGTTATTGCATGATCTGTTCGATCTAAGACTTTAATCTTGTAGTACAAATGTAATACTACACTTATCTATCATCAACTTGGTCAGATCAAAACGTAACAAGAAGATCTGGCTTCTCAAACTTTCTGTCAGAGAGATCTGGGTTTTCTGGGTAACCCAGAAACCCAGACAGACTTCGAGTTGATACTTTCAAGATCGATAATATCTATGTTCTAATCATGATTCATGCGTTTTAATGGTTCAAGGTTGTAGTTCGGGTGTTATAGAACATTTACAAAACAACAACTTAGTTTACAAACAACAGAATCACGATCTATAATCCGGTCAACGTCTGTCAGAAAACTTGTTCTTATTTTTTCTGGGTTTTCCAGAATTTCAAAAGCAGAGCTAGTGGCCTACTTTGACCACTTTCCATGATCTATATGTTAAGCCTATAAGTGATATAAAGAATTCACTTTATAGTACACGTAAAAAAATACAAGATGTACCCATAAACAATATCAAACATTACTCATAATGACAGATCAAGAGACTCAAAGACGTTGTCAGACGCCGTTTTAGCCGTTCTGGGTTACCCAGAATTTTGTTCAGTCAATCTCGGTCAACGGATTTTGACCGTTAATAACTCCTAAACTAGACATCATATAACTGATCTATCACCAGCAGATTAAAGATTACACAACAGGCTACCAATATCAAGCTTAAAACAACAACAACAACAACAACAACAAACGAACACGAATCTGTGGCGCCTGACATTAGCTTGTCAGACCACATTTTCTGTTCATGATAGATTTGAAAATAATCACTTTTAAAGCATTTTGATGCTATGGATCTATGTTATATCAACATATATCATCATTAAACATCATCTATCAAAGATCTAAACACATAAACACGAAAATTTATCTTAGCCATATGGATCAAAAATTAAAAATAGGTGTATACCTTAAGCTTTCAATTTTTGATCTTAGCTCTCAGATTTGTTTATGGTTGATCTTGGGCTGACTATATGACTGATCTACTATAATAATTTCGGAGCTTAGGTGAGAGAGAGGGTTGGTGAGAGCAAAGTTGCAAAATGACTAAGTTACATGAATTTTCTATCTCCATACTCTTATATAATGCTTGTAAAGTTGCTAGATCTGCTGAATTTCGGCTGACATTGGTAGATTTGCTGAGATTTGAAGCTACAAAGTCAAAAGAGTTGGTGACCTAATAAAGTTGTTGGACAATTTTGTAAGTTAGCTCCTAAAAATCCCATAAAGGGCATTATGGACATTTCCAATTTTTCTAGAACTTGGATTTGATGAAACCCTTAGGGTTTAGGGTTTGGATAATAAGGTTTAGGGTTTGAATCTTTTAGATATCAAAAATTTCTAGTTCCCAAAATTTTCAAATTTAGGGTTTAATTAGAAAAATAATTTTCCAAAATAAAAATTAGGGTTTCTAAAATAGAAATTCAATTTACAAAATATAATTAGTGATTTCTAATCATATTTATGTTTAATGAATACTTTAGGCATGTTAATAAAAATTAGGGTTGCCTAATTAGGGTTTACAATTCCCGATTTTGAAATTAGGGTTTCTCGGCGTACGATTAGGGTTTTCTACGGTACATTAGGGTTTCTAATTCGAAGATTAGGGTTTCTAATCTCATATTAGGTTTTAATAATATTAAAACCTATCTGATCAATTATTGATCATAAAGCTCATAAAGAATAAACACGCAATAA
The DNA here is from genome assembly GCA_020205505.1 of Panax japonicus. Lineage (NCBI taxonomy): Eukaryota > Viridiplantae > Streptophyta > Magnoliopsida > Apiales > Araliaceae > Panax > Panax japonicus. The sequence goes on along the minus strand of CM035106.1, from coordinate 38,956,053 downwards.
TTAGTACAATTATTTTAATTGTATTTTCTATCGAATCCCTATCCGAAAATTAAGGTTAGGGTTTCTAAAGTTGTTAAGCACAACTCTACTCTATTTTTCTTAGTCAAAACACATATTGACTGATTTTCGAGACTCGTCTCACTAATTCCCAGTACAATGTTAACAGTCAATGTCAATATTAAATAAAAAAAAAATTTATTCGTAAAATTTTAATTATTCGAAATCCCGGGTTATCACAATCTTTGCACTACAGGCCATAGATATTCAATAATATCATCATTTAAGACTGAGGATGATGAAAAATATTTTTAGAGAAACGAATCCAGTGAAATAAATGACAAGGATTAAGGATTAAGGATTCGTACTTTGTTTTATCCATATCCAAAAATACCTCAAAAATAATCATAGTGGTGTAAAATTCAAGAATGATCAAAACATGGATACAATCAAAGCTAGTATCCATAATAGATATTTTAGACGAAAAGAAAATTTTTCATTTTTCGATGAATAGTGCCGTATTCGTGAATAGTGTCGTATACGTGAATAGTATCATATACGTGAATAGTAACTTCGACACCAAAAAGTTCCAAATATGATTAAAAGTTCAGATCAATACTTCGGCATAATGATATTAGAAGAAATAATATCATTTTAAAAAAAAATAATATCCCTTACCTCGGAAGATCAGTACTTCTAGTTGAAACACCGGATATAGACTATGACTTGAACTTACTCCGTATAGCAATACTCAAAGTATACTCAAAATTCTCACAAGAATACGCTCGATATTATAGAGAGAGAAAACTTCAGTTTCTGGTATGATTTTCAATTCTAACCTAAGCACCTATTTATAGGAAATTGCTAGAACACCAAAACAGAAAATTTAATAAAATATTAATATTTATAAAAATATTATACGTATTCTTTGAAATCTGAATTTCAGCCATTCGCACATGCTAACCTTCTCGAAAAAGTAAGAAAAACGTTTTTGTTAATATAAATATTTAAAACTTCCAAAAATCAATTATTTTGGAACTTCGAAACTTCAATAATTCATAATAAATAGCCCTTTTTGTCAGAAAATTCGAATCTCGCGAGTTTTTATAGGAAATTCAATTCTCTACAACTTTTCAGAAGAAAGTTTTTCCAAATTCCAAACAGAAATTAACCAAATCCACAAACGGATGATTTTAGAGGCTATAATCAAATTTCAGTCAATAAATGGGGTCCACGGACATGTTTAACATGTTTTAAACATTTATTGCAACAAAATACTCCTCCTCCTCGTATACTCATATATCCCACATTCGTTGTAAAAATATCACCATTATTATATTATTAAAATATAATAATATATATATTTAAATGAATTATTTTATCAGAAAAAGATAAAATTTCAATTTTCAACAATTGTCACATTAAAAATTTTCTCCATCTATATCCACATAAAATCAATATTTTTCTCATCATATGAATCAATAATTAATTATTCACAAATAATATTACAGAATCACAATATTGACAACCAGGCAGTTCCCAGGAAAGAGGTGGCTTTCCAATAATAATTTCTCCTTACTGGCGCGCAATTAGATGACCAAACCTCTCCTTAGACAGAACTTTCTAGACATTGCCAATAATATTATCTAATAATATTATTCAGATAATATGAATTATTGCTTCGATAATGAAAAATACTGTGTAATGACAATTATTGAAACAACAGCAATATAAAATATCAACGCAACGGTTATAAAATAAAATACTGAACAGTAATTACTATAACAATTATTGAGTAGTGCCTTCTTACGTAAGAATCAATAATTGGTGCAATACTGTGTAGTACTGTGTTTTAACCACCGAGTATTTTAACAGTATTAACGGTAACAACTACGCCGTTATTTTTAAATAACTTATATTTGTCGTTTTCTTCCTCCAATCGCTTTCCGTTATGGGGCCCACACATGGCTTGCGCCGTCGTACGAATATTCCCCGACAGTACGAATATTCACGGCCAAACGAATATTCCCCGACAACAATGAATATTTTATAACCACTTGCTTATTTTGAAATATTTGCGTATTTTACCCATAACTATCCACATTAATCACTTCAACCCTCAAAATAATAATTAGAGGAAATTAAATTTCATTTATTAATTATTTGGGGTCTTACAAATATTTCGGTATAATGATATCAAAAGAAATAATATCATTTATGAAGAAAATAACATCCATTACCATCCCATACCTCAAAAGAATAGTACATCTGACCGGAATATCGGATGTAATGCTGAAGGAAACATGTACTGAATAGCAACTCTCAAAGTATATAAATACTCACAAGAATATGCTCGATAGTATAGAGAGAGAAAACTCATGTTTCTGGTGTGATTTTCAATTCTAACTAAGCACCCTATTATAGGAAAATGCTAGAACGGCAAAGTAGACTAAATTAATAAAATATTAATTTTTTATTACCAATTTTCACGCACGACATACTTGAAATCAAACTTTGAAATTTAGCAAATTCAAGAGATAAAAGGACAAGTGGGTCCCACCTTATAAAAATCTCTACCAAAATTATTTATAAAAATAATTTCTGAATCAATCACCTCTTAAAATCATAACAAATCATACGTTAATTTTTAACGGTTTAAATTTTGTGGACATATACTCAACTTATATATGTATAACATATCCAAAAATCACAATGATCCAACGGTCGGATTAAAAATTATAACTAACGCAATATAGCTTAAGAACACTGATTTTTGGGACTATGAGTCCTTTGGACCAGTTTCATTCAAACAGTCACCACGAAAAATCTAAAATGGATTTTTGGGAGATTCAAATTTCTGGGTTTAGCTTACTTCTAAAGCTTTCTTTTGATATATGGCTCATATCCTAACTCATTATACACAAACAGTTATAGATTTTACAAAATCAAGTACTAAACTAATTTTTATGAAAAATCTCCATATTTTGTTCTTCTTTTGATTTCTAGATTTCTCTGATTTGATTCATGCACCGTGAATTTAATGTAAAGATATCACCATTATTATATTATTATATAACCACATTATACATTTATAATGTAATATAATAGTATATTTAAATAAATTATTTTATCAGAAAAGATAAAATATCAATTTTCAACAATTGTCACTTTTCTAAAAATTCCTCCATTTATATCCCCATTAAAATAAATATTTCCTTATCATATAAATTAATAATTAATTATTCACAAATAATATTACAAAATCACAATTATGATAACCAGGTCGTTCCCAGAAAAGAAGAGGCTTTTCGATAAAGATTTCTCCTTACTGGCGCGCAATTAGATGACCAAACCCCTTTCCTTGACAGAACTTCCTTAGACATTGCCAATAATGCTAGCTAACAAATTATTCAAATGATATGAATTATTTATCTGATAATGGAAATATGGAGCAGTGACAATTATTGAAACAACAATAATATAAAATATCAACGTAGCAATTATTTACTCAATAAAATAAAATATTGAACAATAATTACTATAACAATTATTGAGTAATGCCTTCTTACGTAAGAATCAATAATCCAAAAATATTGTGCAATACCGTGTGATATTATGAAACAATCCGTATTACTTTACTTTACCCACCGGGTATTCCAACAGTTTTAACGGTAACAACTACGCCGTTATTTATAAAAAAAACTCATACTTGTCGTTTTCTTCATCTGACAGTTATTCTGTTATGTGGCCCACAAATGGCTGCATCGTGGTATAAATATTCTCCGACAGAAAGAATATTCCACGACCAAATGAATATTTCCCGACAACAATGAGTGTTTTATAACCACTTGCTTATTTAAAATATTTACATATATTACCCTTAATTTAAACCTTTTATTAATTTAACCATTTACTGAATAGTAATTACAAGAAAAATTGAATACTTTTATTTCATAAAATTCGAGGTCTTACAATCTCCCCTCCGTATGAAATTTCATCCCCGAAATTTATGTACCTGGTATTTCGAAGAGTTGATAATACCTTGCTTTCATTTCAGATTCTATCTCCCCGATCATCATGATTTCTCCATTGCTTATCTCCTATATTTCAGATATCATTCTATAATACAACTTTAAAACAAAGGTTAATTGACATATCATAATTTGTCAACTTAAGTAAGAAAATTCAGCTTAGGTAGGACACACACTAGCGAAGGATATTACTCGTCTCTCCCCTCCTAGTTGTATTTCCCGATCTTCGCTAGAGATCATATCCCTAAGCTCTGATACCAACTGTGACGCCCCCAAAATAGGTCCAATCCACCTAACCCATTCTGAGTCGCCAAAAATATGGTACAGAAATAACTACAACTTCATTAATACAATTATCGTGCAAAATACGACAACACATACACTGTGAGTTTTAATACCAACTGTGACTCATCCCTTTACTTGGATAGCACCTCACATTGATACATTACATAAAGGTACAGTCAATAACTATTTTAGAAATTAAAATCTTTGGAAAATTCTTAAGGAAACCTTCGTACATAAGAGGTCATACATCAAAGTTATAATGGATATCATATGACTCAAGAATTATCCTTGGTTGACCTAATAGACCGCAAAGAAAAATGAGAAAATTGCTATCATGTTATTTCCAATGGTGAGTCTTCTCTTGACATATAATTATCTCCATTGTCTGCAATTGAGAATTATATTTCAACCAAACTCCAAGATTATATAGGTAGTGCTCGTAAATATAATCAGGAAGTGGATGTGCACAACCCTATTTAATGATAAAATGAAGTCGTAGATCATTAGACATCTTGTATGAAAGTGGCAAAACACCCTTCCAAATTTGGGTTAACCTAACCCTATTCAGTTCACCAAAATCAACGGTTAAAATGATGTATTAAATACGACACACTTATTTAAAATTCTCAATAAAATTATTTACATACTATTTTAGGGAAACCCTCAACACCTATAGACCACCGTTCTATTCCCCTGTTACCCCCACTTGACCCAGCTACACTCTTATTACCTGAAAGAATTGTGAAGCAAAAGGGTGAGCACAACAAGCCTAGTAAAAAATATCATGACTAAAGATAATTAAATTATATATAGCCTTCGTCAGTAATTAATCAGAGATTTAGAACATATGGTAGATGATAAAAATTTTCAACCATAATTGCAGCGGAACGAGCAATCCATTAGAAGAGTCAAATAGACCATAAGGTCTATTATCTTCTCAATGTTAAAAGTCCGCCAACAATGTTTTATCCCTATAACATCAATCAACAGTTTCTGTCCACAATCACGTGTATAACTTATAATCATACTTGTAGTTCTAAATTCCTCTTCTCATCCATGACGAAGATAATTTTCATCACCTGTCTTTACCTGAAACATCAAAGATCATGGTTATACCAAATCAAAGTTCATGTTCATAATTATACTAATAAATTCATCTTTGCACTACGGGCCAAAGATATTCATCAACAGTTCATCTTTGCATTACAGGCCAAAGATATTCAACAACAGTACATTTTTGCACTACGGGCCAAAGATATTCATCAACAGTTCATCTTTGCACTACAAGCCAAAGATATTCAATAATAGTTCATCTTTGCACTACGAGCCAAAGATATTCAACAACAGGTCATCTTTGCACTACGGGCCAAAGATATTAATATCTCAAAGAATTATATAATCTTTTCAGAATTTATATAAACAATAATTATAACCATGTTGATCAATTCATCTTTGCGCTTAAGCTAAAGATAATAGTTTATAAATTTAATGGTCATGATTATATCAGTCAACAATTCATCTTTGAACTACTGGCCAAAGAGAACTCATAGTCACGATCATAACAATAATCTACCCATCTTTACACTCAAGTAAAAGAGAAATTCCATCACCAGAGTTATAAATATGTGGATTTAATTTCAAGAGCAATATTCATAAATCAACGATAATTTGGTCAGGAAAAGAAACTAATTTTATATTGAATAGTACCCTATAAATAGTAACTCGTGAATAATAATTTGTGAATAGTAATTTATAAATAGTAACTCATGAATAGTACTACGTATTCATACATAGTACTGTATACATAAATAGTGTCATATACGTAAATAGTGTCATATACATGAATAGTGTCATATACGTGAATAGTGCTGTATATGTGAATAGTATCCCCCGACACGAAAAGGTAAAAATTTCACAATAAAATTCATATCAATATTTCAGTATAATGATATCAAAAGAAATAATATCATTTACGAAGAAAATAACATCTCTTACCATCCCTTACCTTAAAAGAACAGTACTTCTGACTGGAATATCGGATGTAATGCTGAAGGAAACTTGCACTGAATAGCAACTCTCAAAGTATCTAAATACTCACAAGAATACGCTCGATAATATAGAGAGAGAAATCTTATGTTTCTGGTGTGATTTTCAATTCTAACTAAGCACCCTATTTATAGGAAAATGCTAGAACGGCAAAGCAGACTAAATTAATAAATTATTAATTTTTTATTATTAATTCTCACGCACGCCATACTTGAAATCAAACTTTGAAATTCAGCCAATTCAAGAGATAAAAGGACAAATGGATCCCACCTTCTAGAAATCTCCACCTAAATTATTTATAAAAATAATTTCTGAATCAGTCACCTCTTAAAATCATAACAAATCATACGTTAATTTTTAACGGTTCAAATTTTGTGGACATATACTCAACTTATATATGTATAACATACCCAAAAATCACAACGATCCAACAGTCGGATTAAAAATTATAACTCATATAATATAGCTTAAGAACACTGATTTTTTGGACTATGAGTCCTTTGGACCAGTTTCATTCAAACAATCACCAAGAAAAATCTACAAAGGATTTTTAGGTGATTCAAATTTTCGCGTTTAGCTTACTTCAAAAGCTTTATTTTGATATATGGCTCATCTCCTAACTCATTATACACAAACAGTAATAGATTTTACAAAATCAAGTAATAAACTAATTTTTCTGAAAAATCTCCACATTTTGTTCTTCTTTTGATTTCTAGATTTCTCTGATTTGATTCATGCACCGTGAATTTAATGTAAAGATATCACCATTATTATATTATTATATAATCACATTATACATTTATAATGTAATCTAATAATATATTTCAATAAATTATTTTATCATAAAAGATAAAATATTAGTTTTTAACAATTGTCACTTTTCTAAAAATTCCTCCATTTATATCCCCATTAAAATAAATATTTACTTAACATATAAATCAATAATTAATTATTCACAAATAATATTACAAAATCATAATTATGACAACCAGGGTCATTTTCAAGAAAGAGGGGGCTTTCCGATAAGGATTTCTCCTTACCGGCGCGCAATTAGATGACGAAACCCCTTTCCTAGACAGAACTTCCTTAGACATTGCCAATAATACTATCTAATAATATTATTCAAATAATATGAATTATTGATCTGATAATGGAAATACTGTGCAGTGACAATTATTGAAACAACAATAATATAAAATATCAACATAGAAATTATTTACTTAATAAAATAAAATATTGAACAGTAATTACTGTAATAATTATTGAGTAGTGCTTTCTTATGTAAGAATCAATTATGCAAAAATAATGTACAATATCGTATGATACTGTGGAACAACGCCTATTACTTTACTTTACCTACGGGTTATTCCAACAGTATTAACGGTAACAACTACGCCGTTATTTATAAAAAAAACTCATACTTGTTGTTTTCTTCATCCGACAGTTATTTTGTTATGGGGCCCACAAATGGCTGCATCGTCGTACGAATATTCTCCTACAGCAAGAATATTCCACGACCAAACAAATATTCCCTGACAACAATGAATGTTTTATAACCACTTGCTTATTTAAAATATTTACATATATCACCCTTAACTTTAACCTTTTATCAATTGAACCATTTACTGAATAGTAATTATAAGAAAAATTGAATACTTTTATTTTATAAAATTCGGGGTCTTACAAATTACAATTCGTCTCTTTATGATTTAGAATCCGCTAATATTAATGGTGCATGGCTAACGATAGTTATAGGGGAGCACTATTTTCACATGTATTTTTGATATTTTCACATGGTTCCTTCTCAGATGAAGGTAGAACCCATTATATGATCATATGAGAAAGGATTATGGGCAAATATCAGTTCCCTAGTTATAAAATCAAGGTGTTTTATTAGTTATAGAGTGGATAGCGTCGGATGGTTGGAAATTCATACATTATTATTTAGTGTTTAGTATTTAAAAGTTAAATAAATTATGTTTAAAGAAATAATTTGGTTAGACGCATAAAAATCTCTAATAAGTTTGAACTTAAAAAGACCAAAATCAATAATACCCATTCCTCTCTCTTTTGAGAACATATAAAATAACAGTCCTTCTCTGCGAGCGGGAAGTGGTGGTTACCGGCCAATTTTTTTTCTTCTTTGTTACTCTCAAAAAATGTATAATATTTATTCTAACTCGAATTTTACAGAATTCAGTATTTTTGGTGTAATTTAGATACATATAAAAAAATAAGGTTGTACAGTCCGTATAATCTTATTTTTTATATGTATCCAAATTACATAAAAAATAATAGATTCTGTAAAAATTTCAATTAAAATAAATATTATATATTTTTTAGGAGTTATTAAAAAAATAAAAAATTGGACCGGTCGCTAGAGGGTTTCGGTCACCCTAGACGTTTTATTTTAATAAACGGGATAAATCAGCTTTTGGTACCTGTATTGGGACACGACTTACAATTTGGTACCCGAAGTGAAAAAAGTTACAAACTGGTGATTGTACTCGAAAAATGTTGAAATCTGGTGCTTGTACTTTCCAATTTTTAAATAATCGTTAAAATTGATTCAACGGGAGAGACAAACATACAGAGAGAGAAGCAAAGTCTACGCGAAGAAAATCCTCGATGTTTTGTTCCATCTTTCCTTGCCTTCCACATTCGCACCATTGGTCCACAGTGGCACTGACTTGGGAACTCTGGTGTAATCCATTCATTTTTATTGCATGAATTACAATGATCTTCTTCCCCGATTTCATTTACAATTCCACTCCAAGATGAGCTCATCATTTCAATTAAACACTGAAAACCCTTTAATAAATATATGGGAACCAGTAATCAATGCAGAATCGAGACAAGAAGAATGGGAGAAGAAGAATGACAGAAGAGGAGAGCCCTAATTTTCAAACAGAATAAAGATGAAACCCTACTGTTTAACGGAGTGTAACATTTTTTTAGTACAATCACCAGTTTGTAACTTTTTTCACTTCGGGTACTAAATTATAAGTCGTGTCCCTAATATTTAATGGAGTGTAATATTTTTCGAGTACAATCATCAGTTTGTAACTTTTTTCAATTCGGGTACCAAATTGTAAGTCGTGTCCCAGTACAGGTACCAAAAGTTGATTTATCCCTTTAATAAACTCAGAACACCTTTAGACTGAAATGAGAAGCCCTACAACTAAAAGGATACTAATGTTGCTGCCTGTTGGGGACAAATAGCTTGAAATTTAAGCATAGTTTATACCCAATTAGCAAACAAGACAATTGAATCAGTAGATTAAAAAATATTTATGCTCCATTTGAAACATTGAAAATTCAAGGAAAAAGAAAAAGGAAAGGAAATCTAATAATTTATTGAAATATTTTAAAGTGAAAAGGGATATACCTTAGAGAGTATCTAACTTGTATGTCTCACAGGATTAATAAGTCTATTTTTAGAACTTTTTAGATAAATTCAATCATACAGATTTAAAGAACATATAAAAATATTTAAACGTGTGAATTTTCATATGATTTGGTAATGTCTATTATTGATTTTATGGTAATGAAAGTTCAACTAATCTTAGTCGTCAAAAAATATTTATTTTACAATATTATAATAATGGTACTACACAACCTCAAATTAAATAAAAATTTACTGTTTACTCATATTTTTGGCATTATCTTTCTATCCATAAGGTTAAATTTTACTAAAAAAATTGAGATAAACTCATTTTATAAAAACTAAGATATATAACTTATATACTCTAGAGGGTATCTCCCGTAAACCCTATTATATATTACTTTTACAATAAATTTTAGTATCATTCCTAATACTCCATCTGTCTCGCAAAAACTGACTTAATTTGAATTTTGAAGTCAAATTGACTAATTTTATAATCAAAATTTATCCCATTTTCTTTTAAATATAGGTAAAGAGATTATAATTATAAGAAACTACGTTTAATTTACTACAACATTCAATTTTTGAATATTCACAAATATAAATACATTTACTTTATTTTCAATTCTAAAATGGTTAACTTGAGACAAAAGGAGTATTATATTTTTTATAAGAGTATAAATAAATAGATTTATCTTGGTTGAGATAATTTTTTTCTATTTTGCATTTATTTGTGTTTTCATTTTTATTTGTTTTCATCCACATTTTTATAATTCTGTAATTAAGCACACTTAGAGGGGATGAATAGGTGTAAATATCCAAAAGTGATCTACAGTGGTCAATTTTTGAAGTTTACTACTGCAGACTATAATCAGACAGGCTAACCCTATCTGTATTAGTATATGTTCTTTGTTTGTTATAATCGGACAGCTAATACCTGTCTGTATTAGTATAATTTTGACCACGAGTTAAACCAGAATCTGCAGAATACTAAAGTATATAACAAAAAACAAAAGAACACTAAATCACGCCAAGATTTTTACGTGGATTCAACCCATATCCTTTACTCTAGTAGCCTAATCCACGTCCAATACCAAAAGGTATTGGAGACTCACTTTATTAAATTAATATTCAGCAATTACAAAGAAAATAAAACTCCTTGTTACAACGACGATCTATTGGACTCCTCTGCCCCTCTTTGCACTTCTACAACACCTCTCACCTCTGAGACTTTGATACCTTCGTTGAACAGGCCGAATATTATAATAACAAATATCTCAAGCCAACCTAGACTTATACTTTGTTTACAATATATATTAAGAGATGGATTAAAAAGAACTATGCTGTTAACTGAGATCTAGAAAGTGATATAATGACTTGAATATAGCTCAGATAACTTTCAAGAACAATACTCTTATGGTTTTCAGCTCTCCAGTCTTGTACCTCCTTTACCGAGCAAGAAGACTATTTATAGAAAGAAACAACAATGGCTAGTAATCTGTTAGCATGCGTGACTGAGTCTTTGAACAATAAGATTGAGATATTAGCTCTTTAAAAGGGCTAACAAATATTAGATAGATAATACTCAGCATGATATAGATAAACATATAATATTTACTTAATTAAAAAAGTTAAATAAATCAAATAATATCTCCTTTTACAACAGAAACCTGTTGCAACTCAAATTTGAATTATATCAGATTCCTTAATAATACAAACTCCTTGATAATCTCCAAATCAATTTTGAATTGGTAACCATATATATATATACATATATATAGGGCTATATGTATATACACAGATGTGTATTACACAGTAAGACTTTAGCGACAGATTGTTTGGGCTATAGCGACGGTAAACTGTAGCCATAGCCCAGAATAGCTATGACGACAGGTGAAATCGTCGCTATAACCCAAAAAACCGTCGTAATAACCTACTGTGTAATACACAGCTGTGTACATACATTTTTCCCATATATATATATATAATATTAAAGAATTTAGAATATCAATGATAAGTTTTAGAAATCGATATGTTATCTTTTACTTTGAATTTAAACACCAATTCAAATCTCCTTAAAATACTCCAATTCAGATTTGAATTGGTCTTCACAACAAAACATAATTAGATATAGTAGCAAAACAGATATAGAAAGATATTTCCTAGCTATATTAGTTTCCATACAATTACTGTAATATGTGGAAAATTAAATTAATGCATATTAGAATAATATGTAATACTTCAACATGCAGTAAAACTTCTTTTGGAGTAATAAAAATGTTATAACACACTTCCAGGTAATCTCAATTAAATCAATTAAAATGGGCCATCATTACACATCAACCACTTATATCCCATGATGAAATTAGCCCATAATATAACTCATTCAAACCATGCATAAAAATATTTGACCAATATGACCCAAACATATTATAAACCAATATAATAGTAATTCAGCCCATATATCCATTGTCATCATTAAAACCACAAAGTATAGATATATACTAACATTCTCCCCCTTTTTGATGATGACAATATATAAACAACATACTTCCCCTAAATATATGACTCCTCCTTAATTTATGCATATCACAATCTTTATGTGTATCAAATATGTCATGTTAAACAAGTAATATCCAAAACAGAGCAACATAACAATAATCATAATATCATATCTTCAATTTCTATTTAATCAACTAAAACAAATTTAAATGCTACTAAATCCCAAAACAGTTATAAGATATCCAAATATCCAAATAGTTATCAATAGTTATCAAAATCAAAAATCCATAAACTTTTAGTAAAATCTTTCTATTTTCCCATAGCAACAGCTATATCAGATCAAATCAAACCCCAAAATCTCTCCCCCTTTGACATCATCAAAAAGGAGAGCCTAATCTTCCTCTTGAAAAATTTCAAACATGACATCTTCAATATTTTTAATAAGGGACTTGAACTGAGCATCTAAGGAGTCCAGCCTTTCAGTAATAGTGAGTACCCTAGCTGATAAGGAATTGAGTGAAGCTAAAAAATTATGCATGAGTTCAAGCATTGTGTCAAACTTGGAGTTCATATCAGTAACAAGATGATGAAGATCTAAATTTTGGGAAGTTGGAGGAATATGAATATAGTTAGGAGCAGGAGAATGAGAAGGAGAAACAACAAGAGTAGTAGGATATGGAATATCCTCTTCTATGTCCCAAGATAAAACATTATGAGCCCCAACTTTTAGTTTTGAATTTGCAAAAACTAAGCCATCAATCACTTCAGTCAATTGAAAAACTTCTTCACTCTAGAAAGATATATCAAAATGAGTAAATATCTTTGTCAAAAACCCACCATATGGAAAATATTTAGATTTGGTTTTAACACAGCTTTCCATATGATTAACCATTAAAAAAGCACAATTAATTTTTTTTTGAAAAAATTAAGACTGATAGTATCAAATCTTGATAAGTCATTTCTGACCTACCACAAGTTCGAGGGATAATATTTGCACGTATGAGTTTATAAATGACACTGTTTAATGGTGTGTTCTCAAGAACTGTTGGCAAAGATACAAACTCAGATGTGGGACAGTCTTTAACAATTCTCAATTATTGCAAAACTAGAGAGGTTTTCAAATTCCAGTGGCCCTTTTAGAGTAAATGGGGAAGGTCCAGAATAAGGTATGTCAAACAAAGCACCCAGCAAAGTAGAGTCAATGGAAATTATTTTGTTTTGCACAAAGGATTGAATCTGATTATTTTTGACTGACAGATTTCTATAAAATTGCTTAATCAACTTAGGATAGATAGAGGTTGGTGGAAATAACAAACTAGACAGACCAATTTGTTTAAACATATCAGTGATAAGGGTGTAAACGAGTCGAACCAGGAGCGAACAGAGAGCTACTCGAATTCAACTCGAAATGATATATTCATACTCGAATTCGAATTATATTTGAAAATTTCTACTCAGATTCGACTCGACTCGAATATTTAGTACTCGAATTCGATCTGACTCGACTCGAATATTTATTCAAACTATTTGCGAACTTCAAATTCAAGCTCGAATTCGAGTCTCCACATAATAACTAGTTTTATAATAAATATAATTATAAATTGAATTTGTTATTTTACTTAAAAATGAGAAAATATATTTATTATTACACTTTATAAATATAAAATCAGAATTAAAATTAAAAACAAAACAAAATAATAACTAATTATCCTAATTTGATATAAATTTGTATATATTATAACAGAATATATCGAACATCTAATCGAATATGTATTAACCGAGTATGTATCGAATCACAATCAAAAATTCGAGTAGTTTGAATCTTAAACGAGTCAAGTATAACCTTGCTCAGATTTTACTCATATTTTTATTCGAACTATTTTTAATGCTCAAATTTGGATCATATTATTAACGAATCCGAGTCTCGCTCGTATTTTTTTGAGTCGAGCCCGAAATGTGTTGGCTCGTTTACAACCTTAATCAGTGACACATATAGTGTGAAAAAGCACTAGGTCGACAGGTTTGCCAAACATAATAGGTTTATTGATCATCAATTTCTAAAATTGTTTAGCAAACTTGTGGGATCGAAAGATAATAGTTGAATCACGATTTTTAGGAATAGGAGAGGTATTGGGTATACTCATAGAGACAGAGGTTTTACCCTTGGATGATTTTCTGGTGCGTTTCATCTTCTATGACGAAGCCCCCAAATCAAATGCCAGCTTGGAGAGGTTCCGATTCAGCCTTCGTTCAGCTCTAGGTCCTTTGGAAGACAACGTTGCCCTTGGCTCTTGGGATTCCACAGCCGGCGCCTTGGGTCGTTGGAGTGGTTGGTGACCGGTGTTGAAGGTAAAGCCCCATTTGGTCTTGGCCATAGATCGAAGTGTGTGAAAAAGGAAATAAGGCTAAGAAAACCCTAGTTTGTGATTGGAAATAGACGAGACAGAGAGAACAGAGAAGAATATAAGATGAAAGGGTTTTTAAAAAAATGATATGTTAAGGAGAAAAGGAAATATATAGAATAGAGTCTGACGAATGAGAGATGAAGATTTTTAAGAAAAAGAAAGGTACAAACGAATAAGAACTGATAAAAAATCTCTTAGAGTTTTATTCCCCGCTCAAAAACCAATATAACAAATACCAATCGTGCCCCTATAAACAAAAATATCAAATTTTACCCTTATAAGATCAGAACGCTAACTCACATAAAGCAAATAATTTATTTAATGAGAGTTAAATCTGAATATAATTTTTATTTCAGAAAAGAAAATACACTAAACTGAAATATATATATATATATATATATATATATATTATTTTTTATTTTAATTTAATTATTTTTATTTTTTTAAAAGAATAAAAACTTTTAAGAACATACATACATACCAATTTCTCTTCTCAAAGTGCAAAAACGTTCTTCACATAAAGGTTTTATAAAAATGTCAGCCAATTGATGTTGAGTAGGGACAAAAACTAATTTAATTAATCATTTAAGCAACATTGTCTCTTAAAAAATGATGACGCACTTCAATATGTTTAATACGAGAATGAAGCACATGATTTTTAGATATGTCAATTGCACTAGTATTGTCACACATTAATAGGCACATTTTCACATCACATTAAAATCATGAAGAGTTTGTATCATCCAAAAAATTTGTGAACAACTACCTGCAACCAAATATTCACCTTCCGTTGTGGACAAGGCAACTGATGTTTATTTTTTATTGTGCCAAGCCACAAGGCTTTGATCTAAAAATTCACAAGCTCCACTTGTGCTTTTTCTATCAACTTGGCACCCTGCATAATGTGCATCTGAGTATCCAATGAGTTCTAAGCTTGGAGATACATGATAATATAGACCAAGATTAATTGCGTCAGATAAATATTTAAATATTCTTTTTACCGCTTTAAGATGAGATTCTTTCGGTTGAGCTTGAAATGTAGCACAAAGGTATACACTATACATAATATCTGGTCTTGATGCACTTAGATAAAGTAAACAACCAATCATACCTCGATATATACATTGTTACTTCAACATCTTTACCTATAGTATCTGCAGTACTCTTGATGGTAGTACTCATTGGTGTTGACTTTGGTTTGGAATTTTCAAAACTAAATCTCTTTAATAGCTCCTTTACATACTTTGATTGATGAATGTGAATGCCTTCATTGGATTGTTTAATTTGAAGCCCTAAGAAATAGTTTAACTCACCCATAAGGCTCATATAAAACTCATTATGAATACATTGGGAAAATCACTCACACAAAGAGTTAGTAGTAGCTCCAAAAATTATATCTTCCACATAAATTTGAACAATTAATAAGTCTTTATTTTTGGTTTTAATAAAAAGATTAGAGTCAATTTTACCGTGATTAAAACTATTTTCTAATAAAAACTTTCTTAATCTTTCATACCAAGCTCTTGGAGCTTGTTTTAATCCATTCAAATCCTTTTTCAATTTAAACACATGATGTGGATATTTTTCATGTTCGAAACCACGTGGTTGCTTAACATATACTTCTTCATTTAAGTAACCATTTAAAAAAGCACTTTTCACATCCATTTGATATACTTTAAATTGTCTAAAACATGCATAGGCTAATAAAATTCTTATTTCTTCCAACTTTGTAACAGGGGCAAAGGTTTCTTCATAGTAAATACCTTCCTGTTGATTACCAATCTGGCTTTGTTTCTTGTTATAACGCCATTTTCATCTAATTTGTTTTTGAAAATTCATTTTGTACCAATAATAGATGCATTTTTAGGAGGCTTAATAAGATCTCATACCTGACATCGTTCAAATTGGTTTAACTCTTCCTACATGGAGATTATCCAATTTTCATCTTGAATTGCTTCCTTGGCATTTTTTGGTTCAACTTGAGAAAGAAAGGCTGAAAATGCACAATAATTCCTTAGTGTTCTTTCTCGTGTTCATCCAAGTGTCGGGATCTCTTATGATCAAATTTGGAGGATGATTTATCATAGTTTGAGATGATCTAGGAAGCATGGCAGTGGTCATCTATTCATTAGATTCAAACTATGTTATGTCAAATTCTGCATCTGAGTGTTCATCTGATTTTTCTGCTAAATCGGACGGGTCTGGCTGTCTGTTTTTCGTTGTCTGCATGTCTGAGTTTTCTACTAAATCGGACGGGTCAGGCTGTCTGATTTCAGCTATCTTTCCTTCTGATTCGGATGGTTTAGGCTGTTCGATTTAGCAGTTTGGCTTCCATGATTCATATTGTTATTTCCTGCAGAATCCTCATCTTTTAACAGATCATGGTTAAATTCATCAAATATTGCATGCACAAATTCTTCAAAATTTGACTTGTCAAGATTATAAACCTTATATGCCTTACTATGTACTGAATAACCAAGAAAAATAGCTTCGGTTGATTTTGCTTCTAAATTTCCAAGATTACCATTAGTATTTAAAATAAAACATTTAGCACCAAACACTTTAAATAATTAATATTAGGAATCCTCATGTTTAGTAACTCATATAGTGTTTTCAATAATATGGGTCTAATCAATACTCTATTTAGAAAGTAACATGCAGTACTTACAGCCTCTGCCCAAAATCTTTTAGGCAATTTAATTTCTTGAAGTAAAGTTCTTGCAGTTTCTTGGAGAGTAAATTTTTGCGTTCGACCACACCATTTTGTTGAGGTGTTCTTGGTGTAGAAAACTCATGTGTAACACCTTTCTCACTATAATATGGTATAAAATATTTTCCAAATTCCCCACCATGGTCACTCCGTATACCAATTAGCTTGAGGTTGTATTTTGTTTCAACATTCTTTATAAGCTTTTCAAATTCTGCAAAAAAGTTTGATCTTTAGTTTTCAAAAATAAAACCCATGTAAATCTTGAAAAATCATCAACAATAACAAAAGCATAATGATTATTTCCTAAGGTAGCATATCTCTCGGGTCCAAATAAATCAAGATGCAATAATTGAAGAGGTAAAGAAGTTGATACCTGATTTTTGCTTGTAAAGGAATTTCATGCTTGTTTACCTAACTGACATGCATTACAAATACATGTCTTCTCATATTTTAACTTTGGCAATCCTTTGACAAGGTTCTTGATAGCTAACTTGTTAATCAACTCCAAATGCACATGTCCTAATCTTCTATGCCATAGAATAGTTTGATCTTGAATAGCAATTAAGCAAATATCTTCATTTTGATTTTCAAAATTAATTGTATAAATATTACCTTCCCTTTGAGCAATTAAACGAACATTGTGAGAAGCATGAATAATAGCACATTTATCTTTTTCAAAAATTACTTTATATCCACTATCCATTAGTTGACTTACACTAATTAAATTATATTTTAATCCTTCAACATGATGAACATTATCAATGAAAATCTTACCATTTCTAACTTTACCTTTACCGATGATTTGGCATGTGGTGTCATCTTCAAAGGTAACAGTTCCTCCCGTCTTAGTAGCTAGTGAGATGAATTTAGTACTATTACCCGTCATATGTCTAGAACATCCACTGTCTAGCACCCATTTATGTTATGGTATTTTAGCTTTTAAACACACCTAAAAACAAAGAAGTAGCTCATCGTTTTGGTACCCAAATCTATTTGGGTTCGCTATTGTTAGTAGCAATTAAATCTCCTTTCCTTACCCAAACTTGTTTTATTTTAATTTTATTACAGTTTGTAACAAAATGTCCTTTTAAACCATAATTTTTGCAAGTGACAAAAGATGAGCAATAAAGAGGCTTGTTCCTTGATTTATTATTTATTACTCTAATTTTATTAGTAGTGCTTGTTATGTTCTTAACAGGATTGTACCCAATTCCTTCTTTATCTAGGCTTAACTTTTGAGCGCCTAACATTATATTTAAATTCTCTTCTCCTTGAAAAAATTTTGCAAGATCTTTTTTCAATGATATTATTTCTTCCTCATTGTTATTTTGCATGTTTAATATTTTTCCATCATTAAAAGCATCAATACAAGTATCTCTCATTTTTAAACTTTCTTTTAAAACATCATTTTCCTTTTTAAGATCATTGAATTCTTCATTTAATTTGTTTGCACGATTATATAGAATTTTATTATAGTTATCAAGATAATCAATTTTAGCATTTAACTTAGATACTTGACTTGATGTGCAATATTTAACTATTTCTTATTTTTCTTCAATTTATGTTTCTACCTCTTTCATCAAATCATTTTTCCAATTTTTTAAATGAGCATTTTTCTCTTTAATACGAATATTTTCATTTTTTAAAAATAGATAATTAGAAATAGTAATATCACCAAGTTCAAAGTTTACCTCGGATGATTCCTGATTGCTTAATCTAGTGAAACACAGTTTAGCAGTTTCATCTTCTTGCTCTTCATGATTGGACTCATCATCGCTCCATGTCATTAATGCCTTTCCTTTTGAATTGCTTGCTTTGTTCCTCCTTTTTAATTGGAAACAGTCTCTCTTAAAATGTTTGAGCCTTCCACATTCAAAACAGGTATCCTCTTGTGGCTTTTGCTTGACACCTTTCTTGTTGTTGAATGTCATTCCTTGGAACTTTGATTTATTCTTCTTTCTAATCAACCCTCTCAATTTTCGAGATATCATAGCTATTTCTAGATCGGAATCTTCATCATCACCTTCTATGTAGCTTTCAGCTTGAAGAGCTAAAGTCTTCCTTTTAGGTCCTTCATCTTCTTCATCATATCTCTTTAGTTGATTTTCAAATTCTTCAAGTTCTCCAAATAAAGTGAGAGTTTCCATAGTACTGATTGTAGTTGAGTCTTGAAGAGTTATAACTTTTGGTGCAAACCGTTTGGGCATGACTCTAAATATCTTTCTATTTATCTCCCTTTGATCAATTTTTCGGCAGATCATACTTAGAGAGAATCTAGCTTGAGCTTCTTTGATAGATTCATTCTTCTCTAACCTAAAAAGCTCATATTCTTGCATTAACATACTTAATTTGACTTCTTTACCTTAGTAGTTTCCTCAGTCGCTCATGATGATTGTATCCCATATTTCATTTGCAGTAGTGCATGCAGAAACTTTGTCAATTTCAGCATGGAATCATACCATTTAGTAGCGTGTTCATTGCTTTGGAGTCATAGGATACCATGTAAGATTCATTTGGATCCATTTCCATGAGAGTCTTTGGTTTCCCACCTATCATGTCTTGGAATGACAGGTCCATTTTCAACAACCCACCATTCTCATGGGTCTCGTTTGAGACAGATCTTCATTCTAAACTTTCAAAAGTTGAAGTTTCCACTTCCGAGAAACTAGAGGTGGTCGGCTTGTGGATTAACCTTCTTGAAAATTTAGGTGTGCCATAAGATCTTTCCCTACAACCTGCAAAGATCAATATTAGTAGAGTCTTGCTTCGATACCAAATGAAATTTTGTAATTAAGCACACCTAGAGGGGGTGAATATGTGTAAATACCCAAAAGTGATCTACAATTGTCAATTTTTGAAGTTTACTACTGCAGACTCACCGGTACAAAGTACCTAATAGACAACACTTAATAGACAACGTTTTTTATAAAAACGTTGTGGTATATTTTTTTACAACGTTTTTAAAAAAAACGTTGTAGATTTATATGCAAAAACATTATCTATTTAAAAGAGCATTTTTTTGGTTTTAACTAGATAACGTTTTTTTTAAAAAACGTTGTCTATCTACAAAGACACAGAGCCAAAAAAAAGACACGGAGCAAAAAATCCACTTCTCAAAATCGGCTACCAACTATTCTTTCTTCTAAATCCCTAAACCTTCATTCAGCAAATTCAGATCTTCTTCATCACCGTGGGTAAGTGGGTAAGCCGCCTCACCGGAAGGTGAGGAAACCCGGCCATCCGACTTTCAGAGTTCGAATGAAGAGTTTTTCGTTCCTTCTCTTCCTCCGGTTGAATTAGTGGAGGCGGCGAATCTATCGGTGACTGGGAGTGCATCCTCGAGGGTTCCAAGCCGGGAAAGTTAGAGAGAGAGGCTCTCATTCTGCTTGCTGATTTTAGTGGTTTTGACAATTGAAATCATTGGGGCTTCAGATTTGGAGGTCTCGGATCTTGATGATTCTACTGGCCTTATGGGTTTTGACAGTTGAAATCTGGTCTTTGGAAGCTGGTTTTGCTTCAAATCTGATTAATGTGTGCTCATGATTTTCCTCTTCATTATCAGATTTGTGTTTTTTGTCTTCCCTTTAAGTTTTCTTGGGTTATTACTTATTTAAATTAGGCTGATGGGTGGTTTTTACCCATGATTTGGTGTTGTTCTGGTTCTCTAAATCTGGGTTTGATGTTGTTGGTGGTGGTGTTTGTTGGCTTTGGGAAATTTCGACTGGGGATTGGCTGGGTTACTGCTCCGATTATTACCGGCATCCATGGTGGCTATCTCCCAGCATGACGTGGGTCTGTGTGGGTCCCATGGCTCTGATTCCGCATGTCTCAGTTCAAACTGATGTTACTCATTCAAAAACCGAGTTGAGGTAATTTCAATTTGAACTTTTCTTTTGGTGATATTTCTTGGTTCTTAATTTCTTTCTTAATTTCTATAGTCCTTTTTATATAGTTGAAATAAATTCCAAAGAATTTTTTTATGTATTTTACCTATGATAAGTAAAATAGTGACCGAAAAATTAGTGTTACCAGAAGTAGCCCACCCAGGTCAGAGTGAAGATCCAACAAACTAGGCCTTTCTAAAGCCATTGGCCATATTAGGAAAAAATGAAGTCTAGTAGAAGTAGATGGGTGGTAGTGACTTCATGGTGTATGTTAAAAGTATGGCTCATTTAGTGGTTCTGTAAAAGTAGATGGATGTTTTTATGGTAAATGTGACTACATATTGCATATTTTTCGTTACTCATTTTGTTTTGTAATATGGCTGGATGCAGCAAGGGAAGAAATGGTCATGTTCCTTTCAGAGATTCAAAGCTAACCCGCATATTGCAATCCTCCTTGGGAGGCAATTCTAGGACTTCCATCATCTGTACAATGAGCCCTGCACGAAGTCTACCACTTTTGAAAGGTATTATGCTATATGTCCCAAATATTCTACCAAATTTTGAAAGGTCTACCACTTTCGAAAGGTTTAATTCCAGAGTTGTTAAAAAAGTATGTAAAATATCCTCATTGTAAATACTATTCCTTTTCATTGTCTATATTATAGCCACAACTGATGTTTTCTACTTTGATTATTACTTTTGTTCTATAGCCTTGCACTTGTTAGCTATTAGAATTGCTTTAGCTTTGCCAGTCCCTTTGTTGTTACCCATTCTCATATTTATTTTTCTTTACTAATGAAGTCAGATCAGTCTGTATTACTTATATTTTCTTTGTTTTCGGTATTTCCAGGACAAATACCCGGGAGGAATTCAGTTCAGCTAGTCCTACTTCAAGTGCAAAATTAAATGCAGCTGCTCAGGCTCCACGATCAGGTTCAGGCTTTGTTCCTAAGTTATCCCCAGTGATTCAAAGGGCAACTGCTGGTAGTGATTGGGAGCTTTTTCATTGTACAAGCAAGAATCCGACTATATACATGAAGATAAGCATTAGATATATGTTGAATTGAGCATAGTATGCTCTCAATTGTCATGAAAAGGATGTTTCATATGATCCGTCTATACAGCCTTCTATAAAATTTCTAAGCTTGCGTATAAACTTTAAGTAAGATACATGTATCGGGATATTTGAAGCACAAAATTTACTTCTGTTATGTAACAGGATGATTTGTGAAGTCTAATCTTGCTAGTCATTCAATGCAGGTAAATATTTTCCAGGAAAAGATGCACGTTCTAGTTCTATTATGTTCTAAACATATCTTCTGTGAAGATTGTGCTTCAGAATGGTTAGTTTGACAGTTCTTTCTAGACATTATTTTGTGAACCTCATTTCTTGATATTTCTCATGTTTGATGTTCATAATTATTGCATGTATGCTAATGGGTTTGATGGTCATGAAACATGAGGACTACTGAATCCACATGTTTTGTCCGGCCTACCATCAAGGGGTTATTCACTAATAGTCTAATACTATGTGAAGAAGTTCTGATTTGATTTTTTTATAAAAAGGGATTGACAGATGGCCTGATTTGCTTGATTATAGTAGTTTGATAGTCTTTTATATTTATAGCTATAGGAACAATGCCATATACACCTTATTTGTGTGCATGTTGATGTGGAAAACCACATCCTTCTTGAAGTTACAAAACAATGGAAGTTGATTTTTTAACTAATTTTAACAATACCTTTGACACACAAATCGGTGCGCGATGTAGGTTCTCTTAGCATTTATCTATAATTAATGGTATGTGCCTGCTCCCCCATCTCCCCTCCTCCCAAAACAGATTGATATGAGTAGTTACATAGCATGTTGTTTTACTGAGAAGTTGGAGCGTCGTTTTTTTAAGATGTTAGAACTGATAAACTTGCTCACTCATTTTATTTTCTATTACAAGTATTATTTTGATATACCTTTTAAAAATGTTGGGCATTTGATTAATAATTATCAATCATATGATATTAATGTTGTTTCTCATATTCTTCTCGATAGTTCTTCTAATGTCCTAAAACCAGAGACTGAGAAGTCAATTACAGTTGAATTCTACACACTTCATTTATATAATTTGATTGATTTAGAGCATGAGGGGTTTTAAAATTCTTGGCCTAATTATGTATGATTAAATTCTAGTGTATGGAATGGGACTTATAAAATATGGAGTTGTGGACTGTGTAGCCCTAAACTTTATTCTACAGAAAATGGAAATGAATATCTTCATTTTCAGGAAGTTTAAAATTGGAGAGGATGCATATTCACTTATGTGGTCATCAAGAAATCTGGGCCAGGTTTTTTGTGACTGCTAAAATATTATGTCTAAAGATAGATAATTAAAGAAGAAAAAGAGAGGAGAGTTAAACGGCTATATATTTTCGTATCTTAATGACATATATGGAAGGAAGAGTACAGTTACATCTTTGATTGAACGCTTCTATGAGCCCCTCTCGGGACAGATTCTACTAGATGGAGTTGATATCAGGGAACATGATCTCAAGTGGCTTAGGCAACAAATTGGGTTAGTTAATCAAGAGCCTTCCCTTTTTGCTACAACCATTAGGGAGAACATTCTCTACGGGAAAGATGATGCCACTCTTGAAGAGATCACACGTGCTGCAAAACTTTCAGAGACAATTGCTTTTATTAACAACCTTCCTGAAAGATTTGAAACTCAGGTACTGATTTACTTTGTTGTTGTTAATAGTTTTCATTCCTTGGTAACCATATAAAGTGTGGAGGAAAATGAATGTTTTAATATTATTGTAACTTTTAGAGGTCCATTTTCTAACTTCTTGCTGGTCTTGGAAGCCATATAAAGTGTGGAGGAAAATGAACGTGAGTTCAGTCTTGGGACTTCGCTTCAAGTATTCAGCTATGTATAACTTCTAATATTTGATTTGTACTACTTGACGTGACTGTTTCTTATTTTAACTATGATATCGGAGACAAACTCATAGTGAACATTTTATATGTATCTTCCCGTGATCTTTCTGAAAGAATAAAATTGACACTTCTGAAGAAGTAATACTAGAGGTCAATTTGTAGGTGGGGAAAAGAGGAATAAAATTGTCTGGTGGACAGAAGCAAAGAATTGCAATATCTCGTGCCATAGTGAAAAATCCTTCTATCCTTCTGTTGGACGAAGCTACAATTGCACTTGATGCTGAATCTGAGAAGAGTGTGCAAGAAGCGCTTGATCGTGTGATGTTTGGACGAACAATTGTTGTTGTTGCCCATCGACTTTCTACCGTTAGAAATGCAGATGTGATAGCTGTTGTTCAAAATGGGAAGATAGTGGAGACTGGGAGCCATGAAGAGCTTATTTCAAAACCACATGGAGCATATTTCTCGCTTGTTCAACTTCAGGAGGCAGCTTCCTTGCAACGTCTCCCCTCACATAGTTCTACAATGGGACAACCACTCAGGTTCCTAATCCATTTCCTGAAGAAGCCTTTTTTTTCTTCTTCTGGATACTGAATCATTACTAATATGTTTATATGTGTATTGACATCTCTTTCTTCCCCTTGATAATTCAACTTGCAGCATTAAATATTCACGTGAATTATCCCACACAACAACAAGAAGTCATGGTGCGAGCTTTCATTCAGATAGAGAATCTGTTAGCAAAATTAGTGTTGATGGAGCAGAGTCTGTTAAGTCATCACACATTTCCTTTGGAAGATTGTTTTCTATGGTTGGTCCTGACTGGATGTATGGGGTTTCTGGTACCATTAGTGCACTTTTTGCTGGATCCCTGATGCCTCTCTTTGCTCTTGGGATCACTCAAGCTCTTGTGGCTTATTACATGGACTGGGACACAACACGGCGTGAAGTCAAGAAGATCTCACTCCTTTTTTGCGGAGGTGTTGTCTTTAGTGTTATTCTTCATGCCATTGAACATCTCAGTTTTGGAATAATGGGAGAGCGGCTTACTCTTCGTGTACGTGAACGAATGTTTTCTGGTAACAACGTGACCATCATAATCTTTATCACTTTTGTTTCTATACTACTCTTTGTATATTTATATAGCCGTGGATCTATATTCTATAACAATCAACAAGTATACACATGGTAGGTATTTTGTTACAAAGTAGACCAATTTTAAGATTTAAACAATTGATTCTTTCAAAATGTTTCATATAGTTTCCATATTATAAAAAAATGGTTTATATAAAAAAATAAACCCCAAAAAGAGAGACTATAATTATATTATCTCAAAAGACCCCTGCATTATTCAAAGGCAGAAATATACTCATCTCTTGATCATGAAAGTTTTCTCTTGCCGAAATTCTCTGTTATATTTTCCTGCAGCCATTTTGAGAAATGAGATTGGATGGTTTGATGATACAGAACACACAAGTTCCATTTACTGCAGCAAGTAGGGGACTTGAAAAGAAGTGCCTCCTTCATTTACTGCAGCTTGGCAATGACACCAAATTGACGAAGTACGGGATGAGTGGGCAACGTACATGAGCAGCTATATGTAGAGCCTTGAGTAACGGTGAATATGTTAGATGAATGTACATATTTTGGGAGAACTAGGCTTTTTTGCACATGCTTAGTTAGTAGCTTAATTTTATGGATAGTTTGGTTTATTTTGTGGATGCATATAATCAAATTCTTTGAAAAGTGAATTTGAGAAGCATATATGGATACATTTTGGTATATTTTTCGTGGATTATTGGGATGTATTTTGAATAATTGATACATTTTGGCTATATTGCAGGTGCATTGGTAATATAGGTGAACAAAATCTTTTTTTTTTTATTTTTTTTTATCTACAACATTTAAAAAACGTTGTCTGGTATACTAAACAACAATATTTTTTTTTTTTTTTATTCTACAACATTTAAAAAACGTTGTCTTAAATATTAAATAACAACATTTTTTTTATTCTACAACATTTAAAAAACGTTGTCTTATATACTAAACAACAACGTTTTTACCCAAAAAACGTTGTGAAATTATACATTCTACAACGTTTTTAAGCATCTGCTAATTTTTTGAAAACAAAACTACAACGATTTTTCCGAAAAAACGTTGTGTATTGTGATTAACTACAACGTTTTAAAAACGTTGTGTAAGAGTGTCAAATAGACAACACCCTTAACCACTACGTTTTTCTGACAGAAACCACAACGTTTTTTCCTGCGTTGTCTATTTACTGTTTTGTAGTGGTGACTATAATCACATAGGCTAACCCTGTCCGTATTAGTATATGTTCTTTGTTTGTTATAATTGGACAACTAATACCTGTCTGTATTAGTATAATTTTGACCACGAGTTAAACCAGAATCTACAGAATACTAAAGCATATAACAGAAAATAAAAGAACACTAAATCACGCCAAGATTTTTACGTGGTTCATCCCCTATCCTCTATTCTAGTGGCCTAATCTACGTCCAATATCAAAAGGTATTGGAGACTCGATTTATTAAAATAATATTCAACAATTACAAAGAAAATAAAACTCCCTGTTACAATGACGATCGATTGGACACCTCTGCCCCCATTTGCACTTCTGCAACACCTCTCACCTCAGAGACTTTGATACCTTCGTTGAACAGGCTGAATATTACAACAAATCTCTCAAGCAAACCTAGACTTATACTTTGTTTACAGTATATATCAGGAGATGGATTACAAAAAACTATGCTGTTAACTGAGACCTAAAAAGTGATATAATGACTTGAATATATCTCAGATAACTTTCAGGAACAGTACTCTTATGTTTTCAGCTCTCCAGTCTTGTACCTCCTTTGCCGAACATGGAGACTATTTATAGAAAGAAACAACGACGGCTAGTAATCTGTTAGCATCCGTGACTTGAGTCTTTGAACAATAAGATAGAGATATCATCTCTTTGAAATGGCTAACAGATATTAGATAGATAATACTTAGCATGATATAGATAAACATATAATATTTTTTGAATTAAAAAAAGTCAAATAAATTAAATAATATCTCTCCTTTTACAACAGAAACCTGTTGCAACTCAAATTCTAATTATATCAGATTCCTTAATAATACCAACTCCTTGATAATCTCTAAATCAATTTTTAATTGGTAATCATAAGTTTATATATATAACCACAGATAACATATATATATATATAGTGGAATGATCTATAACATCTATTTGTTATGGATCAAAAAGTTGTATATAAGATCTATACCTTCCATTAGAAATATAAACGGCCAAGATTATAAAATGATATTCTTAGTCCGCTAGTAATATTAGCGGACAGATTTAAAATATTTTTAGGTCCATTATGCCCTCACTCAGACCATTTAAAATAATAATTGAAATATGGAAAGTATCTTTCCGCTAGTAAAACTAGCGGATGCATTATTACCCAATACCGTGTCCCCACAATGTACGTAACATCACAGCAACAAACAAGAAACTAATAATCTTGAGAAAAATAAATTTAAAAAAAATTAAAATAGCATTATTATTATGGGCTATATGTATATACACAGCTGTGTATTACACAGTAAGGCTTTGGCGACAGCTTTTTTTGGGTTATAGCGACGGTAAACTGTCGCCATAGCCCAGAATAGCTATGACGACAGGTGAAATCGTCGTTATAGCCCAAAAAACCGTCGTAATAGTCTACTGTGTAATACACAGTTGTGTACATACATTTTTTCCTATTATTATACCTTATCATCAATGAATTTTGCCCAGAAACGGGCCATGGCTCCTCCCTAAGGATCTGTAGGCAAAATGAGTGGGCTGGATTTCTAGGTCTCATCAATGTACTCAACAATTACAAGAGACTGCGATTGGGTTCCTATTGTGCAAGAGGACAAGGACTTTCTTATGAACAAGGTTGTATTTGAGAAGCAGGGGACTCTTGTTGGACAGATCTTCCTCTAAAAATTCATATTTGATCCCCTTCAATTTCAGAGTTATTTCGACTCTTCGGCTAAAAGGGCTTCCGATCCCCAGACACCAATCAATTTCACTTCTTGATCAGTCATCCTCACAAAGTTTGGTTCTTTAAACTAAGAACGAAAGACTATTTTATTTACATCTGGGTTTTTCTTAGGGATCCAGCTTGTTTATATATACACAACTTGACTTGGCCAAAGGATATACTATTGTTCTGCCGATTTAGAGTGAATTTTGTCTGTTGAATTCCTATGCAATGATTTGGGAATTGTTTTCATCCTTGGACAATGAATTAACAGAGTACTTAACACCATAAACTTCACCATCCGAGTTTGAGCCTGTATCCATGTCTGATCCTGACTTACTATCATTGCCGCTCACATGAATAGCTCGTGACATCGAAATTTTACCAGATGGCAAGTGCCCAGTCTGGAATTTAGATGGGCGTGGCAATCCAAAACCCTGGCCAATGCCCCTCAAACCAAGAACTGAATTAGACTGAAGAAACTGCCTATATTCTTGGTAATGACACTTCCGCTAGTTAGACTAGCGGACATATACTTTTCATATGTCAATTACTGCTTTAAATGGTCTGAGTGGGGGCATAATGGACCTAAAAATATTTTAAATTTGTTCGCTAGAATTATTGGCGGACGGAAAATATCATTCTATAATCTGGGTCGTTTATATTTTTAATGGAATGTATAGATGCTATATGCCACTTTTTGATCCATAACAAATAGATGTTATGGATCATTCTCCATATATATATATATATATATATTCGAAAGATATATTAATTGAAAGATAATCAGGCTAATATTAAGGAAGTAGAATATCAATGATAAGTTTTAGAAATCAACCTGTTACCTTTTATTTTGAATTTATACACCAATTCCAATCTTCTTAAAATACTCCAATTCAAATTTAAATTGGTCTTCACAGTAAAACATAATTAAATATAGCAACAAAACAAATATAGAAAGATATTTCTTAGCTATATTAGTTTCCATACAACTACTATAATACATGGCAAATTAAATTAACACATTAGAAGGGTCCTTTACATAAGTATACAACAAATAGAAAGTAATTACAAGAAAAGTGCATCAACTAAATGATTACAAAAAGAGTGTAATTAGAACCCATATTATAAAAATAGTACAATTCACATTAATAAAGAAACCTAAAATCAAGTACAACTAACTGCCATAACTAATCATTCAAATTCAAATATTTGGATCTAACAACAAAAATAAATTCAAATTCAAAATTATAATTCAAATTTAAATATTCAAATTCAAATCTTCATCTCCCTCACATACACTTTGAAATAATAGTCCACCGCTACACCACCGTTACACCGCACATATTCCGCCGCTACACCGCCGCGAATCTCCGTTGTCCAAAACGCCAATGAGAATAAGAAGAAGATTCGCCCTATAAAAAGTTTAAAAAAATAAAAAGATGTAACTTTTAATGTTCTGAAAAATTTTTATAACTATTTTGTTACTCAGAAATAATAAAATGGTTACCTTTGTATGAATGGTTGGCTACCAACTGCATCACATTCAAACGAAATTGGTAACTTAATAAAATTGAATTCGTTACCTTAGTCTGAAGGTTTGGCTACCAACTGCACTATGAAAAAATGCAGGTGTGGATGTGAATTAGTTACTGGTATGAAGGTTTTGTTACCTTGGTACGAAGATTTGCTTACCTTGATCTGAAGGTTTGGTAACCAATTGTACTAAGAAAAAATTTAAAGTGTGGAGGTTGATTTGTTACTTTGATATGACAGTTTGGTTACCTTGATATGAAGGTTTGGTTACCATCATCCATTATTCATATCAACTGCCACCACCGCTTGAATCTTCATACCACCTCCATTTTGACCCTTCATTTTGAGAAGCTACTGGAGATATACAATTAGTTGACTCATATATATATATATATATATATATAGAGAGAGAGAGAGAGAGAGAGAGAAGGGAATCATGATTGCCATCCCATGGAAGCCATCCGTCAGGGTTTATTAGATCATCGCTTCGAAGGACTGCATTATGACTACTGTTGATAGTGATCTCCATGGCAGGCCAAGGTAGGTTCTTATTACTGAATTAGGCTTCAAGACCTCTGCTGCCTTAATTGTGCAGTTATGTATCGATATACCAGTAAGCACTTGACTGTTTTCCCTTGATTGTGTTGTTATCACACAGTCACCACCATTGAGAGGACTGTGATTGGAGAAATGATTAATGAAGAAGACTACGATTTATGAGAAGCATGTACGACTAACTAATATATATATATATATATATATATATAGCAAGGATCAAGTGCATACCTCTTATTTTACTCACCCTTGCTCACCCCCCTTTAGGCGACGGTTTCGATCATACAACCGTCGTCTATACTTTTAGCGACGGACAACTTATAGCGTCGTTAAAAGTATAGACGACGGTTGTATGATCGAAACCGTCGCCTAAAAGGGGGTGAGTACGGGTGAGTAAGATAATGGGTATGCACTTGATCCGGACCGTATATATATATATATAAATAATACGTTGAATGAAGAAGATGGGTGATGACTAACTGCAGTTGTTATAGATGAGGAGAAAGAGAAGAAGCTATAACTAATCCCTAAATTAAGGAATTCTAATTGAATTATAATTCTCTAAATTAAGGAATCGTAATTACACTAGAATATGTAAATAAATATGAAAGTATATTAGTTATGTAAATATTATATGAGTGCACTATTGATGTAATTATTTTTAAAAATGTATTAGAATATGTAATTGTTCCTTAGAATAATATGCAATACTTCAACTTGCAGTAAAACTACTTTTGGGCTAATAAAAAAGGTACACACTTCCATGTAATCTCAATTAAATCAATTAAAATGGGTCATCATTACACATCAACCACTTATATCCCATAATGAAATCAGCCCATAATATAACTCATTCAAATCATGCATAAATATATTTGACCCATATAATATTAATTCAGTTCATATATCAATTGTCATCATTAAAACCACAAAATATAGATATATGCTAACAAGTTCTAAACGGAGCCTAAAAAATAAAATTCTTTGAAAATTTAGGTAAAAAGGAAAACAATAATTAGTTTATTACTAAAGTGCATGATAGTGCTCACTGTACATGTGAACTCTTTATATTTTTCGATCGTTTTGGGCCTATTAATTCTAATTCATAAGCAACCAGCATAAACGGAAGAGGACTATTTCAAATAAAATATGCTCTTATAATCAAGTTACTAACCAAAATTTCACTACAAACTTTTGTGGCTTTGGCATAGTGGTATGAATCAACTCATATTTACCATAAAGTTGGAGATTCGAATTGTGAGGATGTATATGTTCAAATTAGTAAAAAAATAAATAAATTGTATTACCAATATTCTAAAAGTAACGATATAATTTGACTTTTGAGGTAAAACAATAATAAATTAAATTTTAAAATTAATGACTCATAAAATTTTAGAATAAAATAAAATTAATAATTAATAATTCTTATTAGGAAAAAACGGAGGTACAGCTGTGTAAATTCTAAATATACAGAGTCTACGGTCATAAAGTAGTCACTCTACTACTGTAGAAATGTATAGTGAATCCTCAGATAGTAGAATGACTATTCTACGATCGTAAAGTTGGTAAAGTTAAGTAACTCTACAATCGTAGACTCTGTACATTTGAGTGTCTGAACAACTGTATAGCTCCATTAACCCCTGATGAGTAGGTTTTTAAACCATGAATTGTGCTCAGTTGGTGTGTTTTTATATTGGTTTTTATGTATTTTGTATGTTAATGTTGATGGGTTTTTCGTTTAATGTAGGAAAAGCAAAGGTGTTTTGCAAGTTGGAAGCTTTTGAGGATGTGTGAAAAGTTAATGAGTGTGCTGATGGTTCGACGCTGACAGCGCCGTGGGGAGCGCGGAGTGTGCTGGAATTGGATTAGCTACTGTTGCTATGGCGCTGACTGCGCCGGGTCAATTTCGCCTACTTATGTATTGGCGCTGACTGCACTGAGGGAAGGCTATATTGGCGCTGACTGCGCTGGGGCGATGAATTTTTTTTTTGAGGAGGAGTTAGATGGTAGTAGTTGGGGAGAATTAGAATTGTTTTAAGTTGTTTTGGATAGGAAGTGGAATCAAGCTAGGAGAGTATCTAGTCAAGATATGGTCTACAAGTGAAAGAAAAAAAAAAGATATATCAATATATACAAAACTTTGCAAAAGAACGACATTGGAGATCAAGCTCGGAGGTCTAGAGAAGAAGGAATAACTTCGCGAAAATTGCAGGAATTGAATTTAGAGAAGGATGGTGTTTTATTATTCTTCCTTAATTTTTTTTATCTGTAATTGGGATGTTGTCTCCTTTTATTTATTC
The DNA here is from genome assembly GCA_020205505.1 of Panax japonicus. Lineage (NCBI taxonomy): Eukaryota > Viridiplantae > Streptophyta > Magnoliopsida > Apiales > Araliaceae > Panax > Panax japonicus. Next base: position 38,923,445 of record CM035106.1, on the reverse strand, counting down.
ATTAGTTAATTTATTTATTATGAATTAATTATCTTTTTAAGCGATTGATGGATCTTTGAGTGGAACAATGGTTTATTAGCTTTAATTCTCAGTTTAATAAAATATTCAACAGTTTATCTATATTGATTTGAGCTTGAAATTGTGAATTGCCTGATCAACAATTCTTTGTGGATTTGAATGGATTCGAGAGAAGATGTTTAAATCTAGACTTAATTGATATAGCACTGTGTTCATGAATTTTGTGAATAGCAGAATTGTGATGAATGTTAAGGTAGAGATACGCTTAACGACGCATGTAATCGTTAGAGAACTTAATCTTCAACTTCTTTTGATCTAATTTGCATAGAGATATTGTGAGTTAATTGATTGAAGTGTTTGGCTTAATTCTGTCTTAATTGTGGATTTGAGTTAATTTGGTATTGGTGCACTGAGAGGTGGTTAATGCTACAATCGTGTTCTTGATTAATAAACTTGCATATTGAATTGAACTGAGATAGAAGTGAATTAATCTGAGTAAAGCTTAGAGTGAAATCATGAGCCTAATTCTCCAAGTATTGTTTGAAAATTGAGTTTTATCTTTGTGGGTTATTAGTGATAGTTATAGTATTAGTTGTTAAGATTTTCTCATCATTTATTCAAGTTGGTTTAATAAAATTTGGATTAGTTAAAAATTGATAGTTGTAAGCTTGAGTTCTTGCTAGTTGTATCTGTGGAAACGATACTTAACTTATCACTTTATTACTTGTTGACCACGTATACTTGTGTGTATGCGTAATTAGATTTTAACCAACAAGTTCTCTGCGCCGTTGCCAGGGATTTCTTAGCATAGATCTTAATTTATTACAATATCAGTTAAATTAATTCAGTTTTACTTAAACAATTTTTTTGTTTGTTATCTTATTTTAGGTGATTGAAGCAGTTTATGCAAACTCGGTCCAAAAATCCTGACCTGCTTCGTTTTGAGGACGACATCGAGAAAAGATTTCAAAGATTGAGTAAGTGGATTAAGGAAACAAGACAGGAATTTGAAATACCTGAAAAAGAAGAGGAAATGGCGGCCGAAGATCATAAAGCACTAAGGGACTTCACCACACCAAAGGTGACTGAACTGCAGTCAAGCATCACGAGGCCCACAATAGCTACAAATACGTTTGAAATTAAGCTGGGAACAATTCAAATGATTCAGAATTCGGTTTAGTTTGAGGGATTGGTGAATGATGATCCAAACGAGCATCTGGTCAGTTTCCTTGAGATATGCGACACTTTTCGATATAATGGAGTGTCGGATGATGTAGTACGACTTCGGTTGTTCCCATTCACCTTACGGGACAAGGCGAAGAGTTGGTTACACTCTCTACCATCCGGATATATAACTACGTGGGAAGACCTAGCTCAGAAATTCCTCGCCGAATTTTTTCCACCTGCAAAAACGGCAAAAATGAGGAACGAGATAACGATGTTTGAACAGCAACACGAGGAGTCATTGTATGAGGCATGAGAACGATATAAAGAATTACTTCGAAAATGTCCACATCATGGGTTGCCGAAATGGTTACAATTGAACACATTTTATAATGGATTGAATGGGAGCATCAGAACGAGCATTGATGCAGCCTCAGGTGGAGCATTTATGGCAAAGAGTTATGAGGAATGCGTATGAGTTGATAGAGACTATGGCAGCTAACAATTACCAGTTACCCACGGCGAGAATGAATCATGCAAAGGTCGCTAGGAGTAGTTAGAAGTTGATGGAATGACGGCAATACAAGCACCTATCCGAAGAAATTTGATTCTATGGTAGGGGTGCAATTGCAACAAGCACAACAAGTACAGCAAGTGGAAATTATTTATGAGTTGTGCGCGGGAGAACATTCTACGGACCAATGTGCAATTAATCCAGCCTCTGTGCAATTTGTGGGTGGCTACAATAGAATTCCGCAAAACACCTATCTGAATACATACAACCAAGGGAATAAAACCATCCAAATCTATCGTGGAGTAATAATCAGCAGCAACAAGTTCCAAGGCCATCATATCCCCAGGATTTCAGACACATCAACAACCAACCCAATACCAAGAGAGGAAATCAGATCTGGAGGAGTTGGTGACAAAGTACATAACCAGCAATGAAGCAGCCAAGAAAAATCAAGCAATGGCTATGAAAGCACAAGAAACTGCAATAAAAAATTTGGAGAATCAAATAGGACAAATGGCACTAGCATTGAATAATAGACCACAAGGAACACTACCTAGTGATACCGAAAGAAATCCAAAAGGTAATCACGAGCAATGTCAAGCTATTATGTTGAGGAGTGGAAGACATCTTGAGGGGAAAGAAACAAAAACAGCGGGTGTAAAGGAAGTTGAGACATATACGGAAAATGCAGAGATTGAGACGGAGCAGGTGGCCGATAAGCCAGCGAAAACTGAGCATCCTAGTGAGCTGAACCAGTTAGCTATCCTCCCCCACCATTTCAGCACAGAATTCAAAAGCAAAAAGTAGACAAACAATTCACAAAATTTTTGGAAGTTTTAAGAAACTGCAAATTAATATCCCGTTTGCAGAAGCCCTGGAGCAGATGCCTAGTTATGCCAAATTCATGAAAGGGATTCTATCGAGGAAGAAGAAGATGGAAGACTATGAGACAGTAGCTTTAACAGAAGAGTGTAGTGCAGTGTTACAGCGAAAATTGCCACCAAAATTGAAAGACCCAGGTAGCTTCACCATTCCATGCACATTTGGGAATACGGCGCTTAACAAATGTATGTGTGACTTGGAAGCAAGTGTGAATCTTATGTCGTTATCGGTCTATACAGAGTTGGGGTTGCCTACACCCAAGCCTACAAACATTTCTTTGTAATTGGCAGATAGGTCAGTAACATATCCAAGAGGCATTATGGAAGACATCCTAGTGAAGGTGGACAAATTCATATTCCCTGCAGACTTCATTATCTTAGACTATGAGGAAGATAAAAACATCCCAATCATTCTAGGGAGGCCTTTCTTGGCTACAGGTATAACGCTCATCGATGTACAAAAAGGGGAACTGACTATGAGGGTTCAAGACCAGGAAATTAAATTCAATGTGTTTAAGGCCATGAAATTCCCGACAGATGGCGAAGAATGTTTTATGATGGATCTTATTGACCATATAGTTGGCGAAGACATGAACAAGATCTTGGAGAGCGATCCATTGGTGACAACATTATTGGGAGATAAAGGACTTGACGATCCGGAAATTGGAGAATATTTGCAAGTATTGCACTCTCTTCCATGAGTAAGCAGATTTAAAGCACCACTCGAAACATTGCACATGGAAGAGCGGACAACGACAAGAATGAAATCGTCATTGGAGGAACCACCAATTCTTGAGTTGAAACCACTCCCTAAACACCTCAGGTATGCGTATTTAGGCCAGTCAAATTCTTTACTTGTTATTATTTCTGCGGCACTAAACGAATTGCAGGAAGAAAAGCTGATGTGAGTGCTTCGGGTACATAAATCGGCGATAGGATGGACAATCGCAGGACATCAAAGGAATTAGTTCATCCTTTTGCATGCACAAAATTTTGATAGAGGATGATGCTAAACCGGTCGCGGAACAACAGAGACGGCTCAATCCAATCATGAAAGAAGTAGTCAAGAAGGAAATTCTAAAGTGGTTAGACGCAGGTATCATCTACCCAATTTCAGATAGCAAGTGGGTTAGCCCAGTGCAATGTGTGCCGAAAAAGGGAGGTATGACTGTGGTTCAAAACGAAAACAATGAGCTGATTCCAACAAGAACAGTGACTGGATGGAGAGTTTGCATGGACTACAGAAACTGAATAAAGCAACTCGCAAGGATCATTTCCCTTTGCCCTTCATCGATCAAATGCTAGACAGACTGGCAGGTCATGCATACTATTACTTATTGGATGGATACTCAGGGTATAATCAAATTGTAATCGCTCCGGAGGATCAAGAAAAGACAACATTTATGTGTCCGTACGGCACATTCGCATTCAGGAGAATGTCATTCGGACTGTGTAATGCACCTGCCACTTTCCAACGGTGCATGATGGCCATCTTCTCAGATATGGTGGAAAAGAACGTGGAAGTCTTCATGGACGATTTCTCTGTCTATGGAGATAATTTTGACGCGTGCTTGGAAAATCTAGTAATGGTCTTACAGAGATGCACTGACACAAATCTAGTGCTTAATTTAGAGAAATGCCACTTTATGGTGGAAGAAGGCATAATATTGGGACATAAAGTCTCGATGCAAGGATTGGAGGTTGATAAAGCCAAGCTAGAAACAATTGAGAAATTACACTCGCCAAGTTCAATTAAGGGTATTAGAAGCTTCCTAGGACATGCAGGGTTCTATAGGAGGTTCATTCAAGATTTTTTCGAAAATAGCAAAACCATTGTGTAGCCTCTTGGAGAAGGATTCAGTATTCAAGTTCGATGAGGAGTGTAAGTTGGCCTTCGAGTTGTTGAAGAAAAAGCTAACTACAGTCCCCATTATCGTCGCTCCTGATTGGAGCATGCCGTTTGAATTAATGTGTGATGCAAGTGACTATGCAATCGAGGCTGTGTTGGGCCAGCACCAAGACAAGATATTCCATGCCATTTACTATGCAAGTAAAACACTCACAGAAACTCAATTGAACTACACAACAACAGAAAAAGAATTACTTGCAGTGGTGTACGCGTTCGATAAATTTCGGGCCTACTTGATCGGAAAAAGGGTAATAGTTTATACGGATCATGCGGCCATTCGGTATTTGATAGCAATGAAAGATGCAAAACCACGTCTTATCCGATGGATCCTCCTCCTACAAGAATTTGACTTAGAGATCAAGGAAAGAAAGGGGACAGAGAACCAAGTTGTTGATCATCTGTCAAGGCTGGAAATTTTTGACAAAGAGAAAGAGGATAAGGGTGTCATCAACGAGACCTTCCCGGATGAGAAGTTATTCGGGATTCAAACAAAATACCATGGTATGCAGACTTCGTCAATTATCTCATCAGTAACATACTACCTCCTGATCTTACTCGATAGCAGAAAAAAAAATTTGCACGATGTCAAATGGTATATGTGGGATGAGCTGTACTTGTTCAAACAGTGTGCATACAAGATGATCCGAAGATGTGTGCCTTACAGCGAAGTGAAGAACATCTTGCACGAATGTCACTCATCTGTATATGGCGGGCATTATGGTAGTACGAGAACAGCAGCAAAAGTGCTTCAATCAGGGTTTTATTGGCCAACCCTGTTTAAAGACGCTCACCAATTTGTCAAAACATGTGATCGTTGTCAAAGAGTGGGTAACATATCAAAAAAGAAATGAGATGTCGTTACAAGTAATTTTAGAGGTTGAAATCTTCGACGTATGAGGCATTGACTTCATGGGACCATTCCCCTCTTCTCTCAACAATCAATATATTTTACTTGCGGTGGACTACGTCTCAAAATGGGTAGAAGCCACTGCACTACCATCGAACGATGCCAAAGTGGTCCTAAGATTTTTACAGAAAAATATCTTTACAATGTTTGGAACACCGAGAGCCATAATAAGTGATGAGGGAATTCATTTTTGCAACAAAGCATTTACAGCCCTGCTGGAAAAATATGGGGTCAACCACAAAATAGTGACGACTTATCATCCTCAAACCAATGGACAAGCAGAAGTGTCAAACAGGGAAGTCAAGAAAATATTGGAGAAAGTAGTCAACCCAAATTATAAGGATTGGTCGCTTTGATTAGATGATGCACTTTGGCCATACCGGACCGCATATAAGACTCCAATTGGCATGTCACCTTACCAGTTGTTGTATGGAAAGGCATGTCATCTTCCGGTTGAGCTACAACACACGGCGTACTGGGCTATTCAAAAACTGAACTTCGATCAAGCAACAGTGGGGGAAAAGAGATTACTACAGCTAAATGAGCTTGACGAATTCAGATTACAAGCTTACGAGAATGCAGAATTATATAAGAAAAAGGTGAAAAAATGGCACGATCAGAAAATCAATCACCGAACGTTCATGCCAGGTCAAGCTGTGTTGCTGTTCAATTCAAAACTAAGGTTGTTTCCAGGAAAACTTAAATCACGGTGGTCAGGACCGTTCACCATAAAAATGATTTTCCCACATGGTGCCGTGGAGCTGTATAGTAAAAACCCATTGGAAACCTTCAAGGTCAACGGTCAAAGATTGAAGCATTACTGGGGCGAGGATGCAAATGTGGACACCATCAACATTACCCTCACAGACACGCAATAAAACATGAGGGACTAGTCAGGCTAGCGACATTAAACCAAGCGCTACTTGGGAGGCAACCCAAGCTCTAAACTCCATCTTTTATAAATTTTTAAATTTTTAGTTATAGCTTAGTCAGTAGAATGTATACTTAGGAGTAACAAAAATCTCTATAATTGCAGGAACCCCAAGCAAGTGCAGTCAGGCAACAACATTATAGAGCGCGAGAACAAAAGGCTCGGCGCTGACTCCGCCAGGACCGGCGCTGACTGCGCTACCCAAACAGTTTCTCAAGTCTAATCGGCGTTGACAGCGCCGAAGCAGAGCAGACCGCGCCAATAACGCCGGAAACCCAACGCTGATAGCGCCACAATAGCACGGACTGAACCAACATACTGCACACACGGCTATGACTACGCCAGGTCAATTTCGCCTACTGGTGTATTGGCGCTGACTGCGCTGCGGGAAGGCCATATTGGGACTGACTGCGTTGGGGCGGTGAATTGTTTTTTTTAGGAGGAGTTAGGTGGCAGTAGTTGGGGAGAATTAGAATTGTTTTAAGTTGTTTTGGATAGGAAGTGGAATCAAGCTAGGAGAGTATCTAGTCAAGAGATGGTCTACAAGTGAAAGAAAAAAAAGATATATCAAAATATACACAACTTTGCAAAAGAACGACATTGGAGATCAAGCTTGGAGGTCTAGAGAAGAAGGAATAACTTCGCGAAAATTACAGGAATTGAATTCAGAGAAGGGTGGTGTTTTATTATTCTTCCTTAATTTTTATTATCTGTAATTGGGATGTTGTCTCCTTTTATTTATTCATTAGTTAACTTATTTATTATGAATTAATTATCTTTTTAGGCGATTGATGGATCTTTGAGTGGAACAATGGTTTATTAGCTTTAATTCTCAGTTTAATAAAATATTCAACAGTTTATCTATATTGATTTGAGCTTGAAATTGTGAATTGCCTGATCAACAATTCTTTGTGGATTTGAATGGATTCGAGAGAAGATATTTAAATCTAGACTTAATTGATATAGCATGTGTTCATGAATTTTGTGAATAGCAGAATTGTGATGAATGTTAAGGTAGAGATACGCTTAACGTCGCATGTAATCGTTAGAGAACGTAATCTTCAACTTCTTTTGATCTAATTTGCATAGAGATATTGTGAGTTAATTCATTGAAGTGTTTGGCTTAATTCTGTCTTAATTGTGGATTTGAGTTAATTTGGTATTGGTGCACTGAGAGGTGGTTAATGCTACAATCGTGTTCTTGAATAATAAACTTGCATATGAATTGAACTGAGATAGAAGTGAATTAATCTGAGTAAAGCTTAGAGTGAAATCATGAGCCTAATTCTCCAAGTATTGTTTGAAAATTGAGTTTTATCTTTGTGGGTTATTAGTGATAGTTATAGTATTAGTTGTTAAGATTTTCTCATCATTTATTCAAGTTAGTTTAATAAAATTTGGATTAGTTAAAAATTGATAGTTGTAAGCTTGAGTTCTTACTAGTTGTCTCTGTGGGAACTCCCACAGATACTTAATTTATCACTTTATTACTTGTTGATCACGTATATTTGCGTGTGTGTAATTAGATTTTACCCAACAATCCCTTTTTATTATATATAAAAATTGTATTAACTAAAATTAACCAAATTCAAATTAATTTAAAATTTAGTATTTCATCATTTAACTTCAAATGTCAAACTTTAGAACACAGAAATTACATTACAGTGTTATGTAACATAAAAATAATAACCCACAATTTAAAAGGACTTTTTTAATACAAAATAAACAGTCCTGAATTCTTGTACATATTTACAACAAAGTGCAGAACAATTGTGCAATATTATGCACAAAGTACCCACCAAATCAAAAAACAACAAATCTACACAAAAATATTTATTGCCATATCTGAAAAATAAAAATTAAAATAAAAATAAAAATAAAAATTGAAAAGGGACAAAAAGTTAGTTCCTCAAGTGGAACAACTGTACAAGTTGTTTTCGCTAATGTGGGCCCTTTATAAAGAATCACGACAAAGTTTTTCAAATGTGGGGCCACCACAGCCATGGCCCTTTTGCAAGGCCAATCCAAATTCTACATCTCCCACCAATTAAACAATAACATCAAAGTCAAACCATCAAAATTGACCATTTTGCTTAAACCGTCAACTTAGCCGAGTCATTAGCTACTAAACCGGCCATCATCAATATTCACCAACGAGCTAACCACCTGCCTTTGCCAACGTGGAAGCTTCGCCGTCCGCCACCACCTTCGGCGACCTAACCGACAAAGCCCTCGTCAGGAACGACGGCATCCTAGAGAAAACCCACCGGTCCGACTTCGCCACGCGTTCCAAACTCCCCAGCCGCCTATACTGATCTGCCCCTACTCGAACCCTCTCCGGTTGCATTTCCGGTTCGGTACCCTTTTCTTCCGCTTTGTTCACACGCTAAACCCGCAGCAGCACAGCTCCCGGTCGGGTTCAATAAAGCTTTCTTGATCACTTCCTTCCTCACCTCCGCCGGCAAACGTAACGTATACCGGTCATAAGTTTCACCCAGCTGGACCAACGAATGCCCCGTCGAATGTGATCGCGAGAACTTATTCCCAAACCCAAACAACTTGGACCGAACTGACCCGGATCTCGGTGGCCGGTTCGACCGTAAACTCTCGTTTCGCTTCATTATCCCCGATCTCGGCGGCTCTTGCAAATTGTTTGAATTAGAATCTAATACCTGATCTTCATCTGGAATAATTGTAACGTGAAATTCACCTTGTGGGAGCTCTTCAATTATATTATTATTACTCTCACTAGCTTCTGATTCCGGGTTCGATAATCCGTCAGGTAAATCAGCCGATTCGCCCGTTTTGGGCACCAGATCGGCACGGCAAACCGGGCAGGTAACGTGGGACGCGAGCCACAAGTCGATGCACTCCGGGTGGAAAACGTGGTTGCATTTGGGGAGCAACCGGAGCGTTTCGTCATCTTCGAATTCGTTCAGGCAAACCGCACACTCCAGAGCGCCTTTTCCGATTTTGAGATCCTTGACTTCGGAGTACGCGAGAGTGGGGAATGTCTCGATGACGGATGCATCGACACCACGCGCCGCCGCGGCGCGTCGGGAGCGCAAGGAGAGCGTGGCGCGCACGCTCCCGCCGGTGCTGGACTGAGAGCAGCGACGGATGTAGATGGAGAAGAAGCCCATGAAGAAGAGAGCCGTGACTAGGACGGCTATTATGATGGCCATGGACGGGCTGAACTTTGCGTAAGGGTAGAGGTCCGGGCTGCCCGGCGGCGCTTGCTGGCCGTTGACGGCGGGGAGGGTAGGAGAGAAAAAGAAGAGAGAGAGGATAAGGATTCCATGATGGGAGGTGATCGGATGGCTGTGATTTTTTTTCTCGTAATCAACCATGGTTTAGCTTAAAAATTTTGAAGGGTTTTGTTGGGTTTTTTGATAGTTTGAGAAGAAACGCTGGCGCTGGGTCGAGGTTGTTAGTGGGGGAAGATGGTGTCTAGATTTTTAAAGAAAGTGAATGAGGGGAAATTGGGAAAGGTTATATAAAGAAATAGAATATATACGTTTAGAGATAAATGAGATGATGGTGTAGACTTTATGGTGTGAGATACAAACTGGGTAAAGGGTGTTTAGTTTGACTTTCAGCTTGGGGGTGGAAGCTTCTTAATTATCATATGATGTGACTTGTTAGTAATGGTAATTAGCTAACTTATTTCTTGCGGTTGACGTTATCGTAGGAAGCAAAAAGTATTAATGATTTATTTTCTATATAATTTTTATAATAAGTATTAATTTATTTCTTTTTAACGTTTTTACATTTCTTAATATTAGTGTTTTCTTATAGTAACATCACTTAAAACGAGTAGAAGAAATAATATTATCGTATCAATAAATATTGTTTAAAGTATTAATGATTAATTATTAATAAATATATTTTTGTTCTAATAATATTATTTTTATGACGGCAATATTTATATTTTACTTATTTTGGGAAAATAAAAACACTACAAGAAAATCGGCTATTTCCGACGGATGTAACCTCGTCAGATTATAGTCCGTCGCAAATAACATAATTTCGACAGAATAATCCATCGAATATAATTCCCTTGAAAATATTCTAAGCACGACGGAATTCTGTCGGAAGTGGAAGGCACTCAATGGCGCCAAGTTTCCGCCAGCGCGAAAACTAACTTTGACGAAATTATGGTTATATCCGAAGGAATGCCCGTCGAGGATAAGTTAACTCTGAGGGACTTATTTCCGACGGCTATTCCGTCGGAAATTAATTAATAAAACCGTAAAAAAAAAATCAGATCAGCCCAGACGCCCATTTCTTTTATTTTCTTTCCATCTCTCGACTCCCTAGTCTCTCCATCTCTCGACTGTTCGTCTCCAGCTCTCCATCTCCCGATCTCTCAAACACCTACACTTTGCAAAGCTTCCTCCCGTTTCTTTCGTCCGCCTTTTCGTCTTCATTTTTCTGGTCGTTGTTCGTGGCGGCGTTGTGGTGGTTTGGGAAAGCTCGTGGTGCCGCCGTTTCCTCCTCCTCTACCATTATCAACTAGCTTGCTGGCTTTAAGGTTCTGCCTTAATTTTTGCCCTATTTAGAAATTCCCAATTAACTCCATAATAATTGTTAATATATAGTTTTTCTTCCATAATCAATAATTATAAATAGTTTTTCTTATAATAATTATTGATAATTTATGCCGTAATGTTCCCCTATTTAGAAAATTACATATTTGAAGAAAGGGTTTGTGTAAGACTCCAACTTTTATGAATAAAAATTAATTTCTCTCAAAATATATTTTTGAATATTATAGTGTGGATATGATATAATGTTATACTTGTGGGTAATATTTACAAATTTTACAAAGTAAGCAAATGGTTATATAATATTCGATTGGTCGGGGAATATTCGTTTTAACAGGGAATATTCGTACGACGGCGCAATTATTGGTGGACCCCACAACGGAAGTATTGTCGTAGTTAGAAAAATAACAGAATTATCTTTTTATAAAAATAATGGCGAAAGTTTTACCGTTAAACTGTTGAAATACCTGGTAGTAAAAGTACAATAATACGCGTGGTTGAATAGTAGCACACGGTATTGATTATTGATGCTTACTGTGAGAAGTCACTCAGTTATACTCAATTATTGCTACAGTAATTGCTGCATCATATCTCTCATATTATTGATTCAATTATTGTCACAGTATCATCTGCATAATATGTTATATTATTAAATCAATAATTGAGACGACAAAGTTATTCATATTATTATTTGCAATATTGACAATGTCTAGAAGTTCTGTCAAGGAGAGGTTTGGTCACCTAATTGCGCGCCAATAAGGAGAAATTCTTATTGAAAAGTCCCCCTCTTTCCTGGGAACGACATGGTTGTTAAATATTTTGAGTTATAATATTAATGATGAATAAATTCGTGTTGATTAAAGATGAAATTGATAGTTCCATTGTGTTGGGATTATTAGTGTTAGTGGAAATCGACATTTATTTCGATAATAATTGATGTTTGGAATGTATACTGACCAATCGGGTAATTAATCGAATAAATGAGAAATTAATTGCTATTAATTCACATGATTATAACTATTTATTCACATGTGTGTACTATTGATTCACATTCATGTACTATTAGGGGAGGTGGTGCAAGATTGATAATACTTGCATGACTAAGTTAAAAATGGAGGCATAGATGGATGTACTATACTGTAATTTTTAGTTTCACATGTATAGAATTATTGATTCACATGATTGAACTATTAATTCACATTATATACTATTAGGGGAGGTGGTGCAAGTTTGATAATACTTGCATGACTAAATTAAAAATGAAGGAAAAGATGAGGGTATTATACTGTAATATTTCGAGCCCCAAAACATGCAATTATCAAAACTATATTTTCCTATAAATAGAAGCTCATTCTTCCTTCATTCTCACCAATTCACTAAGTCTCACAAGAGCAATTATAGAGAGAGAAGCAATAGAGAGAGAATCTATAGAGAAAAAGAAGAAGAGAAGTCTGTTACCTCGCTATTTCAGTATCCAGTCTTCTTCTGAGGTAAGAGATATTATTTTGTTCAGTATTCATATGAATACTATTTTCTTTCATACTCTGTAGTATGTGATTAATATTATTTGATCTCGTATTCCTGATTATACCCTCATCTTGTTAAAGTATTGCTTCTATACTCCGTGAAATTAGTAGAATATCCTTGAAATTTGTGCTTCATCTAGTATCATTTCACAAGGATATTTTCTGCACATTCTTGTTAAATTTTAAGCTTTTCATACCGGATTACTGTTCATGAGTACTATTCATTTATACGGTACTATTCATAAAAATACTATTCACGGGTACTATTCACAAAGTACTATTCATAAAATACTATTCATGAGTACTATTCACAAAGTACTATTCATGGGTACTATTCATGAAGTACTATTCATGGGATACTATTCACCTGGGTACTATTCACCCAAAGTACTATTCATGTCAAAAATTGATTTCTTTTCGGTCTAAATCATTTTTGATACATTATCATTCTTGAATTTTACTCCACAAAGCAGTATCATGTTGGCAATTTGAACATTATTGAATTCTGGATAAATTAAATTATTAAAGTCTTTAAAATTTATCCTTGAACTTTGTTTTATTGAATTCTTATATCATTGTCATCATCCTCATGCTTATATTGTGATGAAAGTTATCTTTGGCTTACGTGCATAGATGAACTGTTGATTGATATGATTATGACCAGGGATCATTTGGTATAATCATGACCCGTAATGTTACAAATGATGTGGTAAAAGTCCTCATTTGCCTATAGTTCATTGATGGACAGTTGTTGGTATGATTATGACAAGGGATTATTCGGTATAGTCATGACCATTGATGATTACATGAATATCCTTGGCCGTGGTGCAAGGATGATTCGATGATATGATATGATTTATTTATTAAGCTGATTCTCAGCGATAAAGTTGATGAAAATCTTTTTAAATCATAGAAGATAGTAGATATCATGCTCTACTTGATTCTTCTAATGGATTGCTTGTTCCGCTGCAGTTAAACTTGATGTTTATTATATTTTATCATTTTAACACTGTTGAAGGCTAATGATAATTTATTCTGCATTATCTTAGTCATAATATTTCTTACTGGGCTAGTTGAGCTCACCTTTTGCTTTCATTGTTCTCTTCAGGAAATGAGAATATAGCTGGGACTAGTCGGGGAAAGGAATGACGGTCCAGATGATAACATTAGTAGTCCTCACTATCCTGTGAAATAGTATGATAATAAATGAGGACATATTTTGAGTTTGAATACTGTCTAGAAGACAAAATTTGTATTAAAACTCACAGTTCATGTTGTATAATTAAGTTTGTATTTGTATTCAGTACCATGTATTTGGCGACCCAAAATGGGTGATGTATATCTATTTTGGGGGCGTCACAGTTGGTATCAAAGCTTAGCGATATGATCCCTAGCGGAGATGTGAGACAAGAACTAGGAGGGGAGAGACGGGGAATTCCTTCGCTAGTATGACCTACCTAAGTTTATTTGGTATTTAATTGGTCGGTCAGAGTATAGGGATAATATGTGACATGTCAATTAACCCTTATTTTGTGCCAGTATTTGAAAATGGCATCCGAAAACGTTTAGATAAGCAATGAAGCACATGAGACCGTTGAGTCACCAACGATCAATACCCAGGATAATATGCAACAGGAAGACTATAATCCTCAGGTAAATAATAACATCGATGAAATGGTGAACGATGGAATGTTCAGAGGCTTTATGAAATTCATGCAACATCAGGCGAGAGCGGCTCCTATTCAAAATATAGGTGGAAACACTGGCAACTCTCGGACGGTCACCGCTAAACAGTTCAAGGAGCTGGGACCACCAGAGTTTTTTGGAGAGCAAAAACCACTGAAGGCGAATATGTGGATAAAGTCGATCACCAAGATATTTGATGTCTTAGGATGATCTGAGGAGCAAAAGGTTCCCTTTGCCACCTTCATTTTGCGAGCTGAGGCAGATTACTGGTGGGAATCTGTAAAGCGTACTCAACCCGTCGCACTGAAGATGTCTTGGGAGAAGTTCCAAGAACTGTTTAACGACAAGTACTTTCCCGAAAGTATTCGTCACATGAAGGAGGTAGAGTTTCTCAAGCCGGAGCAAAACAATATGATCGTGTCACCGTACGAAGCTAAGTTTGCCGAGTTGTCCCAATTTGCATCCCACTTGGTTTATAATGAGGAGAGAATGACGCGGATGTTTCTAAGAGGTTTGAAACCCGAGATACGTGAATACCTAATTTCTCATAAACTGTGTTTGTATTCAGATGTTGTAAATAGGGCTCAATTATTGGAGAGTGATAATGAGTCAATTCAACCAAGAGATAGTAGCCGGCAAAGCGATACTACCAGTGGTAGCAATCATCGAAGCAGTGACAACAAACATGGAGGGAATCAACATGCCAGAAATGGTAACCACTTCGCTGTTAATCATGGCCAAGATAATAGGAGTGGAAATTTCAAGAAGAGAAGGTTCAACAACGATGGAAAGACAGCAGCACCAGCACCCGTTTTCAAGGAAGGAGAACGACCACCGATTGTATGCTTCAAATGCGGAGGGGAGGGATATATCAGTACAAACTGCGTGATGCAGTCCTAAGCATGTTACAATTGTTAAAAAGAAGGCCACCTAGCCCGATTTTGTCGTGCACCAAAGTCAAGTCCAACTGGGACGGAGGCATCAAAGGGTGTCTCAGACAAGGCAAAATCGGTAGTTCAAGGGAGAGCGTTTGTCGTAACCTCCCAAAAAGTGAGGAATCCGAACGAGGTGATCACGGGTAAGCTAATCATAAACTCTAGCGAAGTTTATATTTTATTTGATACCGGTTCTACCCATTCTTTTATTTCTCCTACTTGCGCTCAACGTTTAAATTTAACTCCGGAGAAATTAGACTTTGATTTATCTGTTGAAACTCCGTTAGGAGAAACCTTCATCACATCCACTATTTATAAGTCTTGTTTAATTCAAATCAGTAACTTCATGTTACCTGTCGATCTTATCTCTTTGAAAATACTTGCATTTGATGTGATTTTAGGGATTGATTGGATAACTACTTATCATGCTAAAATTGATTATTTTCGTAAGGTTGTTAGCTTTCATATTCCTAACCAACCTGTTATGCGAATTCAAGTAACCAAACCACTAAAGTCAATCACTGTCATATCAAGCCATAAAGCTATTCGTTTATTGAAAAATGGATGTCAAGCTTTCTTAGCCCATGTCACGGATTTAAATAAAAATACGTCAGATTTGAATGATATTTTTATTGTTAATAAATTTCATGACGTATTCCCTGAAGAACTTCCTGGCCTACCCCTAGAGCGTGAAATTGAATTTTGTATCGACCTTGAATCCGGTACAAAACCCATTTCCAAAGCCCTATATCGAATGACTCCTATTGAACTTCAGGAGTTAAAAACCCAACTACAGTAATTGTTAGGCATCGGTTTCATTCGTCCTAGTACATCTCCTTGGGGTGCTCCTGTTCTATTCGTGAAGAAGAAAGATGGAAGTATGCAACTTTATATTGATTATCGGGAGTTGAATCATGCCACCATCAAAAATAGGTACCCGTTGTATTGATGATCTGTTTGACCAGTTGTAAGGCACCGAATTCTTTTCAAAGATTGATCTTCATTCTGGATATCATCAGTTGAAGATTAAAACTGATGACATTCCAAAGACTACTTTCAGAACTCGGTTATATCATTGTCATCATCCTCATGCTTATATTATGATGAAAGTCATCTTTGGCTTACGTGCGTAGATGAACTGTTAATTGGTATGATTATGACCAAGGATCATTCGGTATAATCATGACCCGTAATGTTACAAATGATGTGCTAAAAGTCCTCATTTGCCTATAGTTCATTGATGGACAGTTGTTGGTGTGACGCCCCCAAAACAGGTATACATCACCCATTCTGAGTTGTCAAATACATGGTACAAAATTAACTTCAACTTTATTATTACAACATATAACTGTGAGTTTAAATACAGATATTGCCATCTAGACAATATCCACATACAAATAAATCCTCATCATAATTATTGATACATTATTTTACAAAAATGGTGAGGTCTACTAAACAACTCTCTCAAGGACCATCAATTCATACCCCGACTCGTACTCGCTATATTCTCGTCTCCTGAGAAGAAAAATGAAACAAAAAGGAAAAGGGTGAGCTCAACTAGCTCAGTAAAGAATATTATGACTAAGATAATATACAACAAAATATCGTTAGTCTTCAACAGGGAAAAATCTGATAGAATACAATAGACAACAAGTTTTAAATCAATATTCGCAGCGGAAAATATTAATTCATAGAAGAGTTACGTAGAGGATGAAATCTACTAATGTCTATGAATTTAACAGTCCATCAACAGTATTTTTTTATCCCTGTAACATCAATCAATGCATATCTTGAATCATATATTCATCCTTGCACTACAGGCCAAGGATATTCATCTGTTGGTCATGTTCATCTAAACACCTGTTCATCTTTGCACTACGGGCCAAAGATATTCATCAGAAATCATTCATCTTTGCACTACAGGCCAAAGATATTCAATAATAACATCCTTTAAGACTGAAGATGATAAAAAAATATTTTTAAAGAAGCGAATCCAGTGAAACAAAATGACAAGGATTAAGGATTCGTACTTTGTTTTATCCATGTCCAAAAATACCTCAAAAATAATCATAGTGGTGTAAAATTCAAGAATGATCAAAACATGGATACAATCAAAGCTAGTATCCACAATAGATATTTTGGACGAAAAGAAAAAAAAATAATTTTTCTGTGAATAGTGCCGTATTCGTGAATAGTGCCGTATACGTGAATAGTACCGTATACGTGAATAGTAACTCCGGCACAAAAGTTCCAAATTTGATAAAAATGTTCACCAATATTTCGGCATAATGATATTGAAGAAAATAATATCATTTAAGAAGAAAATAACATCCCTTACCTCAAAATAACCGTACTTCTGACTGAATTTCGGTATAGTGCTGACAAAAACTCGCACCGTATAGCAACACTCAAAGTATACTCACAAGAATACGCTCGATAATATAGAGAGAGAAAGAGAGAAAACTTTGTTTCTGGTGTGATTTTCAATTCTAACTTAGCCCTCTATTTATAGGAAAATGTTAGAACGCCAAAGGAGACTAAATTAATAAAATATTAATATTTACCAAATATTCAAGCCCACCACCAAGGAATCTGATTTTAGCATTTCCCACATGCTCACCTTCTAGAAAAAAATAATTAAACTTTCAAAAATCAATTATTTCAGAACCCCGAAACTTCAATAATTCACAATAAATAGCTCATTTGTCAGAAAATTCGAATCTCGCGACTTTTGATAGGAATTTCAATTCTCTACAACTTTGCAGAAGAAATTTTTTCCAAATTCCAAACAGAAATTATCCAAAATCCACAAACGGGCGATTTTACAGTCTATACTCAATTTTCGGTCAAAAATTATGTCCACCGACACACAAAACATATGTTAAACATTTAATGCCATAAAAATACTCTACCTCCTCATATACTCATATATCCCACATTCATTATAAAAATATCATTTGTTAATATATTATTAAAATAATATATTTAAATGAATTATTTTATCAGAAAAAGATAAAATATTAATTTTCAACAATTGTCACTTTTAAAAAAAATTTCTCCATCTATATCCACATAAAATGAATATTTTCTTTATCATAATAATCAATAATTAATTATTAAAAATAATATTACAGAATCACAGTACTGACAACCAGGCCGTTCCCAGGATAGAGGGGGCTTTCCAATAAGGATTTCTCCTTACTGGCGCGCAATTAGATGACCAAACCTCTCCTTGACAGAACTTTCTAGACATTGCCAATAATGTTATCTGATAATATTATTCAAACAATGTGAATTATTGATCTGATAATGGGAAATACTGTGCAATGACAATTATTGAAACAATAATAATATAAATATCAACGCAGCAATTATTGAATCAATAAAGTAATGAACAGTAACTCCTGTAGCAATTATTGAGTAGTGCCTTCTTACGTAAGGATCAATAATTCAAAATACTGTGCAATACCGTGTGCTACTGTGCAACAACGCGTATTACTGTATTTTAACCACCGGGTATTCCAACAGTGTAAACGGTAACAACTACGCCGTTATTTTTAAATAGCTTATATTTGTCGTTTTCTTCCTCCAATCGCTTTCCGTTATGGGGCCCACACATGGCTGCGCCGTCGTACGAATATTCCCCGACAGTACGAATATTCCACGACCAAACGAATATTCCCCGACAACAATGAATATTTTATAACCACTTGCTTATTTTGAAATATTTGCGTATTTTACCCATAACTATCCACATTAATCAAATCAACCCTTACTATTCAAAATAATAATTAAAGGAAATTAAATTTCATTTATTAATTATTTGGGGTCTTACAGTTGGTATGATTATGACCAGGGATTATTCGGTATAGTCATGACCATTGATGATTACATGAATATCCTTGGCCGTGGTGCAGGGATGATTCGATGATGTGATTTATTTATTAAGCTGAGTCTCAGCGATAAAGTTTATGAAAATCTTTTTAAATAATAGAAGATAGTAGATATCATGCTCTACTTGACTCTTATAATGGATTGCTTGTTTTGCTGCAATTAAACTTGATATTTATTATATTTTATCAGTTTAACACTGTTGAAGGCTAATGATAATTTATTCTGCATTATCTTAGTCATAATATTTCATACTGGGCTAGTTAAGCTCACCTTTTTCTTTCATTGTTCTCTTCAGGAAATGAGAATATAGCTGGGACTAGTCGGGGAACGGAGTGACGGTCCAGATAATAGCATTAGTAGTCCTCACTATCCTGTTAAATAGTGTGATAATAAATGAGGACATATTTTGAGTTTGAATACTGTCTAGAAGACAATATTTGTATTAAAACTAACAGTTCATGTTGTATAATTAAGTTTGTATTTGTATTCAGTACCATGTATTTGGCGACCCAAAATGGGTGATGTATATCTATTTTGGGGGCGTCACAGTTGGTATCAAAGCTTAGCGATATGATCCCTAGCTGAGATGTGAGACAAGAACTAGGAGGGGAGAGACGGGGAATTCCTTCGCTAGTATGACCTACCTAAGTTTATTTGGTATTTAATTGGTTGGTCAGAGTATAGGGATAATATGTGACATGTCAATTAACCCTTATTTTGTGCCAGTATTTGAAAATGGCATCCGAAAACGTTTAGATAAGCAATGAAGCACATGAGACCGTTGAGTCACCAACGATCAATACCCAGGATAATGTGCAACAGGAAGACTATAATCCTCAGGTAAATAATAACATCGATGAAATGGTGAACGATGGAATGTTCAGAGGCTTTATGAAATTCATGCAACATCAGGCGAGAGCGGCTCCTATTCAAAATATAGGTGGAAACACTGGCAACTCTCGGACGGTCACCGCTAAACAGTTCAAGGAGCTGGGACCACCAGAGTTTTTTGGAGAGCAAAAACCACTGAAGGCGAAGATGTGGATAAAGTAGATCACCAAGATATTTGATATCTTAGGATGATCCGAGGAGCAAAAGGTTCCCTTTGCCACCTTCATGTTGCGAGCTGAGGCAGATTACTGGTGGGAATCTGTAAAGCGTACTCAACCTGTCGCACTGAAGATGTCTTGGGAGAAGTTCCAAGAACTGTTTAACGACAAGTACTTTCCCGAAAGTATTCGTCACATGAAGGAGGTAGAGTTTCTCAAGCCGGAGCAAAACAATATGATCGTGTCACCGTACGAAGCTAAGTTTGCCGAGTTGTCCCAATTTGCATCCCACTTGGTTTATAATGAGGAGAGAATGACGCGGATGTTTCTAAGAGGTTTGAAACCCGAGATACGTGAATACCTAATTTCTCATAAACTGTGTTTGTATTCAGATGTTGTAAATAGGGCTCAATTATTGGAGCGTGATAATGAGTCAATTCAACCAAGAGATAGTAGCCGGCAAAGCGATACTACCAGTGGTAGCAATCATCGAAGCAGTGACAACAAACATGGAGGGAATCAACATGCCAGAAATGGTAACCACTTCGCTGTTAATCATGGCCAAGATAATAGGAGTGGAAATTTCAAGAAGAGAAGGTTCAACAACGATGGAAAGACAGCAGCACCAGCACCCGTTTTCAAGGAAGGAGAACGACCACCGATTGTATGCTTCAAATGCGGAGGGGAGGGATATATCAGTCCAAACTGCGTGATGCAGTCCTAAGCATGTTACAATTGTTAAAAAGAAGGCCACCTAGCCCGATTTTGTCGTGCACCAAAGTCAAGTCCAACTGGGACGGAGGCATCAAAGGGTGTCTCAGACAAGGCAAAATCGGTAGTTCAAGGGAGAGCGTTTGTCGTAACCTCCCAAAAAGTGAGGAATCCGAACGAGGTGATCACGGGTAAGCTAATCATAAACTCTAGCGAAGTTTATATTTTATTTGATACCGGTTCTACCCATTCTTTTATTTCTCCTACTTGCGCTCAACGTTTAAATTTAACTCCGGAGAAATTAGACTTTGATTTATCTGTTGAAACTCCGTTAGGAGAAACCTTCATCACATCCACTATTTATAAGTCTTGTTTAATTCAAATCAGTAACTTCATGTTACCTGTCGATCTTATCTCTTTGAAAATACTTGCATTTGATGTGATTTTAGGGATTGATTGGTTAACTACTTATCATGCTAAAATTGATTATTTTCGTAAGGTTGTTAGCTTTCATATTCCTAACCAACCTGTTATGCGAATTCAAGTAACCAAACCACTAAAGTCAATCACTGTCATATCAAGCCATAAAGCTATTCGTTTATTGAAAAATGGATGTCAAGCTTTCTTAGCCCATGTCACGGATTTAAATAAAAATACGTCAGATTTGAATGATATTTTTATTGTTAATAAATTTCATGACGTATTCCCTGAAGAACTTCCTGGCCTACCCCTAGAGCGTGAAATTGAATTTTGTATCGACCTTGAATCCGGTACAAAACCCATTTCCAAAGCACTATATCGAATGACTCCTATTGAACTTCAGGAGTTAAAAACCCAACTACAGTAATTGTTAGGCATCAGTTTCATTCGTCCTAGTACGTCTCCTTGGGGTGCTCCTGTTCTATTCGTGAAGAAGAAAGATGGAAGTATGCAACTTTATATTGATTATCGGGAGTTGAATCATGCCACCATCAAAAATAGGTACCCGTTGTATTGATGATCTGTTTGACCAGTTGTAAGGCACCGAATTCTTTTCAAAGATTGATCTTCATTCTGGATATCATCAGTTGGAGATTAAAACTGATGACATTCCAAAGACTACTTTCAGAACTCGGTTATATCATTGTCATCATCCTCATGCTTATATTGTGATGAAAGTCATCTTTGGCTTACGTGCGTAGATGAACTGTTAATTGGTATGATTATGACCAAGGATCATTCGGTATAATCATGACCCGTAATGTTACAAATGATGTGGTAAAAGTCCTCATTTGCCTATAGTTCATTGATGGACAGTTGTTGGTGTGACGCCCCTAAAACAGGTATACATCACCCATTCTGAGTTGTCAAATACATGTTACAGAATTAACTTCAACTTTATTATAACAACATATAACTGTGAGTTTAAATACAGATATTGCCATCTAGACAATATCCACATACAAATAAATCCTCATCATAATTATTGATACATTATTTTACAAAAATGGTGAGGTCTACTAAACAACTCTCTCAAGGACCATCAATTCATACCCCGACTCGTACTCGCTATATTCTCGTCTCCTGAGAAGAAAAATGAAACAAAAAGGAAAAGGGTGAGCTCAACTAGCTCAGTAAAGAATATTATGACTAAGATAATATACAACAAAATATCGTTAGTCTTCAACAGGGAAAAATCTGATAGAATACAATAGACAACAAGTTTTAAATCAATATTCGCAGCGGAAAATATTAATTCATAGAAGATTTACGTAGAGAATGAAATCTACTAATGTCTATGAATTTAACAGTCCATCAACAGTATTTTTTTATCCCTGTAACATCAATCAATGCATATCTTGAATCATATATTCATCTTTGCATTACAGGCCAAGGATATTCATCTGTTGGTCATGTTCATCTAAACACCTGTTCATCTTTGCACTACGGGCCAAAGATATTCTTCAGAAATCATTCATCTTTGCACTACAGGCCAAAGATATTCAATAATAACATCCTTTAAGACTGAAGATGATAAAAAAATATTTTTAAAGAAGCGAATCCAGTGAAACAAAATGACAAGGATTAAGGATTCGTACTTTGTTTTATCCATGTCCAAAAATACCTCAAAAATAATCATAGTGGTGTAAAATTCAAGAATGATCAAAACATGGATACAATCAAAGCTAGTATCCACAATAGATATTTTGGACGAAAAGAAAAAAAAAAAATTTCTGTGAATAGTGCCGTATTCGTGAATAGTGCAGTATACGTGAATAGTACCGTATACGTGAATAGTAACTCCGGTACAAAAGTTCCAAATTTGATAAAAACGTTCACCAATATTTCGACATAATGATATTGAAGAAAATAATATCATTTAAGAAGAAAATAACATCCCTTACCTCAAAATAACCGTACTTCTGACTGAATTTCGGTATAGTGCTGACAGAAACTCGCACCGTATAGCAACACTCAAAGTATACTCACAAGAATACGCTCGATAATATAGAGAGAGAAAGAGAGAAAACTTTATTTCTGGTGTGATTTTCAATTCTAACTTAGCCCTCTATTTATAGGAAAATGTTAGAACGCCAAAGGAGACTAAATTAATAAAATATTAATATTTACCAAATATTCAAGCCCACCACCAAGGTATCTGATTTTAGCATTTCCCACATGCTAACCTTCTAGAAAAAAATAAAAAAAACATTTTTGAAATAAAAAAATAATTAAACTTTCAAAAATCAATTATTTCGGAACCCCGAAACTTCAATAATTCACAATAAATAGCTCCTTTGTCAGAAAATTCGAATCTCGCAACTTTTTATAGGAATTTCAATTCTCTACAACTTTGCAGAAGAAATATTTTCCAAATTCCAAACAGAAATTATCCAAAATCCACAAACGGGCGATTTTACAGTCTATACTCAATTTTCGGTCAAAAATTATGTCCACCGACACACAAAACATATGTTAAACATTTAATGCCACAAAAATACTCTACCTCCTCATATACTCATATATCCCACATTCATTATAAAAATATCATCGTTAACATATTATTAAAATAATATATTTAAATGAATTATTTTATCAGAAAAAGATAAAATATTAATTTTCAACAATTGTCACTTTTAAAAAAATTTTCTCCATCTATATCCACATAAAATGAATATTTTCTTTATCATAATAATCAATAATTAATTATTAAAAATAATATTACAGAATCACAGTACTGACAACCAGGCCGTTCCCAGGATAGAGGGGGCTTTCCAATAAGGATTTCTCCTTACTGGCGCGCAATTAGATGACCAAACCTCTCCTTGACAGAACTTTCTAGACATTGCCAATAATGTTATCTGATAATATTATTCAAATAATATGAATTATTGATCTGATAATGGGAAATACTGTGCAATGACAATTATTGAAACAATAATAATATAAATATCAACGCAGCAATTATTGAATCAATAAAGTAATGAACAGTAACTCCTGTAGCAATTATTGAGTAGTGCCTTCTTACGTAAGGATCAATAATTCAAATTACTATGCAATACCGCGTGCTACTGTGCAACAACGGGTATTACTGTATTTTAACCACCGGGTATTCCAACAGTGTAAACGGTAACAACTACGCCGTTATTTTTAAACAGCTTATATTTGTCGTTTTCTTCCTCCAATCGCTTTCCGTTATGGGGCCCACACATGGCTGCGCCGTCGTACGAATATTCCCCGACAGTACGAATATTCCACGACCAAACGAATATTCCCCGACAACAATGAATATTTTTTAACCACTTGCTTATTTTGAAATATTTGCGTATTTTACCCATAACTATCCACATTAATCAAATCAACCCTTACTATTCAAAATAATAATTAAAGGAAATTAAATTTCATTTATTAATTATTTGGGGTCTTACAGTTGGTATGATTATGACCAGGGATTATTCGGTATAGTCATGACCATTGATGATTACATGAATATCCTTGGCCGTGGTGCAGGGATGATTCGATGATGTGGTTTATTTATTAAGCTGAGTCTCAGCGATAAAGTTGATGAAAATCTTTTTAAGTAATAAAAGATAGTAGATATCATGCTCTACTTGACTCTTATAATGGATTGCTTGTTTTGCTGCAGTTAAACTTGATATTTATTATATTTTATCAGTTTAACACTGTTGAAGGCTAATGATAATTTATTCTGCATTATCTTAGTCATAATATTTCATACTGGGCTAGTTAAGCTCACCTTTTTCTTTCATTGTTCTCTTCAGGAAATGAGAATATAGCTGGGACTAGTCGGGGAACTGGAGTGACGGTCCAGATGATTGCATTAGTAGTCCTCACTATCCTGTGAAATAGTGTGATAATAAATGAGGACATATTTTGAGTTTGAATACTGTCTAGAAGACAATATTTGTATTAAAACTCACAGTTCATGTTGTATAATTAAGTTTGTATTTGTATTTAGTACTATGTATTTGGTGACCCAAGATGAGTGATGTACACCTATTTTGGGGGCGTCACAGTTTGGGACTATTACATGTTCTGATATTCTAATTTTGTGATATTGTTAATTGATGAAGAGTAATGTAATTTGAATTGGGACTGATCGAGGAGTTATATTTGGGATTGTTACATATATGTTCTGATTTTGTGATTGTTACATATATGTTCTGATTTTGTGATTTTATTAATTTGAATACATATTTTGCTTTGTGATCAGTTTGGGTCTGATATTTTTTTTGCTTAGTTTTGGGAATGATATATTATGTGTTTTGAATTGGGTTTAGTATTGAGTATATACACATGTTAATCAGTAAGTGTTTGTTGATTTATGTTATCAGTTATTCAGTAAATGTGATGATGATGTTTGATGTGGGTATATTTATTATTTCTGACAGAATTCTTGACAGAATTTATGTCAGAATTATTCAATTCCAAAATTTGATAGATAAATTAATTTAATAAATAATATTTAAAAATATATAATACAATACAAATAAAATAAAGTACAATAAAACATAATAATACAATAAAATAAATTTAATAATAAAAAATTAAAATAATAAATTAAAATAAATAAAAAATAAAATAAAATAAATAAAGTAATAAATAATAATAATAAAAAAATTGAATTAAAATAAATAAATTAAATTAAATTAATATAAAATTAAATTTAACGAATTTAATTTAAAAATTATATAATATAATAATACAAAACAAAATAAAATATATTAAAATATAATAATAAATTTTATCCAATTTAATAAAATAAAAAAATTAATTTAATTTAATATAATATAATAAAATAATCAAAAATTATATTATATAATATAGTACAAAATAAAATAAATTCAATAAAATATAATAATAAATACAATTAAATTTTATAAAATATAATAAAATAATTTAATAATAGTCTTCATATATATTCCAAATAATAGTTCCCAGAAACTAAGTAACATTTACTTTGTTTTTCATTTGGCAAAATAAACTTAGTACTTGTTAAGTTTATCACAATTTTTAATAAACTCAATAATTAAGTATTATATATACATATATATACACACACACACACACACACACACACACATATGTACTATAATATGAAATTTAGAAACCCGTTTGACAAGTAGGAGTGAATGTCGAACAGTAATCTCTATAGATTCCAAATAAAAAATCTCATCAACTAAGTACCACTTATTTAGTTTATTATTGGAAAAATAAACTAAGTATCATTTGCTTAGTTTGCCACAATTTTTGATAAACGCAATAATACTCTCCCTACATATATTTACTCTTCCTTGTATGCAGGTTTTGACATAGCAGTTGCAGGTAATAGTACTCCAACCAGTTCCTCGGCATCAATTAAAAAAAAGGGGTCGTAGTTCCTGTTTGTGTCCTATACTCGAATAATAAAGTTAATTGAATTACTGCAGACATTCCTCACTATTCCATCATAACAGATGGCAACATCCGAAAGGTGTGATGGACCCAAATTAGGTATACATCACCCATTCTGAGTCACTAAATACATGGTACAAAACAACTACAACTTTAATAATACAATTGTCGTGCAAAATACGACAACACATAAACTATGATTAGCTTACCCGTGATCACCTCGTTCGGGTTCCTCGTATTTTGGCCAGTCACGACAAACGCTCTTTCAGGAACCGCTGACTTTAATTTTTTGGGACAGCCTTTTGAGTTACCATCCCCGCTGGACTTGGTTTCGCTACAGTACAATCTCGAGCCTTATGTCCTTCCTTTCCATAATTATAACATACCTTGAACTGTTATGGACAGTTTGGGCTGATGTGTCCCTCTTTTCCACATTTATAGCATACGACCGGTGGTCGTTCTCCTCCCTTAGAAACAGTTGATGCTGGTGCTGACGTCTTCACATTGTCATTGTTGAATCTCCTCTTTTTGAAATTTCCACTTGACTCGCCTCTCCTATTATCATGGCCACGATTACCACCAGAGTGGTTATCCGCTTTGTCTGAATTTTTTCCTCCCCGCTGGTTATCATTGCTCCGATGACTGCTGTCACCGGCATGACCCTGGTTGTGGTCCCTCGGTTGAACGTACTCATTATCTCACTCTAATAATTGAGCTTTATTGATAACATCTCAACATAGAGAAAATTTGTGAGAAATGAGATATTGACGTATGTCGGGTTTCAAACCTCTCAGAAACTATCCGAATCATACGTTCCTCATTCTCCACCAAATGAGGTGCAAACCTGGATAACTCCGCGAACTTTGCCTCGTACTGGGACACCGTCATGTTGTTCTATTCCAGTCTAATAAACTCTACCTCCTTCATATGACGAATACTTTCAGGAAAGTACATGTCATTGAACAGCTTCTGAAATGTCTCCCAAGATATGCTGAGTGCGGCTGGCTGGGTATGCTTCACAAATTCCCACCAGTAATCTGCCTCACCATGGAACATAAAGGAGGCGAAAGGAACCTTCTGTTCCTCCATGCATCCCAAGACATCAAATATCTTGGTAATTTGCTTAACCCACGTTTCTGCTTTGATCGGATCCGGCTTTCCCCAAAAATCCGGCAGTCCCAACTCCATGAATTTCTTAGCAATGACTAGCTATGAGTTGCCATTGTTTCTACCCGCATTTTGAACAGGAGTCTCCCTCGTCTGGTTTTGTATGAACCGTAAAACGTTTCTAAACATCTCATCATTCATCGTCTGCTCAGTGGTGTTGTTTACAGGAGGAACATTGCCATCCTGTTGCACGTTCTCCTGGTTTATGAGTAAAGGTATTTCCACGATCTCATTCACTCTATCATTAATATTTTTAGCTGTCATTCTTAAATACTGCCACAAAACAAGGGTTAATTAAAGAAATTAACATGCAACATAATAACCCTATACTCTGACCAACCAACAAATAAGCTTAGGTAGGACATACTAGCGAAGGATTTACTCGTCTCTCCCCTCCTAGTTCTATTCCCCGATCTCCGCCAGACACCATATCCCTAAGCTCTGATACCAACTGTGACACCCCCACAATAGGTATACATCACCCATTCTGAGTCGCCAAATATATGGTACAGAAACAACTATAACTTTAATAATACAATTGTCGTGCAAAGTACGACAACACATAAACTGTGAGTTCAAGTACAAATATTGTCTTCTAGACAATATCCACACTCAAATAAGTTCTCATTACAATTATTGATACATTATTTTACAAAAATAGTGAAAACTACTAAAACAACTTTCTAGAACCATCATTCCATACCCCGACTAGTTCTCGCTACATTCTCGTCTCCTTAGTAGAAAAATAGAACAAAAAGGAAAAGGGTGAGCTCAACTAGCCCAGTAAAGAACATTATAACTAAGATAATATAAAACAAATTATCGTTAGTCCTCAACAAGGAAAAATCTGATAGAATATAATAGACAACAAGTTTCAGATCAATATTCACAGCGGAAATAAAAATTCATTAGAAGAGTTAAGTAGATAATGAAATCTACTATCATTTATGAATTTAAAAGTCCATCATCAATATTTTATCCCTGTAACATCAATCAATATTCATTTTGAATCAAATATTCATCTTTGCACTATAAGCCAAAGATATTCATCAATTGGTCATGTTCATCTCAACACCTGTTTATCTTTGCACTACGGGCCAAAGATATTCATCAAAAAATCATTCATCTTTGCACTACAAGCCAAAGATATTCAGTTATATCATCATTTAGGACTGAGGATGATGAAAAATATTTTAAAAAAATGAATCCAGTGAGACAAAAGAACAAGTATTAGGGATTCGTACTTCAGTTTATCCATGTTCAAAAACACCCCTTAATATACTACGGTGGAGTAAAATTCAAGAATAATGATCAAAACATGGATATAATCAACATAAGCAAAATTAGACTTTACGCACCGAAGATTATAAAGCGAGTGAATTTTATGCTCCATCTCAATATCAGTCCTGCGTTTATGGGCGAGTGCGTTTTACGCTCCATCTCGACCCACCGCAAGACTTTTGATATTCAATCTTCAATAACAAATTATTCTTTTTTTTATATATCTAATCATGCACGAATCCAAGATCCACAACTGTAAAAACGTCTAAGCCTTTTATTACCTTGTAAAAATGAAAATTTATAAGAGTGAACAAATGCTCAAAGCAATAAACACACGAACTAAATTTTGAAAAAATTACTAGATAACACAGTTGGTCGGTGCTTGCTAGAAGGACGGATCAATAATAGTCTAAACTTATCAATTGAAAAACCCCTAACTCATACATGCATGTCACGACTCTAAGAGATAAACCATAAAACTTGGTGCTTGTCATCAGCCATAATAAAAAAATAATGATAACTATAACACCCTTGCTAAATATCAGCTCAAAATAGGGTGAAAAAGGCCATTCATAAGGCACACGCATCTAATCTATATGAGCCCCAAAAAGATGGCTATAAACCACAATCATGCTAATAAAATCGAAATAAAACCAAAAATAGTTCATGGCATCCATAATGATAAAAATTCAAACATTATCTCGTAGTTCAAAATGACTGAACCATAATACTGATAATAAAAACATAATAATAATACTAAAGTCTGGCAACCTAGCATGGCAGTGCGGAAATAAACAGATAATATCCAAAAACACCCCCAAACTTGAGGTGAGCAATGCCCTCATTGCTAAACATAAAGCAGTTTTATACAAGAGGGCTTCCCTGGAGATCGCTCACTCAGTAGCGGCATCGACTTCATCTTCCTCAGCTGTGTCCATATCAGCTTCGGCGGGCGGTGATGGTGGAGGGTATGGTAGGGAAGACAAGAGGCTCTGGAAATTGATATGGCATGAACTCGGCATTCTCGCCGCAATAATCCGTGTAAATGCTCTGAATGGTGTTCACCAGCTCAGCCTGGTATTGCAACGCTATATCCTACCTCTGAGCCACGGCTGCTATGTGCCTCCGCTGCCTCTGTGCCTCGGCATTATGTCTCTGATGCAGCAGGGTGAGGGATGCCATGATGTTAGTCAGTAGGCCTGTACAGCTGACCCGGCAATTGGAGCGACATTTGAAGGCTCGGCCTCTGATGTAGGAGGTGGAACTTTAGGTGGCCCGTAGCCCTCGCCTCTAACGTGAGATTCTGCTCCGTCCCACTATAGTAGCGTTTGATAGTTAGGTAGTCAATGACTGTCATCGGTGGCGAGGCTATCTCCTCGGGCCCCCACTGGATACCTTCCTGCTTGCACAATGTAGTGATCAATGATGGATGAGGAAGTCCAGCGAGAATGTTACTCTTGATTGTCTTTCGAATGGAGTCATAAATGAGCACGCCAATATCAACATGTAGACCCGTGACAATGGCGAATAGTAAGATCACCCTATCCTTAGTCATGTCGCTCAAATGACGGGTTGGAATCATATTGGCACAAATGAAGCCAAACCACGCTTTCCCGTAGCGACTGAGTGCTGAAGCTGGGAAACTGGTCTTTTCCCCCCGTGTAATCATTTTTCTTCCACTCAGTCCCTAGGTTTGCAAAGCCGCCGAATGATATCCTCAAGATCATAGCCACGGAGTCCCGTCTGTATATAATCATTGTCCGCATAGTTGGGTGTTCCGAAT
Organism: Panax japonicus; assembly: GCA_020205505.1. NCBI lineage: Eukaryota > Viridiplantae > Streptophyta > Magnoliopsida > Apiales > Araliaceae > Panax > Panax japonicus. Next base: position 38,892,647 of record CM035106.1, on the reverse strand, counting down.
AAGGCATTAATGGCCTGACTACTGTACGCCACTTGCTTCCCCCGAACTTGAACAACAGCAGGGCCTTCGAGTTTGGCGTTGGCATAGAACTCCCGAACCACATATACAACAGCTGACCCAGGTTATTTTGTGAAATTGATCCAATGTCGCTCCAGTATCATGGTGTGTAGCTCACCATCCTTCTTGTCCGGCTTGAACCCCCGCTCAGGAATTAGATTGCGTGAGCCAAAAGAACTTTTGTACCTTTTCCAGGCCTCCTCGTTGATAAATTTTGTTCTATCTCAATCCGTGGGTGGTGGTGCGGCGGACGATGAAGATGACACTCCAACACTGAGGCGCTGTCTTTTTGGAGCCATGTCAAATTTCAGTTGGTTTGGTTCAAACACAGTGCCAAAATCTACAGAAACAACCCTAGAAGCACTGCCAATCTCAACCCCAATGCAAACCCAGTGAATTTAAGCCAAGATAGCCCCAAATCGGTCTACTCTTTGGTTAAGAAAATTTGTCGAACACCTTGCGTGCGCTCCCCAAACCACACTTGGACAACCTTTGTTTGTGATTTCTCTATCCAGATTTCTGATAGTGGAAACCACACAAACTGATGACAGTAATATCACAGAAAAACCAACAAAAATATCTACTAGAAAGAAATCCAACAAGAATACCTTTATATTAAAAACCCTAGTTTGATTCTGCCCTTTGCTCCTTGTGTGCACTGGCTTGGCGCTTTTGGGCTTGATGTAAGACTTGTGTTCCCATGGGTAGATTCAATCAAGGCTGTGTGAATGAGCTAACTAATTGCTTGTTTGTGCTTAGGATGCTGAGAGATGTTTTGGGGTGTCGAGAGGGAGTCTGCAGAAATTATTGAGAGGTTTGGGGAAGGGTGGCACGAATTGCAGTTCAAAACAGTTTTTAAATACAAAATCACGCTCCTCGCGTCGCGGCGCGAGGAATCCTTCTTTGCTTGGCGCTGCGGCGCGAGTTAGCAGTAGGTGGGCTTCGCCGGATGGCGCCATGGCGCGAGATGTCCTTTGTTGGATGGCGCTGCGGCACGAGTAAACAGAAGGTAGCATAAGCTCATGGCACCGCGGCGCGACATGTAACACACTGGTTGGTGTCGCGGCGCGAGGTTTAATTACTGAGCTTTCTTATCTGTTATCTGCACATGTCAAGGCAAAAAGGAAAAAAACTACACTACAACGGTTATCATACATTACTAAAAACCTCTGAAACACTATTATAATACGCAATACATCAAACTAAACATGCCGCCTGCAGATGATAGACACAGAAGTATTAATGCATAATCTGGCAGCCATTTTAACAACCTAAGCGACACAGACACAAAATAAACTAGACATAAATAACCAAAATAGATAAAATTTATACCGAGATGGGGGTGCCTCCCCACCAAGTGCTTGTTTTAAAGTCGTCGGCTTGACTGTATTGATGCCGTTCAATCCGACTCATAGGTGAAAATGACCTTTTCATGCTGCCTATTCGTCAATTCTTTTAAATTTTTGGCTGACAAGGGTGATTGGCCATTCTTCTGTCCTTCATCCATCCAGTCATCAGGTGGCACATATAATCTCTCGCCACTGGAATTATCCACTAATTCGTCTGTTTCATTAAATTGAAAACGTTCCTTATGCTCTTTTGGGCCCTCAAGGATTTTCATAGTCGGGAGCGTGGTTTCTGACTGTAGATTTGTAATGACAATACAACCACTATTTCTTTGTTTGTCTTCAACTTCAGACTCCACCGATTGGTTAGTTTGCACTATGACATCTCCCTCAACAACTGTGCGAGATTCATCGCATTTTCCTTGCGTATCCACCGTGCAATACTCTATCGCTTCATTGTCGAGATCAATTAAGACTGGAAGAATGCCTTGCGGTGGATTTGTGATGGCATTGACGAGTTACCTCAATTGATTCTCAAGGCTGTTCAATGCGGCTTCTTGGTTTGCCATCCAAATCTCATTTCTTTCGATAAAGATGGTGAGAAGCTCTTCAAGTCGGTTCTCTTCTTCACGTGTTGAGGTCTCAACAAAGTTCTCGTTCGGCTGAGATGTCCATTCATAGTGCTGCGGAGACTGATATTCAAGTTGAGAGGCAGGATTCAGATCATGATATTTCTCTTGACTGTAGTCCCAAGAGTTTGGATAACCCTGGTAGTTTGGATGATAGGAGATCGGTTCAAAATTAGCTCATTCCTGATAGTAGGCATTCTGAGTGGACTGACACTCAAGATTGTCAGAAAACCTCAAGGCATTGGCAATTTGAACTTGTAATTTCTCGAGTCCTTCTTTCGAGCTTGGTGGCATCGTCCACTCATAAGGCTATTGATAACATTGATCGTCCATAATCTGTAAACTTATAAATAAAAGAAAGGAAGATCAAACAAATAAAAGAAATAAATATATATACATTCAAAGTAAGACTAAATTGATTGAAATCAATATTGGACAATATTAGAATAAAAGTTCCCCGACAACGGCGCCAAAGACTTGTTGGTCGAAAAACCGTTCACTAAACATGCACAAGTATACGCGGTCTAACAAGTAATATAGTGATAAGTAGAGTGTCGTACCCACGAGGAACTATCACTAATATTTACCAAATACTAACTTTGTATCGCTAAAGTCTTATTCGAACAGACATAAATGAAAGAGTGATTAATCTAAGCATAACTAATTATCAAAGCAAGTAAATGAATAATGAGTGAAAATCTAAGGAATAACAAGCTAAGGTTACAACTTCACCCCACTCAGGCATTCTGTCGAACACCTGGCGTGCTATGTTTCATCAAACTAGCTACCCTTCTCTCTTTGGTCTAAATGGTCACAACAATTTGTCGACTGAGAACACACAAGTGCTCATACACCTATATCGAGGTATGTACGAACATATCCTTTCCAGATCCACCCGATAGGGAATAGAACAGATAAAAACACCCAAGCAAGATACAATCCTACATATGTCTATGTGAATTGATCAGAACAAGGATTTAAGCTTAAGCTCTCAAAGGTCGCACGTGGTGCTCAGATATATGTCTATTTTACGCACAGACTTATGCAGTCGGAACCCACAATCACATGCCAATATATTCAGGTATAAATCTACAATTCTTCTGTCGATATCATGTAAATTACCAAAATCATCGCTAATGTCTTAGCGAGAATCATTAAGCATAAATATATAAAATCAAATCATATGGTGCCAACCAAAGAGATAAGACAGTCAATTTAAATAACAAATGGTTCCATTATAACCTTAGAGCAAATATTCAGTTCATAGCTATTGAATAAAATACAAGTAGCAATAAAGACAACATTTATGGATTACAAAATCAGAGAAAATTAATAGATTAGAAGAAACTCTGTCAAGGCCTTTCAATCTCTACTATTCTGCTCGAATCAAGCTCTCCAGTCCGTGTAGCTCACTGCTCTTGACGCTCCAAAGAAAACCCAATCTTCTCCCTAATCTAAGCTAACTATATTTACAAACAACTATCTAAGAGAAAGAAAGAGAAATTACAAAATATAACTAATCTAAGCTATTTTTTCTCTCTAGATCTCCTCTCTCTCCCTCTTCTATGTTATATCATATAATGCAGCCTCCCTTTCCTTTTATATTCTACTTCCTTCATTTTTTTAGGTCAAATAGAGGCCCTTGGCTATCTGGGAACCGTAGGTGGCGCCGCTGCGCGGGCCACCAAGCTTTAGATGGCGCTGCGGCGCCACATTAGTAACATGGACACGGAGCTCGCGCTGGATTGTGAGCTCATAGAGGAACAGTGGCGCCGCGCCACGGTTCACGTCAGTAGGGGTCAGGAGGTGGCACCGCGGTGCGGGCTTTAAGCTGGGCTTTGGCGCCGCGGCGCGGCTGTGTAGAATTTGAGCCCCTTTAAAGCTAGAAAACCACTGTAAAGCTCTGCAATACATCAGTTAAGTACAATAACACAATTATCATATAAAACTACATAAAAACTAAGAATTCAGGCAAGTATTTAAGTCATAAAGTATCTAATTCGCGGGTATAAATTCCACTCATCAAGGGTCCCACCCCACCAAAATAAAAAAATGATTTTCTTATTAAAAATATTTATAACTCCAAAAAGGTTCCCGTTGCCACCTTTATGTTACTTGAAGAGGCAGATTACTTGTGGGAATCTGTAAAACGTACCCAGCTTGACGCACTCAAGATGTCTTGGGAGAAGTTCCAAGAGTTGTTCAATGACAGGTACTTTCCCAAAAGTATTCGTCACATGAAAGAGGTAGAGTTCATGAAGCTGGAACAAAACAACATGACCGTATCGCAGTACGAAGCCAAGTTTGCCGAGTTGTCCCAGTTTGCGTCCCATTTGGTTGATAATGAGAAGAGAATGACGCGAATGTTTTTAAGAGGTTTAAAACCCGAGATACGTCAATACCTCATTTCTCATAAACTTTGTTTGTATTCAGATGTTGTTAATATGGCTCAGTTACTGGAGCGCGATAGTGAGTCAACCCAACCAAAAGAGAGTAGCCGGTAAAATGATAATACCAGTGATAGTAGTCATCGAAGCGGTGACAATAAGCGTGAAGGGAATCAACATGCCAGAAATGGTAACTACTTCGGTGGTAATCATGGCCAAAATAATAAGAATGGATATTTCAAGAAGTAGTAAATTTAACACTGATGGAAAGACGTCAGCACCAGCACCCGTTGTTAAGGAAGGAGAACGACCACCTATCATATATTTCAAATGCGGAGGGGAGGGACATATCAGTCCAAACTATGCGATGCCTTCCAAAGCATGTTATAATTGTGGAAAAGAAGGTCACCTATCACAATTTTATCATTCATCGAAGACAAGTTCAGCTAGGATGGAGGCACCAAAGACCGTTCCAGAAAAGTCAAAATCGGTAGTGCATGGGAGAGCATTTTTCGTGACTTCTCAAAAAGTGAGTAACCCGAACGAAGTTTGCTCGGGTTAGTTAATTATAAATAATTGCGAAGTCTATACCTTATAAAATACCGGTTCTACCCATTATTTTATCTCTCTTGCTTGCGTTCAATGTTTAAATTTGACTCTGGAGAAGTTAGACTTTGACTTATTGCTTGAAACTTCGTTAGTAGGAGCCTTCGTTACCTCTATTATTTTTAAATCTTGTTTGATTCAAATAAACAATATCACGTTACCTGTCGATCTTATCTCTTTGAAAATACTTGCATTTGATTTGATTTTTGGAAACGATTGGTTAACTACTCATCATGTTTTTCGTAAGGTTGTTAGCTTTCATACTCCTAACCAACCTGTTATGCGAATTTAAAGCAACTAAACCACTAAAGTCAATCATTGTCATATCAAGCCATAAGTAAAGAGCCCGATCCTTTCGTTGTTGATTTCTTTCTGTGGAATGCACCGAAACCAGACTTTCTGTAGGCGACATCGTAAATGAAGATGGCAAGTTGATAAGTATCAATGTGACGTGTTATCCAAGTCTTGGATGAGGTTCACAGTTTTGAATGATATTTCTATCGTTAATAAAGTTCCTGAAGTATTCTTGAAGACTTCCTGGCCTACCCATAGAGCGTGAAATCAAATTTTGTATTGACCCCAGTACAAATCCCATTTCTTAAACCCTCAAATATTTCTTTACTTAAAACGAACGTATCATGCGCCAAAGACGTTGGCTCGAGCTATTAAAGATTACGATCGTACCATTCAATATCATCGTGGAAGAGCGAACGTGGTAGCTGACGTGTTGAGTAGAAGATTGTATGTGTTTACGAGTGCGATGTTATTAACGCAAAGACTCATTTCTTATAACTTACAATGATGAAGATAGAGTTAAAGACTCTAGGGACCCACATGAAAATAACGAATATACAAGTAGAATCGACTTTACTCGATAAAGTTAAAACTGTTCAAGCTACATACTCAGAGCATATGAATGAAGAAGGTTCATGAGGGCGTTATTCTAGAAGCAAGAATCGACAAAGAAAGGAAATCTCAACCCTCGATTTAATTGACCCATTTGAAATACTTGATCCAGTAGGAACTGTGGCTTATACACTCGTTTTACTACCAAGTATGTCGCGTGTTCATAACGTTTTTAACGTATCAATGTTACGTAAATATGTGGATGACTCGAACCACATTATTGATTTAGAACCGGACGAGATAGCGGATGATTTAACGTATGAAGATGTACTTGTTAAAATCTTGGAATATATTCTACGATTAAAGGTTATACCTCAAGAGTTATAATCTGACGAAGTGTCCTCATCTGTTCGATATACCAGGTACGTATGTAAATTTCGATGGCGAAATTCCATAAGGAGGGGAGATTATGAGACCCCAGATTTTATGAATAAAGATTTAAATTTCTCAAAATATTTTTTTTTAAATATTATGGAGTGGATTTGATATAATGTTATAGTTGTAGGTAATATTTATAAATTTTGCAAAGTATGCAAGTTGTCATATTATATTCGATTGGTCAGGGAATATTCTTTGTGTCGGGGAATATTCGTACGACGACACAATCATTGGTGGACTCCACAACGGAATTATTGTCGGATTGAGAAAATGACAAAAATATTTTATTGAAAATAACGGTGGAAGTTTTACTATTAATACTATTGAACTACTCGATAGTAAAAGTACAGTAATACGCGTGGTTGCATAGTAGCACACGGTATTGATTATTAATGCTTACGTGAGAAGTCATTTAGTTTTGTTCAATTATTGCTATAGTAATTTGTTGCATAGTATCTCACGTTATTTGATTCAATTATTGTCGATATTTTATATATTATTAAATCAATAATTGAAATGACAGAGTTATTAATATTATAAATTGCAATATTAACGATGTCTAGAAGTTCTACCAAGGAGAGGTTTGGTCACCTAATTGCGCGCCAATAGGGAGAAATCCTTATTGGAAAGCCCACTCTTTCCTTGGAACGACCTGGTCGATTAATATTGTGAATTATAATAAAGATGATAAATGTTGTTAAAATTATTAAGGTGATTTTTATGAAATTTTGCTTATTTTATGGATTCCTATTTATCTATTTTTTAAAATAATCGGTAGAAAATTTCTTAAAGGTGCGGCCCACATGTGGGGCCCATATGTGTTGGGAAATGATTTTGGAAATGAAGAGTATATGTATGGAAGTATATGTGTGTTTTGAGTATATAGTGGAAGAAAATGATATGTGAAAGTGATAGGTGTGTGATGTGTAAGAGCGTAGTGAATTTGATTATTGGGTGGGTGAGGGATTGATGTTCATTATGGGGGAGAAAAATTAAGTGTTGTATATATAATATTGATATATATATATATATATATATATATATATATATATATATATATATATATATATATAAGTTGAAAACATATGTTTATATATATGTATTATATTTTAATTTTTGTTGTGATTTTTTTGGTTAGTTGATTGACTTTATTATATTTGGTTGAAGAAATAAATCTGCGGAATTATTTTTCCTTGCACAGTACACTTCCATTCTCCTATAAATAGAAGCTCATTCCATCATTATTTCTTACGAATTCACTGAAACTCCATAGAGAGAAAATTATAGAGAGAAAGAAGAAAAGATTTCTGCCACTTAACTACTCTTATATTCAGTTCTTTTACGGTAAGGGGTGTTATTCTTTCTTATTCATGAAGAGAACTGTTGTTATTCCATTTCTTATTATTCTGTTGGAATAACCTGTATACGCGGTCTACCCTATACTTGGTGACATTCTTCTATTATTCTATCTTTATTATTCTGTTGGAATATCCTGTCTGTGTGTTTTACACCGGACCTAGTTCCATTATTTATTATTCAGTCGAAATATCCTATTTGTGTGTTTTACACCGGACCTGGTTCCATTATTTATTATTCCGTCTTTATTATTCTGTCGGAATATCCTGTCTGTGTGTTTTACACCGGACCTGGTTCCATTATTTATTATTCCGCACTTATTATTCTATTGGAACATCCTATCGGTGTGAATTTCACCTGACCTGGTTCCGTTATTATTATTCTGTTGGAATAACCTGTCTATGCGAAGTACCGCATGCATGGTGATTTCTTTTGTTATTTCATTCTTTATTATACTCAGTTGGTTAAAGTTTTGACTTCTATACTCCATGAAATTAGTAGAATATCCTTGATATTTGCGTTTCATCCAGTATCTTTTCATAGAAATATTCTTCTGAGCATTCTTGAATTTTACTCTACAAAGAAGTAGTATCATGTTGACAATTTGGACTGTTATTAGTTCCTGGACAAATTAATTGTGAACTTATTTTATTGAATTATTATATCATTGTCATCATCCTCATGTTTATATTATGTTCAAAGTCATCTGTGGCTTGTAGTGCATAGATGGACTTGGTATGATTATGACCAGGGATTATTCGATATAATTATGACCGTAATGTTATAAATGATATGGAAAAAGTCCTCATTGGCCCGTAGTGTAATGATGGACAGTTTTTGGTATGATTATGGCTATGGATTCTCTTCGACCAAGGGTTATAGCATGATCAGGACCATTGATGAAAACACAATTATCTTTGGCCCGTAGTGCATGGATAATTTGTGGTCCGTGATACTAAATAATATCCTTGGCCGTAGTGCAGGGGTGATTCGATGATGTGGATTATTTATTAAGTTGAGTCCCAACGATAAAAGTGATGAAAAACGTTTTAAATCATAAAAGATAATAGATTCTATTCTCTACTTGACTCTTTTAATGGATTTCTTGTTCCGCTGCAGTTAAAGTTGATGTCTATTGTATTTTATTAGTTTAACATTATTGAAGACTAATGATAATTTATTCTGCATTATCTTAGTCATAATATTTCTTACTGGGCTAGTTGAGCTCACCCTTTCTTTCACTGTTCTCATTCAGGAAATGAGAACGTAGCCGGGGCTAGTTGGGGAATAGAGTGACGGTCCAGATGATAGTATTAGTAGTCCTCACTATTCTGTTAAATAGTGTGACAATAAATGTAACGAGGACTCTATTTGAGAATGGATATTGTCTAGAAGACAATATTTGTATTTAAACTCACAACATGTGTTTTGTCGTATTTTACACGACTGCTGTATTATTAGTTTGTATTTGAATTTTATACCATGTATTTGGCGACTCAAGATGGGTGATGTATACCTATTTTGGGGGCGTCACAGTTGGTATCAAAGCTTAGGGATATGATCCTTGGCTGAGATGTGAGACAAGAACTAGGAGGGGAGAGACGGGGAATTCTTTCGCTAGTATGACCTACCTAAGTTTATTTGGTATTTATTGGTCGGTCAGAGTATAGGGATAATATGTGATATGTTATTTAACTCTTGTTTTGTGGTAGTATTTGAAAATGACATCTGAGAATGTTGAGAATATCAATGGAGCCCAGGAGATGGTTGAGTCTCCACAGATCAATAATCAGGACAATGAGCAACAGGATGGCGATAATCCTCTTGTAAACAACAACACTGATCAATTAACGAACGACAGTACATTTAGGAGCTTTTTAGAATTCATGCAACATTAGGCGAAGACGGCTCCTGTTAATAATGCAGGTAAAAATAATAGCAACCCACGGTCGGTCACCACTAAGCAATTCAAGGAGCGGGGACCACCAGAATTTTTGGGAAAGCCAGAACCACTTAAGTTGGAGACGTGGTTAAAGCAGATGACTAAGATATTTGATTTCTTGGGATGCTCCGAGGAGCAAAAGTTTCCCGTTGCCACCTTTATGTTGCGTGAAGAGGCAGATTACTGGTGGGAATCTGTAAAACGTACCCAGCCTGACCTACTCAAGATGTCTTGGGAGAAGTTCCAAGAGTTGTTCAATAACAAGTACTTGCCAGAAAGTATTCGTCACATGAAAGAGATAGAGTTCATCAAGCTGGAACAAAACAACATGACCGTATCACAGTACGAAGCCAAGTTTGCCGAGTTGTCCCGGTTTGCGTCCCATTTAGTTGATAATGAGAAGAGAATGACGCGAATGTTTTTAAGAGGTTTGAAACCCGAGATACGTCAATACCTCATTTCTCATAAACTTTGTTTGTATTCAGATGTTGTTAATAAGGCTCAGTTACTGGAGCGCGATAGTGAGTCAACCAAACCAAAAGAGAGTAGCCGGCAAAATGATAATACAAGTAATAGCAGTCATCGAAGCGATGACAATAAGCGTGAAGGGAATCAACATGCCAGAAATGGTAACCACTTCGGTGGTAATCATGGCCAAAATAATAAGAATGGACATTTCAAGAAGAGGAAATTCAACACTGATGGAAAGACGTCAGCACCAGCACCCGTTGTTAAGGAAGGAGAACGACCACCTATCATATGTTTCAAATACAGAGAGGAGGGACATATCAGTCCAAAATGCGCGATGCCGTCCAAAACATGTTATAACTATGGAAAAGAAGGTCACCTAGCACGATTTTGTCGTTCACCGAAGACAAGTTCAGCTAGGATGGAGGCACCAAAGACCGTTCCAGAAAAGTCAAAACAGGTAGTACAAGGGAGAGCATCTTTTGTGACTTCACAAAAAGCGAGTAACTCGAACAAAGTTAGCACGGGTTAGTTAATTATAAATAATTACGAAGTCTATACCTTATAAGATACCGGTTCTACCCATTATTTTATCTCTCTTGCTCGTGTTCAACGTTTAAATTTGACTCCGGAGAAGTTAGACTTTGACTTATTGGTTGAAACTTCGTTAGTATGAGCCTTCGTTACCTCTATTGTTTTTAAATCTTGTTTGATTCAAATAAACACTTTCACGTTACCTGTCGATCTTATCTTTTTGAAAATACTTGCCTTTGATGTGATTTTTGGAAATGATTGGTTAACTACTCATCATGCTTTTTGTAAGGTTGTTAGCTTTCATACTCCTAACCAACCTGTTATAGCGAATTTAAAGCAACCTAAACCACTAAAGTAAATCATTGTCATATCAAGCCATAAGTAAAGAGCCCGATCCTTTCGTTGTTGATTTCTTGTGTGGAATACACCGAAACCAGACTTTCTGTAGGCGACATCGTGAATGAAGATGGCAAGTTGATAAGTATCAATGTGACGTGTTATCCAAGTCTTAGATGAGGGTCACAGTTTTGAATGATATTTTTATCGTTAATAAAGTTCTTCACGTATTCTTGAAGACTTCCTAGCCTACCCATAGAGCGTGAAATCAAATTTTGTATTGACCCCAGTACAAATCCCATTTCTTAAACCCTCAAATATTTCTTTACTTAAAACGAACGTATCATGCGCCAAAGACGTTGGCTCGAGCTATTAAAGATTACGATCGTACCATTCAATATCATCGTGGAAGAGCGAACGTGGTAGTTGACGTGTTGAGTAGAAGATCGTATGTGTTTACGAGTGCGAAGTTATTAACGCAAAGACTCATTTCATATAACTTACAAATAATGAAGATAGAGTTAAAGACTCTAGGGACCCACGTGAAAATAACGAATATACGAGTAGAATCGACTTTAATCGATAAAGTTAAAGCCGCTCAAGCTACATACTCAGAGCATATGAATGAAGAAGGTTCAAGAGGGCGTTATTCTAGAAGCAAGAATCGACGAAGAGAGGAAATCTCAACCCTCAATTTAATTTACCCATTTGAAATACTTGATCGAGTAGGAACTGTGGCTTATAGACTTGTTTTACCGCCAAGTATGTCGCGTGTTCATGACGTTTTTAACATATCGATGTTACGAAAATATGTGGATGACTCGAACCACATTATTGATTTAGAACCGGACGAGATAGCGGATGATTTAACGTATGAAGATGTACCTATTAAAATCCTGGAAAATATTCTACGATTAAAGGTTATACCTCAAGAGTTATAATCTGACGAAGTGTCCTCATCTGTTCGACATACCAGGTACGTATGTAACTTTCGAGGGCGAAATTCCATAAGGAGGGGAGATTGTGAGACCCCAGATTTTATGAATAAAGATTTAAATTTCTCAAAATATATTTTTTAAATATTATGGAGTGGATTTGATATAATGTTATAGTTGTGGGTAGTATTTATAAATTTTGCAAAGTATGCAAGTTATCATATTATATTCGATTGGTCAGGGAATATTCTTTATGTCGGGGAATATTCGTACGACAACACAATCATTGGTGGACCCCATAATGGAATTATTGTCGGATTGAGAAAATGACAAAAATATTTTATTGAAAATAACGGTAGAAGTTTTACCGTTAATACTGTTGAACTACTCGGTAGTAAAAGTACAGTAATACGCGTGGGTGTATAGTAGCACACGATATTGATTATTATTGCTTACGTGAGAAGTCACTCAGTTTTGTTTAATTATTGTTATAGTAATTATTGCATAGTATCTCACGTTATTTGATTCAATTATTGTCGATATTTTATATATTATTAAATCAATAATTGAAATGACAGAGTTATTATAAATTGCAATATTAACGATGTCTAGAAGTTCTGCCAAGGAGAGGTTTGGTCACCTAATTGCGCGCCAATAGGGAAAAATCCTTATTGGAAAGCCCACTCTTTCCTTGGAACGACCTAGTTGATTAATATTGTGAATTATAATAAAGATGATAAATGTTGTTAAAATTATTAAGGTGATTTTTATGAAATTTTTCTTATTTTATGGATTCATATTTATCCATTTTTCAAAATAATCAGTAGAAAATTTCTTAATGGTGGGGCCCATATGTGTTGGGAAATGATTTTGGAAATGGAAGAGTATACGTATGAAAGTATATGTGTGTTTTGAGTATATAGTGGAAGAAAATGATATGTGTAAGTGATAGGTGTGTGATGTGTGTGCGAGTGGAAAATGGTGGAAAAGTAATAGTGTGTTAGTGATGTGTAAGAGTGTAGTGAATTTGATTATTGGGTGGGTGGGGGATTTATGTTGGTTATGGGGGAGAAAAATTAAGTGGTGTATATATAATATTGATATATACAAGTTGAAAACATGTGTTTATATATATGTATTATATTTTATTTTTGTTGTGATTTTATTGGTTAGTTGATTGAATTTATTGTATTTGGTTGAAGAAATAAATTTGCAGAAATATTTTTCCTTGCACAGTACACTTCCATTCTCCTATAAATAGAAGCTCATTCCTTCATTATTTCTTACAAATTCACTGAAACTCCATAGAGAGAAAATTATAGAGAGAAAGAAGAAAAGATTTCTACTACTTAACTACTCTTATATTCAGTTCTTTTATGGTAAAGGGTGTTATTCTTTCTTATTCATGAAGAGAACTGTTGTTATTCCATTTCTTATTATTCTGTTGGAATAACATGTATACGCGGTCTACCCTATACTTGGTGACATTCTTCTATTATTTTGTCTTTATTATTCTATTAGAATATCCTGTCTTTGTATTTTATACCCGACCTGGTTCCATTATTTATTATTCATTCTTTATTATTCTGCCGAAATATCCTGTATGTGTGTTTTACACCGGACCTGGTTCCATTATTTATTATTCCTTCTTTATTATTCTGTCGGAATATCCTGTCTGTGTGTTTTACACCGGACCTGGTTCCATTATTTATTATTCCACACTTATTATTCTATTGGAACATTCTGTCGGTGTGAATTTCACCTGACCTGGTTCCGTTATTATTATTCTGTTGGAATAATCTGTCTATGCGAAGTACCTCATGCATGGTGATTTCTTTTATTATTACATTCTTTATTATACTCAGTTGGTTAAAGTTTTGACTTCTATACTCCATGAAATTAGTGGAATATCCTTGATATTTGCGTTTCATCCAGTATCTTTTCATAGAAATATTCTTCTGAGCATTCTTGAAATTTACTCTACAAAGCAGTATCATGTTGACAATTTGGACGTTATTGGTTCCTGGACAAATTAATTGTGAACTTGTTTTATTGAATTCTTATATCATTGTCATCATCCTCATGTTTATATTATGTTCAAAGTCATCTGTGGCTTGTAGTACATAGATGGACTTGGTATGATTATGACCAGGGATTATTAGGTATAATCATGACCGTAATGTTACAAATGATGTGGAAAAAAGCCCTCATTGGCCCGTAGTGCATTGATGGACAGTTTTTGGTATGATTATGGCTATGGATTCTCTTCGGCCAAGGGAACAAAGATGAATTATTTTATAGCATGATCAGGACCGTTGATGAAAACACAATTATCTTTGGCCCGTAGAGGATGGATAATTTGTGGTCGTGATACTAAAGATAGTAGATTCTATTCTCTACTTGACTCTTTTAATGGATTGCTTGTTCCGCTGCAGTTAAACTTGATGTCTATTGTATTTTATCAGTTTAGCATTGTTGAAGACTAATGATAATTTATTCTGCATTATCTTAGTTATAATATTTCTTACTGGGCTAGTTGAGCTCACCCTTTCTTTCAATGTTCTCTTCAGGAAATGAGAACGTAGCCGGGACTAGTCGGGGAATGGAGTGACAGTCCAGATGATAGTATTATTAGTTCTCACTATTCTATTAAATAGTGTGATAATAAATGTAACGAGGACTCTATTTGAGAATGGATATTGTCTAAAAGACAATATTTGTATTTAAACTCACAACATGTTTTTTGTCGTATTTACACGACTGCTGTATTATTAGTTTGTATTTGAATTTTGTACCATGTATTTGGCGGCTCAAGATAGGTGATTTATACCTATTTTGGGGGCGTCACATGCGCCGTCGTATGAATATTCCCAGACAGTAAGAATATTCCACGACCAAACGAATATTTCCCAACAACAATGAATATTTTATAACCACTTGCTTACTTAAGATATTTGCACATTTTACCCATAACTAACCACATTAATCAAATCAACCTTTACTATTTCAAAATAATAAAATAATAAATAGAGGAAATTCAATTTCATTTATAATAAGTTGGGGTCTTACAGAAGGAGTGCCAATAAGTTGTAGAACAAAGTTCTAGGTTAAGCAAACCTCTAGATGAGCGAACGATCACTTCTCTCCTAGGAATTAATCATCTCCCCATATGGGTCCGATCCATGATATAGACAGCTTCTCACCACTCCGAATTCCTCAGATGGGTAGTTCTCACAGAACTACTCACCTCTTTTATGAGAACTATCCATTTGAGGAATTTGGAGTGGTAAGAAGCTGTCTTTGTCATGGATTGGACCCATATAGGGAGATGATTCATTCCTAGCAAAGAAGTGATCATTCGTTCATCTAGAGAGTTTCTTAAGCTGAAACTTTGTTCAATAGCTTAATGGAACTCCTTCGGGATGTTGTCAACTATTATGATGGAACAGTGAGGAATGTCTGCAACAATTGAATTAACTTTATTATTCGAGTATATGACACAAACAGGAACTACATCCCTTTTTTTTTTAATTATTGCCGACTGAAGTAGTCTCTATAGATTTCACATAACAATTCTCATAAACTAAGTACCACTTACTTAGTTTATCATCATTGGCAAAATAAACTAAGTAGCATTTGCTTAGTTTGCCACAATTTTCAATAAACTCAATAATACTCTCCCTTTAATCTTCAATACACTTAATAATATATGTACTATACTTTGAAACTTAGAAACCCGTTTGACATTCACTCAGTAGGGGTGAATGTTGAAAAGTCCCCAATTTGGGACTGTTATTGGATGTTATGTCTTTCACTTTTGGCCAGTGCAAATACGAAATGGTACATTTTTTTATTTTGAGGTTTTTTCGACTGTTATCTCTATATGTTCTCTGTAGTAGCCCCGAATCCGGGCCCCGAATCGCCTCAGACTCGGTTCACTATTTCTATCACTATTTGCGGAAGATATAAACATATATTGTTTATACATTACATTACACACTATTCACCCAAGGTCGAGTAACCTTAACTTAAATACAATTCATCAGTTATCTAAATCATAACATTATTATCAACTATTCTATTACAAAATAGCTGCATATATTGCCCCAAACTGAACTTGGCATTTATCTTTTTCGGTATCCGAACGCAATTTGCTTTATCTGCAAGGTTTTATCATGATATAGCAAGGGTGAGCATAAAATTTGCCCAACAAGTTTACATACAACAATATAACGATATATCATGATTGAAGAATATGAATAATTGGCTGGCTATAATTCAACAATATAATTGTGAACTAGCAGGAACAAAATTTTGACTGAACAAATATTTTACATGAACAAACATTTCTGAACCAACTGGTAATGAAGGTGATCAGCCTTTCATACCTGACTTATACATGCAAGATGTACAGAATACAAATTTCATGGCAATCAGTAATGATTAACCATTAGCTTGAATACAAAACTCTTATTAGAGTTTAGTAAATAGAAAACTTGCCTGATTCGTTGATTACCGCAACGCAATTTAATTAATCTCTCACGAAAGATCTATCAGTTATAAGATTGATTTTTTAATCAGTATAACATACTTTATTCCATAATACTATCTAATACCTAATCAAATATTAGATAACAACTTAACACATCAATATTATTATCATCCTTTGATAATTATTCAATCACTATATCATATCCCTTATGATTTTATCACTTGCTCTTTATTTCAAGTTACTCAGTAACATGTAATAAGACAAACACTAATCCAACACCCTGGATTCTATATCTAACAACCAAATTTATAATTCAGCAACTTAAATTCCAAATCCATCAATTTAAACCTCAATTCAGCAAATCGGATTCAATTCATCAAACTGTTTTCTATATCCATATCACGAAAATACCAAATCAGTGAATTATTCTCCTATTCTTTGGTCAAACATATATACATGTATTTCATGCATAAAAATTATTTTTCCATAATTTTTCAACTTCCTTTGGTATTTATTAAAAATTAATTTCTAGTGCGTAGCTTAAGAAATTAGCTACCTTGTGCTTAACTCCAATAATGCCCATCTTTTGGCATAACCTTATATATGTTAACGTGATACTCCATTTTAAATTTCGTGGCAATCGGAGTTGTAGAACTCCGTTTATAGCGATTTTCGTCGGAAAATCACAAAAATTGTAATGGCCATAACTTGGTCATTTTAACTCGGAATCAGTTCATTTTTGGACACGAGCTACATAATACCATATATTTTCATTTCCCAAAAGTCTGGAATTTTTATTATTAACTAAATGTCCGAAACAGCCCTCGGAAAATTTTGGGCAGAAACTTTTTGTCGTTTGGCAGTTTTGGAGTCCTTTGCTAAAACTTATATAAAACGAGTTCTGTAACTCCGATTAATGATCCGTCAATTTTGTTGGATTTTTATCTTTCCGAACTATAATTTTCATATATCACAATCCATATTTGGACATGCTAAGCTCCCGGAAATTAGCCCGGAAGTGACTGTTCCAAAACTGTCCTTTTAACAGTTTTCTTAGTTTTGTGTAGTTTGGGAGAAATCCCATAACTCTCTCCTCCGATGCTGGATTTAGTCCGTTTCGGAGTCTATGGAAAGCTTATTGAGTGCACTACAACATATCACAAGTCCAAAATTTTTAGAGCAACTTAACAGATCCGAAAATTTCTCTTTTAGGACAGCAGTCCACTAACTCATTTAAAATAAACAAACTGTTTTGGTTAATCTTCTTTGTTCAAGCTTATCAACCCTAAAAATGACAAGATCTAACCATAAAATATCATACATCATATAGATCTATAGTTCTCATGCTCAAGATCATAAACTTCATGGTTCAAAATCATAAGTTCAACACTTGATCTAAAACACCATATCAAAAACACTTTAACTTTTCTAGAAAATTTCCATTTTCCAATTCCTTTAGATTTCAACCAAAATCAACACCTAATATGGTTAGATCTAAACATGATACTCTCATCAACATGTATATACATGGCTTTTGAGTTTATAATCAAAGTTTCTTAGTTCCTCAAACAAGCATCCAACTCAATCAAATCTTAAGAAAAAATTAAGTTTTCTTTCTTTTGAAAACCTATTCTCCAACTCATGCTATAGATCTAACTTTTGAAACTTAGAATGGATAGATCCATACATAAAACACTCTAAATCATGTAGATCTAGAGTTTTGAAGATCAAGAACTCCAAGTTTTGATTTACAACCATAAAAAAATAAACTAAACAAAAAGGTGTTATACCTTTGCTTACTTGCTCTCCATGTTCTTCTTCTTCTCCGTAGCTTGATCATGGATCTTAGATGTATGAAGATCAAAATCTCCTCTCTCTCTTTCTATCTTGGAGCAGCCGAACCTCTCCCTCTCTCTCCCTCTCTCTCTTGTTCTTAGCAATCTTGGAAAGAAAAAGAGATGAATGAGAGAAAAAATAAGCTAGACTTTACTTTAGAAAATTTTATATATCACAAGCTCCTTCCCCTCTTGCAATAACCGGCCATGAGGCCTTTGACTCTCCACTCCCTTATTAATTTCCAAGCTTTTTCTTGCAACAAATGCCAAACATGTTGGCTAAATCAAAAAGGAACACATATCTAGGCTAGAGCTAGGCTAGGGTTAGGGTTAGTCACCAACTAAAGTGATTCATTAAATGCATTCATCCCCCCCTTTATCTTAGCTCACATGGCTGGCCACTTGGCTAAAAAAATGCTCCAAGTTTGCTTTCTAGCTTATCTCTTATTTGATTTTACAAATGTCCAAAAATTCTTCTCCCACTTGGCTAAAAATTGAGCCATTATTTTAATGTCTTGCTTGGTCCTCTAACCAATTTCATTCACCAATACTTGAGCTATAAAATATACATGGTCCAATTTCTTTAATTCTTATCCAACCCAAATCATTTACTTAGGGTTTTCACTTCTCCATTAAAACACAAATCCTTGCTCATTTAATTTATTTCCTTAACCCAATTAGTCGTGCTATAATTAGGTTATAAAATTAATCAACCGAGATGTATAAAATAAATCTCTTAGAATTAGTAAGTATTCTAAATACCACAACTCTCTTTTCCCATAACCCTTAAGTTATTAAATCCTTCATTCCTAATATATAATTAGGGTTACACTAGTTTCTTTTGTTTGTTTAGAATAAACCAATATACACCATCACATAATGTTCATATTTCTTACACACAACTTTTTAACCCTTAGGGTTTAATACTTCGCATTTAGGATTCCCAAATTAGGGTTTAAATATTCGAATTAGGGTTTCGAATTCTCGAAACTAAAATTAAAGTTTCTGAGCGTATCGTTAGAGTTTTCTAACTTAATCACCATATTCATATCATGAATTTAGGGTTTCGGATTCCCGGAATAGAAACTAGGGTTTCAGAACCGATTTCTATGGTTTCTCATCCATTGTTAGGGTTTCTAACAATTCGTTAGATTTTTCTAACTTAATCAACATATGATTAACATAACTTTAGGGTTTGCTAAAGTTATAACTTATCTGATCAATCCTTGATCTTAAATCATTATGGTTCTCATATGTAACCAAATATACCGACTAGTATTCACTTCGATACTTATCCTTGATAATTCTTTAAAAGAATTTTAAATCTAACATGATCTTATACCTCATTATTAGACTATCACTTACAGTCTATCACATAATTCAAGTCTTGTCCAAAACTTTTGAAATTCTTAGAATTTCATTACATAACTGCCAATTCCATACACTTATTTTCTATCTAGGTCTATTATTTGACCTTAAATCAATCATTTAAGATTTTAATAAATTGTCTAAATTCTCGGGTTGTCACATTCTCCGAGTGCATACTTAGATTAAGTTATCTTAGTCAATTTCGTGTGCTTGGAGACCATGGGGAGGTGCTGCCAAAATTTTCTTGAAACTCATGAAACGTACTCAACGTGTTTGCACTAGTACGAGACGCATCTAATAAAGGGATAGAAGCCTTACCCCTATCCTGTAGAGTGGAGATACTAGGTAAATCTAATTCAATGTCGGACCATCTCATACGGGCGCTGACTTGGATGACGATATCTTTCGGCGGCTGATAGGGGCCGTGTCGGATAGGTTCCGTATCGATCCGATCTTTCGGCGTCAGCAGTTGCCTTCCAGTTCTCGTCTTCACCAGATTGCTTAAGATATTATAGCAGGGGCCTCTGCAGAGAGTATGTGATTACCGCGTGAGCAGTTCGACGCTTGGAGCGTCGAGATGCTCCGGATGGTGATTACCCCCTTGGAGGAGGCCTTTCGTCCGCCCCCACCTACTCAGGTATTCTTTTTGTTTATGTTTTTTCAATTAAGGCTAGCTTGTTAATTCTCTCTCTCACTCTCTCTCTCACACACAAACACACATAAACAAACACACACACACACACACACACACACACACACACACATATATATATATATATATATATATATATATATGAACTAATAATTTATATTTTTGATTCTATCAACATGGTGGAGATGGCGAGCAGACTGGCGATGACGAGCAATCACACGACGCTGATTTCCATACACCAAAGCATCGTCGTTCACCTCCGCCCGATGATGATATTTTTACTAGTTTATAGTTCATTTGTATTCATGTTATTATAGAACATTTGTATATATTGTAGTGTCTAATTGCGTCTGTATAAATATTGTAGAACATTTGTATATATTGTAGTGTCTAATTGAGTCTGTATAAGTATTATAAATTATATTGTTTATTATTTATGGAACATTAGCTTATATTTGTAATTTGTTAGCTTATAATACGTTTTGGTGGATATTAGAATGAGAATGTGAATGATAATGAGTTGAAGATTACGTTTTAGTGCTACGTTGCATATTTGAATGTGAGATACAGGTTTATATTACTGTGTATTGGGATGTGACAGGTTACATGTACATTAATGGGTTTAAACACCTGGAAACTGAACTTTTAAAATCTGTATTTAAAAAAAATAGTTAATTCCGACGGAATAAGGTATTCCCGACGGAACTTCCCTCAGAGTTAACAAATAACCAATTTTTAATAAATGTCAAAATATTCTAATTTTCAATCAGAAATACGTTATCTTCGACAGAACATATCCGTCGAAACTACGGTATCTCCGATGCAAATTTCGTCGAAGTTAATAATTAGTCAATTTTAATAAATACCGAATTATTTTAGTTTTCAGTCGGAAATAGGATAATTCCGAGGGAATATGTCCGTCGGAAATAAGGTATATTATACTTGACGGAAAGTTTCGTCCTATATATTATGTCGAAGATAGTTTATGTTCGATGAAAATCCGTCGGAGATACTTTCGTCGAAGATAATAAATATTCGACAGAATTCTTGACGGATCTTATCTTCGACGCGGATATATACGACCGAATTTCTGACGGATATTTTTATCGGAAATAATATATTTTTGACTGAATAAGCTTAGGTCCGACGAAATATTTCGTCGGAATTAAGCTTTTTTTCTTGTAGTGAAAGGGAAAAAAGTAAAAAGAAAGAAGAAAAAAAGATAAAGAAATAATCAGCAGGTTGGAGGCCAGGGGTGGATCCAGAAATTTTGCCCAGCAGGGGTGAAATTTAATTAATTTTTTTTGGAAGTTAATAATTTTTTTTTGAACTAATCATAATATTAAGTAATTATAATAATGTTTATAAATTGTAATAAATATTCATAATTCAAACTAAAAATAAGAATTTCAAATAAAAAATATTTAAATACAATTTATAAACTTATTCCGGTTACTTGTCATAGTTTAATAATGATTCTCCAAATGCTCAAAGTCTCAAATCAAAATTTCTTTCTATATTAAAAAAGCCATAAATTAATTTCAATGTATAAACTAGTTTTGGTATATTTTTATAAGTTTCAAATAAGTTTTACTTGTATTTAGAATTAGTTTATAAATTTTTTTTGCCCCTCTAAATTTAACTTTTCCATTAATTTGGCCCCCTTAAATTTATTAATTTACATATTTTCCCTACCCCTATACCCATATAAAAAAATTCCAGAAGGGGCAACTGTCTATGCTGCCCATTGCTAGATCCGCCACTGTTGGAGGCTACTACTTTAATCAAATAGATTAGGCTGAATGACACTTCTGTCCCTCCAAGTTGGCACTCACTTTCAAAGTCGTCCCTAAAATTCATTTTTCATCAGTTAGGTCCTTAAAGTGACATTTTTTGTCCCTTTTACCCTATTTGACTATAACCCGACATATTTATCTTTTAACCGTTTTGACATTTTTTGCACTTCTGTCCCTCAAAGTTACCCGATTTTATTTTTTTATTTATAGAAAAGAAATTTATTTTCAAAAAAATAGAAATTTTTTTTTTAAAAAAAAAGTGTAAAGTTTCATAAAATATATATTCAAAAAAATAAATTTTTTTTTTAGAAAAAATAGATTTTTTTTTAAATAAATGGGTAAAATGTCAGAAATTATAGATAAAAAATAAAATAAAAAATAAAATTTATTTTTAGAAAAAATTATTTTTTAAAAAAAGAGTAAACTTTCATGAAATATAGATTCTGAAAAATTATTCTTAGAAAAAAATAAATTTTTTTATTTTTCCAAAAGTGAGTAAAGTTTCATAAAATATAGATTGAAAAAAATTAAACAAAAAAATAAAAGAATATTTTCAAAAAAAATTTATTTTCATTTTTTTAAAAATGAGTTAAGTTTCATAAAATATAGATTAAAAAAAATATTTTTTCAAAAAAATAGATATTTTATTTTTTTTAATAAAATAAGTAAAGTTTCATAAAATATAGATTAAAAAAATTAAAATAAATTTAAATTAAATAAAGTAAATGAGTAAAAAAATAAATAAGTAAAGCTTCATAAAATAAATTTACACAACTTTTAAAAAATAAAAATAATTCTATATCCTTTTTTTGAATCTATGTTTTATGAAACTTTATTCATTTTAAAAAAAATAATAAAAAGTTATATTTTTTTTTCGAAAAATAACTTTATTTCTTTGAATCTATATTTTATGAAATTTTACTCATATTTTTAAAAAAATTAGTTTCTATTTATTTCTGAAAATAAAGTTTTATTTTTTTGATTCTATATTTTATTAAACTTTATTCATCTTTTTAAAAATAAAATTTTCTATTTTTTTGAAAATTAGGTTTTTTTAGTTATTTTATTATTTAAATCTATATTTTATGAAATTTTACTCCTTTTTAAAAAATAAAAAATTATATTTTTTTCGAAAATAATTTTTTATTTTTTGAATCTATATTTTATTAAATTTTTCTCATTTTAAAAAAAATTATTTTTTCAAAAATTAAATTTATATTTTTTTTAACTTTACTCATTTTAAAAAAAACTATTTTTTTCTAAAAATAAAATTTTATTTTTTATATATATATTTTATAAAACTTTACTCAATTTTTTTTTTCAAAAATAAAATTTTCTATTTTTTTTGAAAAAAATACTTATTTTTCTAAAAATAAAAAAAATTCGGGTAACTTTGATGGACATAAGTGCAATAAATGTTGAATCGGGTAAAAGATAAATGTGTCGGTTTGGGTCGGGTTACATGATAATCGGGTAAAAGGGATAGAAATACCAAAAAATATCACTTTAAGGACCTAACTGACGAAAAATAAACTTGAGGGACAACTTTGAAAGTGAGTGACAACTTGAAAGGATAGAAGTGTCATTCAGCCAATGGATTACGTAATGCGATATCCTGGTAATGTTCTTATTGTAATGTGAAAATAAATAAAGATAATTGTGTCATCTCCATAATTTTTATAAATAAGGTTTCGGTTGTTAATACTTATATTATAAATACTTTAGGTTAGGATTGACTCATATTTCTGTGGACTAATGACCATTACTACATGATAGTCGAGGGTCTCGCTCCCCGGTGAGAGAGTGATTATCCAGATCGTCTGTAAGCTGGCGGGGTTGCAAGGGGACAACGCCCCCAGGAAGCCAAGCGCAAAATGCAATTGGGCTTGGAGATTTATTAGTAGTCCGGTCTTGGGTTTTACAAATGTATTGGGCCTCATGTGTTTGAGCTAATGTTATAGTAGTTATAGTTTTTTAGGTATTGTAAAAACATTGTTTGATATGTGGATCATTGTAGAGTGTGTGAAACATTTTATGAATACATTAGACAAGCATGATTAACCAAATTAAGTAACAACTCCTACTCCTCTCTTCTACTCAACGTGTAAGACCCCAACTTTTATGAATAAAGATTTAATTTTCTCTAAATATCTTTTTGAATAATAAGGTATGGATTTGATATAATGTTATAGTTGTTGGTAATATTTATAAATTTATAAAGTATGAAAGTTGTTATAAAATATTCGTTTGGTCGAAGAATATTCGTTTTATCAGAGAATATTCGTACGACGGCACAATCTTTGGTGGACCCCACAACAAAATTACTGTCGGAGTTAGAAAACGACAGAAATAACTTTTTATAAAAATAACGGCAAAAGTTTTACCATTAACTAGTTGAAATACCCGGTGATAAAAGTAGAGTAATATGTGTGGTTGCATAGTAACACACGGTATTGTACAATATCTTTGATTATTGATGCTTACGTGAGAAGTCACTCAGTTTTATTCAATTATTTCCACAATAATTGATGCATAGTATCTCACGTTATTGATTCAATTATTGTCACAATATTTTATATTATTAAATCAATAATTGAGACGACAAAGGTATTCATATTATTATTTGCATTATTGACGATGTCTAGAAAGTTCTATCGAGGAAAGAGATTTGGTCACCTAATTGCGCGCCAATAAGGAGAAATAGTTATATGAAAGCCCCCTCTTTCTTGAGAATGATCTGGTTGTTAATATTATGAGTTATAATATTAATGATGAATGTTATTAAAAATGTGTTTTGTGCAACCAAGTGAATTGAGATAAATAGAGGGGTATTTTATGATGTATTTGTTATAAATTTGGCTTGTTACATGGACCCATACTTACCCATTTTTCAAAACTGTCGGTAGAAAGTTATCTCAGTTTTATTTATATATATTTAAAAAATGGGTCACGGGGGGGTGGGGGGGTGGGGGGGTGGGGGGACTATTATGATACTATTATATATATATATATATATATATATATATATATTGTAAGACCCCAACTTTTATGAATACAGATTTAATTTTCTCCAAATATCTTTTTGAATAATAAGGTGTGGATTTGATATAATGTTATAGTTGTGAGTAATCTTTATAAATTTTGCAAAGTAAGCAAGTTGTCATAAAATATTCAATTAGTCGAGGAATATTCGTTTTATCAGGGAATATTCATACGACGGCACAATCATTGGTGGATCCCACAATGGAATTACTGTCCGAGTTAGAAAATGACTGAAATAACTTTTTATAAAAATAACGACAAAATTTTTACCGTTAAACTGTTGAAATACCCGGTGGTAAAAGTACAGTAATACGCGCGGTTGCATAGTATCACACGATATTGTAAAATATCTTTGATTATTGATGCTTACGTGAGAAGTCACTCAGTTTTACTCAATATTGCTACAGTAATTGCTGCATAATATCTCACATTATTGATTTTATTTTTGTCACAGTATCATCTGCACAATATTTTATATTATTAAATCAATAATTGAGATGACAAAGTTATTCATATTAATATTTTCATTATTGACGATGTCTAGAAAGTTCTGTCGAGGAAAGGGCTTTGTGTCGACATCGGGATTTTTATTTGTCCCTTTTCTGTTCTTATCTTTTGGTGTTCTCATGTTAGGTGAGATTTGTTTGAAAAAAATAAGTTATGAAAAGGTTCGACATGTATATGTCGATGATTGGTCTGTAAGAGTCACTAGTTGGTGTTTTTAAATGGTTGCACCAACACAACTGAGAAAAGGTTTGCACATTGACCCAGTGATGTGACATTGCTAAACGGGTCTGTAAAATCGAGATTCATTAGGGTCTGGGGACTTGCTTATGCAGAGGGAAGGTATTAGGTACCCCCCCGACAACTGTGTTACCACGGTGACCGTCACTATTTAAGAAATTGTTATATGAATGTGTGTGTGTGTGTGGGTCAATGTACAGTTTTTGGAAGTAGTGCTATGTTCGCACCTATATACAAAGGGTTTGAATTTGTGTAAAAATTCAGTTTTAAACAAGATATATCAATGATGTTTTGTAAAAGAGGTTTTTCAAACCCTTATGCTCAATAGTAATTGAGGTATTTGATACTTCTATTTTATTATGTGTTTGTCTTGATTGCTTTTATTTTCGAGATATGAAGCATCTTCGAGAAAATAATGTACAAAGCAGTGCCGAACTTCTCATGGTCATGAAAGCCATCTAAGGAAATTCAAACACTGTGAATAATTTACAAGCTGCTTACAGCTGAAAATGTCCATCACGGGAACCGAATCTAGATTTTGTAGACTAAATCTGTGATCACATGATTCCTAGGCTCACATGATGCCGCAATTTATATGAAGGCAGTAAGCAGTTATATATATAAAAGCTATAAATATATATATATATATATATATATATATATATATATATATATATATATATATATATATATATATATATACACACACATGATCAACCACCACGAAGCACCTCTATGGGGGATCGAAAATGTAAATATATAAAAGCGGTAAATATATATATAGAGACATGATCAAGCATCACGAAGCAAATATAACTAAAGCAGTAAAAGACGATCAACCGCCACGAAGTAACTCCAGGCGGGACTAAATGTAAAGAAAGCAGTAAAAGGCCACGTAGTAAACTCCAGGGCTGACAGAAATATATATATATATATATATATATATATATATATATATATATATATATATATATATATATATATATATATAAAGCGATAAACACATAGGATATATATCGATCCCGGCTTGGTTTATCATTTCAGCGATTTGTCGCTCTATATATATAATAGTAGTAAACGCACCGGAAATAAAATACAGGCTCATCGAACAGAGTTCGACAATAGTTTTTATATATATATATATATATAAAAGCAGTAAATGCTCCGGATATAAAATCCAAACTCATCGAACAGAGTTTGACAACAGTTCATATATATAAGTATATATATATATATATAAAGTAAATAAATGCTCTGGACGTGAGTCCAGGCTCAATCGAGGCATAACTCGAAAATGTTAGTCCATATATATATACACACACACACACACAAACATAAATAGAAGCCACGGATCGAAGTCTGGGCATACGCATGCACAAACACGACTCTCAATGTGAAGAATAGTGTGTACACAGTAGAAGAGAAAGACTCTAAAAAAAGAAAAAAGGCTTATAGTGAACTACCAAAGAAGACTTCAATAGCTTTAAATGAATAAACACTCGGCTCCCGCCAGTAAAAATATGACTGAATATAAGCTCACAAGTGTTTACAATGAGAAAGCACTCAGTTTATAGTGTGTACAGAGCAAATTGGACAGGGCTTCTTCGTTTTTTCTCTTACAAATATGGCCACCCCATGCCCTCTATTTATAAAGGGGGGGGGGGGAACTGCAAGTGTACTGACGGTAGCATTATGTGTACATGTGGTTGCTTGGGGTGCTCTGGGCAATGTGGGTTCCGCCGTCTCGAAGTACATGCACTCGAACAATGCGTTGTTCGCTCGAACCTTTATAACTTTCAATCCGGGAGTCTGATGGAAGTGTGCCATAACATTCTGAAAAGCTCTTTTCGAGAGCTATTTAATGACATAAGATTTGCCCTTTTTTGATTCTAGGAAGATGCGTCCATGACCAAAATAGCATTTTCGGGTTTTTGTTAGGCAGTCCGTTGAGCTATTTTGCGTAGTTTGTGCTGGAAAGTTAAGATTTGGTTCTTGTGGGACATTAAAATGAGTTGATTTGATTTAAGTTGAAGTTGAGTTATCAAAATGACCATTTTCCCCTCTTGGAGTTATTTTCTATTTTTGCACCGTTGTAGCAGTCTTTTCTCAGGGTTATCTCTGAGGTTAGCCTGCTGTAGACTCTGACTATCCTTAGGGTTATCTATGAGGTGTAATTGACCTCCTGGGGTTATCTCTAGGCTTTAAACTTGATTCCCGGGGGTTATCTCCGGGGTTGGAACTGACTTTCCCTGGGTTATCTCCGGGGTTAGAAACTGGATCTCTCGGGGCTACTTTCGGGGTTGGAATTGATGTTGTGGTCCTCTAGGTTTATCTCTGGAGTATAAAAAAGTCACCTTTGTCCTCCTGTATAGTTAGTAACAGGGAAACAAAATTTCAAGTGTCTATAGATGCCCTTTTTTTATCATGTTCATGCAATGCAATGGTAATGGACATGATAAAGATTACTAGTCACTTGAAATATGATAAGATATTTTTAATGATGCAAATTGCAATGTAATGAATGTCATGATGAATGTTAAAATGTTTTCGCAAATCGCAGTTCGCAAATCGCACATCGTACTTCGCACATCGTACTTCGCACATCGCTTTTCGCTATTTGGCCAATCACACTTCGTAACTCGCACATCACATATCACATATCACAAATTGCACTTCGCACATCAGCACATCACATTTTGCATATCACAAATCACAATGTAATGAATGTTATGATGAATGTTAAAATGTTTTCACAAATCGCTTTACCTTTACCGATTATTACTGATGCCTATTCTGGTGTTGACTACAGCGGTTTGGCTTTTTTTTGGTGTCGCCGATGCCTGTTTGATGAAGAGAAATTAAGATGTTTTCTACATCTCTACTGGTGATGACGTTCTAAAATAATCGGACCTTCCCGATGCATACGCTGGTAGTTTTCAATGGTGCCTACCTTGATGGTAGTTTGACAACGGATCCTACCCTGCTGGTAATTAAATATGTTGACATTGCCAAACTATTTTGATTCCCACTCGAACGTTAGTCTACAAAGCTTTCATCGCTGAACTGTCTTGATGTTACGCTGAATTGATGCCAATGGTTTCGAATACCGGATCTTTCGATGCATACGCTGAAGTACTATTCAAAGCTTTTCTTAACCAGACTCTACCTCACCCTTTTTGAGGTGATTTGGAGTTTCCTTTCGCCGTTGGGTGCTTATGCCCCATTTCCTTGAGTATTTGATTCGCAACTCGACTGAACTGATGACCCAAATGTTGTTGACATCCCTGGAAGGTGCAGTTCATTCCTTTGCTGCACAGATTTGAACTTCGGTGTAGAGGCTTTGACTTGTGAGGATTCGACGTCGATTGGCACATTTGATGATGAGGATTTCATTCGCTAGACCTTTCATCGTTGGGCTTTTGCTTTTGAGTTAAAGACTTTCTTGAGAATTTTCCACTTTCTTTTGATGAGAGGCTTATCACACCTTAAACTCCTTCCCTTTCTTAGAATTGGACAATGCCCCAGTTATTTCACATGTTGATATCGGGGATTCATATGAGAAACTCTCTTTGTTGACCAAGTCGCGAGTGAGTAATATCTGAATCGACAGTGAGATGATGTGAGGGAAGCTCTGAAGATGATGTACCATGCTGATGGTGTTGACTGGTGCATTTTCCTTTTTAGGATGGTTGATAAATGCCCCAGTGTTGAGTTGACGCCGTTTTCGAGATTGCCCTTGTAACGACCGAGAAATTTGGATTCTTTGTAAAATAATTTTATTTAATAAAATAATGAATAAAATTATATTATTTGTTATTATTATGTGTTAGTAAGAAGAATGTCGTTCTATAACTTAGAAATGTCCGAACGTCGTAGTATTTTAACTACGTGAAGGAATTAAAGTGTTTGAATTTACAAAACAAAAATAAAAGTTTTTCGAGAAATTTTCCGAAAAATACTATTCATCAATTTTCGCTCGAGAATTATTTTTGAACTTCCAAGAAATACCTAATGATAGAATATCAACGTAAGTTGGATTATGTAATATTTCGCATGCGGACTTAGTTCGTGAACGTTAGGAAAATCAAGTATTAAGAATCTAATGTTATGATCGTATGATACGTATGTATTGTACGAGGTAGTGCATACGATTATGATACAAAGTATTATATGAGTATATGAGAATGATGGTAATTCGTATATTATGATTTAGTATACGAGTTAGAATACGAGACTTATACATAGAGGATTTGTAATAAGGCATTAAGACATTTATAAATGAACTTGTGGATTATGTAGGATGTACAAGTCCAATAAAAATTGGATGTGCAAGCCCAAAGTAAATTAATACAAGCCCAAAGGAATAAGTTAATCTAAGTGGACCTAAGCCCAATTAATGATCCAATGGGTAAAGCATGATCCATGGAGCAACCCATGTTGATATGGGTAAACTTGGTGACCAAGAACTTTATGTGGTGACCAAGTAATTAGTGTGGCTACCAAGTTTACTTAGTTGTTAAGTATGAAATAGTAAGGAGGTTTGTTAAGGAGGTGGGATGACCTAATATCCCTTATGCCCTCACATTGGAAGTCCTATAAATACCCAACTTAGATTTCATTATTGCTTGTTCATTTTCATCCGATACAAAACAACTTAAGTGTTAGAGAGAATAAGCCAAGAATAAGTCAAATTTTCTTTGTTAGATTTCCAAGAAGAAAAAGCTAGTCATCCAAGTAAACGATCTTATGATCTTATATCATCCATCTCTACTATTGTAGGGTGATAAGAGAAGTGTAATTTAATGAACATGTTTGCTAAGAACACATAAGGATTGGATAATCAATGGACTTAAGCCGTATAAGTCATGTATAAGTAAGTTAAACCTAAATAAGTTATGAACTTATGATGAACTTGTCATATAAAGTTAGTATGATTTATAAAAGGTAAGAATGTTGGTTAAAGAATATAAACCAAAAATAAGTCATAAGAAATGAAATCTTGTGGATTATAATTTATTAAATCATGAACTTATGAAGAATAAGCCAAAACATAATTTTAAAATAAGTTGTTGTAATATGTAAGTTGAAATGTCTATAGAATGAATTGAATCCATTTGGATTGATGAACAAATCGTTAGTAACGAAGTTTAGCCGGAATTCACACGATTGGACGATAATCGTCGAATTCGTGAAATTCTCGGAATGGAAGTCGTATTTTGTGTTTGAACTCGGAAACGTTGGTTTTCGATGGAGACAAGTCATATTTGGCATTATAGAGTTGTGGACTCAAAAATGACCGAATTTCAATTTTAAATGAAGAAACGAGCGTTGAACATTCACGAAAGTTTATCGTTTTCGTTAAAAATGAACCAATAGGTGAATTTTGAGTAAACGAAGTCAAATAGATAAAATTCTTGCATGAACACATAGAGTATATAATTTGTTAACCGTAGGCTTTTGAACGAGCCAATTCGGACTTATAATGAAGAAGTTACGAGCCAAAAAATCTCACAAAGTCAAAAATCTGTCAAATTTTTCTGAGGCACAGAGTCCGCACCGCAACGCAACTCAAGGCACAAAGGCTTGCGCCGAAGCGTAAGGCCAAGACATAGTACACTGTTAATTGGCACCACAGCACGGCCATGACAAAGAGGACTCGCGCCACAACACCGAGTTCGGGTCTTTAGTTTCTGCAGTTTTGCGGCGCAGCGCGACTGAAGAAGAGGGAGCTGGCCCCGCAACGCCAACCTCAGGGTTTACATAAAGAGGAATGATTATGAAAATAAAAGGAAAGACAATGAAGTATTTCACACTTAATAAACATGATGTGACATTGTTAAGACATTGTTGAATCTTAAGTATGATCACTTAGAGTTGAAGTAAGTCAATTGCATTTGAACGTAAGAACGACGTAACAGAAAGCCGAGACCAATAGTAACAACTCTAATACATAATAAGATTGAGAAGAAGGGTAAGATTCATTAGGAACCATGCATATTTATTCATGACCTAATATGTTGTGTGATGTGATCATCTACTGTAGAGACTTAAGGATTTAAAGTGCACGTATTATAACTGTAGCAGACGCTGAAGGCAAGTATTTTAACCTTTGTTTCAGTTCAATCTGGACAAGCTTTATGGTTCATGTATTCTTATGCATGAATTGATGTATAATGAAGTCAAAGCCAACTCTTTCGGCTAGACTTATATTATGTTTCTATCAAAGCATGGTCAATGTTTACCAATTTATATTGGTGTGGTTTTCAAATGAAGACTGAGTATGATAAAAATGTTTTGTCGTCAAACGACAGGCACGTGAGGTTGCCACAACTTAAACGTACATACGTTTAATGAATGTAGTGTTGATCATCATAGAGTACTTTAGGCTGATCACCTAGATGTGCTCGTAAGAAATGTCGGACTTACGGACTTAGTGCCAGGATGTCCTTTTCAAATAAAGAATGAAATGCTCAAGATCTTGGACCGGAATTGATGTTTTACTAAATATTGTTATTGTAAAACGTTTTAAAGAAAAGAGAAGTGCTATTTTGAATTATCGATAGTACTTCATAACTATTGTTCAGTTATTGAAGATATATAATTCCTATGTTTCAAGCATGTTGTTTATTACAATTGTCATAATTGTTGAGCTAGTCATGCTCACTCTTGCTTGAACCATATGAACGCAGCTAAGATCGAACGGACCGAAGGATCTGGCAAGGATAAGGGCAAGGCGAAGACAAAATCGTAGAGTAATTATGTAATAGTATAGGTTTAATGTTGTATTATATTTGATAATATGACAAGAACAAATGTAATGGTTATAAAGAACCTGGGGAATGTTAATATTATTCTAAATATATAGAAGACATATTCGTTCTTTTGAGGCTTTTCAATTGAATGTATGTGTGAATGGTAGTACCGTGTAGCACCATCTGTCGGGTTAGAAGATACCCGAATTTGGGGGTGTCACAGGTTGGTATCAAAGCATTAGGTTATAAAACCTAAGGGGGGAAAAATTAAAACCTTAAGTCATAACTTTAAGAGAAGTCAAAGAAATAAAAGAAGAAAATAACCTTATAAAAATGCATTATGAATATGTGATGTGTTTTTATTATTCTACTGACGTGTACTAATCAACTTAATTGTTTTGTGTAGATGTCAGGTGTAAATGGAATGCAGTTAGATGTACAGACAGTTAGTGAAAAATCGGTTAATCAGATAGAGATTATACCGAACCCCATAGCGGTAGAGTCTGAAGTTATAGTGGTTGAGTCTGGAGACTCAGAGGACCCTGATCTCATGTTTGTGTTTGAAGGCATGATTGAAGAAGAGGTGGAGGTAGTGTCCTTCAATCCAGTAGCAGTAGCAGCAGAAATGGCTCCAGGGGAGTCAATGATGTCACTTTTTATGTCAGTGTTGGATAGAAACATCCATTATTATCAGGAGGTTAAGGAGCTAAAAGCAGAGCTCCAGGCTGTTATAGAGGATAAGATGGACGTGGAATCCATGTGGGAGAAGGAGCACGATGAAAGATTTTTGGCTAATGATAAGGTCTATGAGCTGAAACAGGAGGTCTTTGAGCTCACGGGGGAGCTAAAGACCAAAAAGCAAAAGATAGGTAGAATGTCCTATATTCATAGGAGTTTTCATGCAGACTTCCAGCAGCAGGTGTTTGGTTATCCCATAGAGATAGGGCAAACATAGCATACTATCAGCCGTGATATTATTATCGGTCTTGCCAAGGCATATTTTGATAATGCCTTAAGGCAGATGTAATCTAGTAGTAGCTAGAGTAGTTTAGATATGTAAATATTTTGTATCTAGTAGTGACGTAAAACCCTCTTTTGTATAACAAAGGTTAGTCTTTTGTAAATCCTAATTTTTGGAAAGTAATTACGGGAAAGTAATGTAATCAGCTTAGGCTGTGTAATGTAACCAATGTAGTATTATACTACAATGAATGAATGAATATAAGCCTTTTTACGGAACAAATGAGCAATGAATAAGTTATTGTGTAAATTGAGAATAATAACTAACTAACCAGAAAGGAATAATAACGAAATGTGTTGTTTGATGTAACAGCAAAATGCCACCAAAAAGAGTACAACGTAATCAAGGAGCTAATGTAAATCAACTAGAGGGAGGTCCGATTAACCCCATGTAGGAGTTTATTAATCTTTTAACATCTGCATTTAATAGAACTGGGGCTGATAACCCCGTAAATCAGGGAGTAGCGCGAGCTACTACCTTTAAGGATTTTAAAAGCGTGGGTCCACCGGAGTTCAAAGGAACTACGGACCCTATTGAAGCCCAAATGTGGGTAAAAGTAATCGCGAAGGCATTTGTGATAACAAATATCAACGAGGCCCAGAAGGTTGCCTTTGAAACCTACATGATGAAGGCAGAGGCCAACTTTTGGTGGGAGGCCAATCAGGCTAGGGCCGGGATAGAGAATTTGACGTGGGTAAGGTTGAAGGAGATATTCTTCGAGAACTATTTTGCCATGAGTATGCAGGGGAGAATGGATATGTGATTTTTGGATTTGAAACAAGGGGACATGAAGGTTCCCTAATACAGTGCTAAGTTTAATGAACTTGCGAGGTTTGCTCCACACCAAGTGGATACCGAGGTTAGAAAGGCACGACGATTCGAGCTGGGCTTGAAACCCTGGCTCCGTAATCGTATTTTTGTGTTCCAGAGTACATCATTTGGGACCATTTTAGAGAAGGCTTTAATCGTCGAAGGTGGTAGTGAGGCTCTAAGCCAATACCACAAAGATAAGAAGAATAAAGGGAAAGTGGACGGGGGAGTGAAGATAAAAGGAGCCAGTGGGAGTGGAGAGGGATAGAAGAGGAAAGTGTTCAGCTTTGGGGATACCGGAGTGAAGCAAGGAGACCCAAAGAGGAGAATGGAGGCCTACAAGACCTGTGGGTAGACTCATTTAGGAGTCTGTCTCAAGGGGAAGGCCGTATGCTACAACTATGGATAGGAAGGGCACATCTCGCCTAATTGTCCAAGTTTGAAAAAGAATCACGGATTCTTTGTGTGTGGGTTCACTGACCATATGGCAAAGAATTGCCCGAAGAAGGTGACGGACGAGAACAAGGGCACCAATAGCCGTAAGTTAGCTATTAGTGGTCCAGCACAGCCGGGTAGGCCGATGGGCTGTACTTTTAACATGAAAGTCCAAGATGCAGTTGCATCAGGGGACGTCGTCACAAGTATTATTCCGATCAATGACCTAAATGCTTACGTGTTATTTAACTTGGGTGCTACTTGTTCGTTTATAGCATGTGATTTTGCTAGACGATTTGGATTACATCCCAAAAAGTTACCTATACCTTTAAATATTAAGGTTGAAAATGAAGAGATAATTTCTGTTGAAAATATTCATAGGAGTTGTTGCGTAGACATAAGGGATTATAAATTATCGGTAGATTTACTACCAATAAAGTTAGGAGAATTCAATGTAATTCTCGAAATGGATTGATTGGTAAACCATGGGGCAATTATAGATTATCAGAAGAAATGTGTGAACCTTAGAACGTTAAAACAACCACATGTAGTATTTTATAGGAATAGATCGCCGGGACGTTCATGTTGTTTAACCATGACACAAACGAGGAAATTATTAAGGAAAGGATGTGTAGGTTATCTGTGTCATGTTGTTGATACCCAGAGAGTGGTAGCAACCATAGAACAATTACCTATAGTTAGAGAATACGTAGATGTATTTCTGAGTGAATTACCGGGTCTTCCACCGGATAGGGAGATCGAGTTTGTATTAGATATTGTGCCAGGAGCAGCACCAGTTTCCAGGGCACCGTATCGTATGACGCCAGTGGAAATGAAGGAATTGATGGTACAATTACAAGAATTGTTGGACAGGAAGTACATACAACTAAGTGTTTTGCCGTTGGGAGCACCGGTACTGTTTGTCAAAAAGAAGGATAGATCTTTGAGAGTTTGTATCGACTACAGAGATTTGAACAAGTTGATGATAAAGAATAAATACCCATTGCCCAGGATTGATAATCTCTTTGATCAGTTAAAAGGGGCTAAGTTGTGAAACCCCAGATTTTATGTATAAAGAATTAAATAATTTTTTTTTTATATTATGGTGTGAATTTGAGATAATATTATAGTTGTGGGTAGTATTTATAAATTTTGCAAAGTATGCAAGTTGTTATATTATATTCGATTGGTCAGGGAATATTCTTTGTGTCGGAAAATATTCGTACGACGGTACAATTATTGGTGGACCCCACAACGGAATTATTGTCGGATTGAGAAAACGACAAAAATATTTTATTGAAAATAACGGCGGAAGTTTTACCGTTAAAACTGTTGAACTACTCGGTAGTAAAAGTACAGTAATACGCGTTGTTGCATAGTAGCACACGGTATTGATTATTGATATTTATGTAAGAAGTCGCTCAGTTTGACTCAATTATTGTCGATTATTAATATGAATTATTATAGCGATAATGACATTTTGTTTTATTCGTATTATTAACGTAATAAAACGGAAACATCTTTTTATATAAAACAAAATACTTTATTAAAGTTATTTTATAAATAGAATATATTATATTTTATTATGCATAGTGTTTTGCATAGTGTTGCATAGTGTTTGCATAGTAAAAATATTTTTATATAAATAGAATATATTATATTTTATTTAAAAGATTTTTCTTTAAATATGGACCGTCAGATTAAAGTAAATCAATCTGGACCGTTCATGGATTAGTTACTATGCATTCCATTTTCCTATAAATAGAAGCTCATTCCTTCATTATTTTCTTACGAATTCACTGAACTCTAGAGAGAGAAACTATATAGAGATAGAAGAAAAGCTTTCTGCTACTTAACTTTTCTTTTCCCATATCCAGTTTCTGTTACGGTAAGGGGTGTTATTCTTTCTTATTCATGAAGAGAACTATTGTTATTCCATTTCTTATTATTCTGTTGGAATAACATGTATACGCGGTCTACCCTATACTTGGTGACATTCTTCTATCATTCTGTTGGAACATCCTGTCTGTGTGTTTTATACCGGACCTGGTTCCGTCTTTATTATTATTCCGTTGGAACATCCTGTCTGTGTGTTTTACACCGGACCTGGTTCCGTCTTTATTATTATTCCGTTGGAACATCCTGTCTGTGTGTTTTACACCGGACCTGGTTCCGTCTTTATTATTCTGTTGGAACATCCTGTCGGTGTGAATTTCACCTGACCTGGTTCCATTATTATTATTCTGTTGGAATAACCTGTCTGTGCGGTCTATCGCATGCATGGTGATTTCTTTTGTTATTCCATTCTTTATTATACTCAGCTGGATAAAACTTTGATTTCTATACTCCATGAAATTAGTGGAATATCCTTGACATTTGCGCTTCATCCAGTATCCTTTCATGGAAATATTCTTCTGATCATTCTTGAATTTTACACCACAAAATAGTATCGTGTTGACAATTTGGACGTTAATAATTCCTGGATAAAATAATTCTTGAACTTGTTTTATTGAATTCTTATATCATTGTCATCATCCTCGTATTTATATTTTTGAAAGTCATCTGTGGCCTGTAGAGCATGGATGGACTTGGTATGATTATGACCAGGGATTATTCGGTGTAATCATGACCGTAATGTTACAAATGATGTGGTAAAAGTCTCATTTGCCGTAGTGCATTGATGGACAGTTGTTGGCATGATCATGACCATTGATGAATACACAAATATCCTTGGCCCGTAGTGCATGGAATTTGTGGTCGTGACCCTAATGAGTATCCTTGGCCGTAGTGCAGGGATGATGTGGATTATTTATTAAGCTGAGTCTCAGTGATAAAAGTGATTAAAAACTTTTTAAATCATAAAAGATAGTAGATTCAATTCTCTCTACTTGACTCTTTTAATGGATTGCTTATTCCGCTGCAGTTAAACTTGATGTCTATTATATTTTATCAGTTTAACATTGTTGGAGACTAATGATAATTTATTCTGCATTATCTTAGTCATAATATTTCTTACTGGGCTAGTTGAGCTCACCCTTTCTTTTACTGTTCTCTTCAGGAAATGAGAACATAGCAAGGACTAGTCGGGGAATGGAGTGACGGTCCAGAGGATAGCATTAGTAGTCCTCACTATTCTGAGAAATAGTGTATTAATAATTGTAATGAGGACTCCTTTTGAGTTTGTATGATCTCTAGTAGACAATTATTGTATTCAAACTCACAGTTGTATTTTGTCGTACTATACACGACAGTGGTATTACTAAGTTGTATTTGAATTCTGTACCATGTATCTGACGGCTCAAGATGGGTGATGTATACCTAATTTTGGGGGCGTTACAGTTGGTATCAAAGCTTAGGGATATGATCCCTGGCTAAGATGTGAGACTAGAACTAGGAGGGGAGAGACAGGGAATTCCTTCGCTAGTATGACCTACTTAAATTTATTTTGTATTTAAATTAGTTGGTCAAAGTTTAGAGATATTATGTTACATGTCAATTAATCTTTGTTTTGTGGCAGTGTTTAAAAATGGCAGCTGAAAATGTTCACAATGGAGTGAATGAGACCATCGAGACACCTTTAATCACTAATCAGGATAATGTGATGTTAGACTAAGGACAAATTAGAGATGTCTACGTGGTGAATGAAGAACTAATAGTTGCATCCGAGCTAGTTGCAGAGGTAGCAGCTGAGAGTGAGGAGGAAGAGGAAGAAGACGAAGAAGAGGAACCTGAAGAGAATTGGTTAGACGAATTTTATAATCGAAACTTAGAATTACAAAATCGTGTTCATGAGTTAGAAGAGCAGGCTGAAGAACGGCAGGCGGTCGTGGTACAAAGAGATGCAACAATTCAAAATTGTGTCACCCGATGTGCGATGCTTGAACAGAAGCACTCTTTGGCAGAGTATAAGATATTAGAGCTGGAATCTGAGAACGCGCTGATCAAAGTTTTGATGAAAGCAGAAACAACTGAATGAAGAAGAATAAATGATGCGTGGGTAACAGCCGCACGACGCGTTGATAGTGTAGAAAAAGACGTCCGATCTAATAAAGCCAAAATAGATGAAATGGATTTTGGTTTTTGGACAACAATTGGGAGAATCCAACATCGAATTCGGAATTATCCTGTGCATAACGGTCAACCCCAATTAGATATGGATCGGAGAATAATGATTCGAATCATGGATCAGGAATGCGACGAAGCAACTAAAGGTGGAATGTACTCTATAGCAAAACCAAATCCGATAGTTTAAATAAGAGAATTTGTTGCGAAACTAGAACGAATTTATTACGGGTAAGTTAATTTCAAACTCTTGTGAAGTCTATACCTTATAAGATACCTGTTCTACCCATTATTTTTTCTCTCTTGCTTGCGTTCAACGTTTAAATTTGACTCCGGAGAAGTTAGACTTTGACTTATTGGTTTAAACTTCGTTAGTAGGAGCCTTCGTTACCTCTACTATTTTTAAATCTTGTTTGATTCAAATAAACACTTTCACGTTACCTATCGATCTTATCTCTTTGAAAATACTTGCATTGATGTGATTTTTGGAATCGATTGGTTAACTACTCATCATGTTTTTCGTAAGGTTGTTAGCATTCATATTCCTAACCAACCTATTATGCGAATTCAAGCAACCAAACCACTAAATTCAATCATTGTCATATCAAGCCATAAGTAAAGAGCCCCGATCCTTTTGTTGATGACTTCCTTGTGTGGAATGCACCGAAGCCAGACTTTCTGTAGGCGACGTCGTGAATGACGATAATAAGTTGATAGGTATCATTGTGAGGTGCTATCTAGGTTAAGGGATAGAAGTCACAGTTGGTATCAATGTGACGTACTATCCAAGTCTTGGATGTGAGTAACAGTTTTGAATGATATTTTTATCATTAATAAATCTCTTGATGTATTCCTGAAGACTTTTTAGCCTACCCCAGAGCGTGAAATCGAATTTGGTATTGACACCAGTACAAAACCCATTTCTTAAACCCTCAAAATAATTTTTTCAACTAAAACGAAAGTAACATGCACCAAAGACGTTGACTCGAGCTGTTGAAGATTACGATCGTACTATTCAATATCATCGTGGAAGAGCGAACGTGGTAGCTGACATGTTGAGTAGAAGATCTTTTGCGTTTACAAGTGCGACATTGTTAACACAAAGACTCATTTCGTATAACTTGCAAATGATGAAGATAGAGTTAAAGACTCTAGGGACCCACGTGAAGATAACGAATATACGAGTAAAATTGACTTTAATCGATAAAGTTAAAGACGCTCAAGCTACATACCCGAATCTGATGAATGTGAAGAAAAAGGTTCAAGATGGTGTTATTTTAGAAGCAAGAGTTGCTGAAGAGAGGAAATCTCAACCCTCGATTTAATTGGCCCATTTGAAATCCTCGATTGAGTAGGAACTGTGGCATATAGACTCGTTTTACCGCCAAATATATTGCGTGTTCATAACGTTTTTTTCTCGTATCGATGTTACGTAAATACGTGGACGACCCGAACCACATTATTAATTTAGAACCGGACGAGATAGCGGATGATTTAACATTTGAAGAGATACGTGTTACAATCTTGGATAAGAAGAATCGTATTAAACACTTAAAGGTTATATCTCAAGAGTTAGAATTTGAAGTGAAGTCAAGGTATCCTCACCTGTTTGGCATACCAGGTACGTACGTAAATTTCGAGGGCGAAATTCCATAAGGAGGGGAGATTGTGAAACCCCAGATTTTATGTATAAAGAATTAATTTTCTCGAAATAATTTTTTTTTTTTTTATATTATGGTGTGAATTTGAGATAATATTATAGTTGTGGGTAGTATTTATAAATTTTGCAAAGTATGCAAGTTGTTATATTATATTCGATTGGTCAGGGAATATTCTTTGTGTCGGAAAATATTCGTACGACGGTACAATTATTGGTGGACCCCACAACGAAATTATTGTCGGATTGAGAAAACGACAAAAATATTTTATTGAAAATAACGGCGGGAGTTTTACCGTTAAAACTGTTGAACTACTCGGTAGTAAAAGTACAGTAATACGCGTTGTTGCATAGTAGCACACGGTATTGATTATTGATATTTATGTAAGAAGTCGCTCAGTTTGACTCAATTATTGTCGATTATTAATATGAATTATTATAGCGATAATGACGTTTTGTTTTATTCGTATTATTAACGTAATAAAACGGAAACATCTTTTTATATAAAACAGAATACTTTATTAAAGTTATTTTATAAATAGAATATATTATATTTTATTATGCATAGTGTTTTGCATAGTGTTTTGCATAGTGTTGCATAGTGTTTGCATAGTAAAAATCTTTTTATATAAATAGAATATATTATATTTTATTTAAAAGATTTTTCTTTAAATATGGACCGTCAGATTAAAGTAAA
This sequence comes from Panax japonicus, assembly GCA_020205505.1. Taxonomy (NCBI): domain Eukaryota; kingdom Viridiplantae; phylum Streptophyta; class Magnoliopsida; order Apiales; family Araliaceae; genus Panax; species Panax japonicus. Next base: position 38,851,404 of record CM035106.1, on the reverse strand, counting down.
TCAATCTGGACCGTTCATGGATTAGTTACTATGGATTCCATTTTCCTATAAATAGAAGCTCATTCCTTCATTATTTTCTTACGAATTCACTGAACTCTAGAGAGAGAAACTATAGAGAGATAGAAGAAAAGCTTTCTGCTACTTAACTTTTCTTTTCCCATATCCAGTTTCTGTTACGGTAAGGGGTGTTATTCTTTCTTATTCATGAAGAGAACTATTGTTATTCCATTTCTTATTATTCTGTTGGAATAACCTGTATACGCGGTCTACCCTATACTTGGTGACATTCTTCTATCATTCTGTTGGAACATCCTGTCTGTGTGTTTTACACCGGACCTGGTTCCGTCTTTATTATTATTCCGTTGGAACATCCTGTCTGTGTGTTTTACACCGGACCTGGTTCCGTCTTTATTATTATTCCGTTGGAACATCCTGTCTGTGTGTTTTACACCGGACCTGGTTCCGTCTTTATTATTCTGTTGGAACATCATGTCGGTGTGAATTTCACCTGACCTGGTTCCATTATTATTATTCTGTTGGAATAACCTGTCTGTGCGGTCTATCGCATGCATGGTGATTTCTTTTGTTATTCCATTCTTTATTATACTCAGTTGGATAAAACTTTGATTTCTATACTCCATGAAATTAGTGGAATATCCTTGACATTTGCGCTTCATCCAGTATCCTTTCATGGAAATATTCTTCTGATCATTCTTGAATTTTACACCACAAAATAGTATCGTGTTGACAATTTGGACGTTAATAATTCCTGGATAAAATAATTCTTGAACTTGTTTTATTGAATTCTTATATCATTATCATCATCCTCTTATTTATATTTTTGAAAGTCATCTGTGGCCTGTAGAGCATGGATGGACTTGGTATGATTATGACCAGGGATTATTCGGTGTAATCATGACCGTAATGTTACAAATGATGTGGTAAAAGTCTCATTTGCCGTAGTACATTGATGGACAGTTGTTGGCATGATCATGACCATTGATGAATACACAAATATCCTTGGCCCGTAGTGCATGGAATTTGTGGTCGTGACCCTAATGAGTATCCTTGGCCGTAGTGTAGGGATGATGTGGATTATTTATTAAGCTGAGTCTCAGCGATAAAAGTGATTAAAAACTTTTTAAATCATAAAAGATAGTAGATTCAATTCTCTCTACTTGACTCTTTTAATGGATTGCTTATTTCGCTGCAGTTAAACTTGATGTCTATTATATTTTATCAGTTTAACATTGTTGGAGACTAATGATAATTTATTATGCATTATCTTAGTCATAATATTTCTTTCTGGGCTAGTTGAGCTCACCCTTTCTTTCACTGTTCTCTTCAGGAAATGAGAACATAGCAAGGACTAGTCGGGGAATGGAGTGACGGTCCAGAGGATAGCATTAGTAGTCCTCACTATTCTGAGAAATAGTGTATTAATAATTGTAATGAGGACTCCTTTTGAGTTTGTATGATCTCTAGTAGACAATTATTGTATTCAAACTCACAGTTGTATTTTGTCGTACTATACACGACAGTGGTATTAGTAAGTTGTATTTGAATTCTGTACCATGTATCTGACGACTCAAGATGGGTGATGTATACCTAATTTTGGGGGCGTTACATAAGTATTTTTCTAAAATAAATTTAAGAATGGGGTATCACCAGTTGAAGGTTAGGAAGGAGGATGTACCAAAGACAACATTCAGGACTCGTTATGGTCATTACAAGTTTCTGGTAATGTCATTTGGAATGACTAATGCACCAGCTGCATTTATGGATATGATGAATAGAGTGTTCAAACAATATTTAGACAAGTTCATCATGGTGTTTATCAATGATATTCTAGTCTATTCTAAGACGCCAGAAGATCATGCTGAACACCTATGATTAGTGTTGGAGACACTAAGGAACGAGAAATTGTATGCGAATTTAACTAAGTGTGAATTTTAGTTAGAAAAGGTATAGTTTTTAGGTCATGTCATTGACCATGAGGGGATTTCAGTAGATCCAGCGAAGGTGGAAGCTGTGATAAATTGAGAACAACCAAAAACGCCGACTGAGGTGCAAAGTTTCTTAGGGTTAGCGGGATACTATCGGAAATTTATCCAGGATTTTTCGAAGATAGCTACTCCGTCGACTAACTTAACAAGGAAGACAGTGAAATGCATGTGGACTGATAAATGTGAAGACAGTTTTCAAGAACTGAAGAAACGGTTGAGTGAAACACCTATTTTGTTATTAACCCATCACATAGGAAATTTTATAGTTTATAGTGATGCTTCGCATAAAGGACTTGGTTGCGTGCTCATGCAGCATGTCAAGGTCATTGCGTATGCATCAAGACAGTTGAAGGATTATGAGAAAGTTTACCCTACTCATGATCTGGAACTGGCCGCAATAGTTTTTGCCTTAAAGATATGGAGACATTATCTTTACAGAGAAAAATGTGAGATATACATGGACCATAAGAGTCTAAAATATATCTTCACACAGAAGGAGTTGAATATGAGATAGAGGAGATGGTTGGAGTTGATAAAGGATTACGACTGTGAAATCCTATATCTCCCTGGAAAAGACAATGTAGTTGTCGATGCCTTAAGTAGAAAGGGTCAGGAGAAGTTATCTATGTTAACGGCTCAAGTTGAGTTAATAACAGAGATTGCTAGGATGGAAATAGAAGTGAAGTTGCTAAGAGAATCGGAATAAATATTGTTTGCGAAAGAGATTCAACCTACTATCGTAGAAAAAATCAAAGGGGTGCAGCTCAAAATTGTTGAGTATGACCGGGTAAAGGAGCGGCTAACCAATGAAAAAGATACTAAGTACAGTCTTGATAATGAGGGATTATTAAGAATTGAAGGAAGAATTTGGGTTCTGAATGAGACGGAATTAAAGGAGCAGGTATTACAAGATGCTCATAGTTTGAGGTTTTCTATTCATCCTGGTAGTACTAAGATGTATCAAGACCTTCGACAGAGTTTTTGGTGGCCGAACATGAAGAGAGAAATAGCTGAGTAGGTGCTTAACTTGCAAAACAGTTAAGGCCGAACATCAACGACTAAGTGGATTGTTACAGTCATTGGAAATTCTGGAGTAGAAGTGGGAGAATATCACGATTGATTTTGTGGTGGGACTTCCGACTACAATGAAAAGGGTATGATGCGATTTGGGTGATAGTGGACTGGTTGACGAAGTCGGCTAACTTTTTGCCAATTAGGATTAAGTATAACTTAGACCAGTTAGCTAATCTTTTGGTTAAGAAAATAATTTCCAGACATGGAGTACCAATTTTGATTATGTCAGATCGTGAGCCACGATTTACATCAAATTTTTGGAGGAGTCTACAAGACTAGTTGGGAAAGTAGTCAAAGCTGATTACGGCGTACATCCATAAACTGATGTACAAAGCGAGAGAACAATTCAGAAGTTAGAAGATATGTTAAGATCTTGCGTCATGGATTTCAAGGGTAGTTGGGATGATCATCTACCGTTAGTAGAATTTGCGTATAACAATAGTTATCATGCAAGCATAGGTATGCCGTCTTACGAAGCTTTGTATGGAAGGAAGTGCAGAACACCAATGTATTGGGATGAAGTGGGAGAACGCCGAATACTAGGGCTAGAATTGGTGCAGCAAATCGTGGATATGGTAAAGTTAATACGAATGCGTCTCATAACAGCTCAAGATAGACAAAAGAAGTATGCAGACTTGCATCGAGAAAATAGAGAATTTGAAGTAGGCTCCTACGTATTTCTAAAGGTGTCTCCTTGGAAAGGAAAGATACGCTTTGGAAAGAAAGAAAAGTTAAGTCCAAGGTTTATAGGACCTTTTGAAGTGTTAAAACGAGTAGGTGAGGTAGCTTATATGGTAGCGTTACCTCCAGACCTAGAACGATTACATAATGTGTTTTATGTATCGGTATTGCGTCCTTATAAGCCGAATTATAAGCACATAATAGAGTATGAGCCTATTCATGTTAAGAAGGAGTTAACGTACAAAGAGACGCCAATTCAAATTGTCGATAGAAAAGAACAAGTTCTGTGGAACAAAGTTATACCTTCCGTGAAGGTGTTATGGAAGAACCACGATGCAGAAGAAGCAACGTGGGAATTGGAAGAAAATATAAGGATGGATTACCCTCAGTTGTTTGCGTAATGTGAGAAGAGATTCTGGGGACATAATCTTTATAAGGGGGGAAGAATGTAACGACCGAGAAATTTGGATCCTTTGTAAAATAATTTTATTTAATAAAATAATGAATAAAATTATATTATTTGTTATTATTTTGTGTTAGTAAGAAGAATGTCATTCTATAACTTAGAAACGTCGGAACGTCGTAGTATTTTAACTACGCGAAGGAATTAAAGTGTTTGATTTCCAAAATGAAAATAAAAGTTTTTCGAAATTTTTTTCAAAAAACACTATTCATCGATATTCGCTCGGGAATTATTTTTGAACTTCCGAGAAATACGTAATGATAGAATATTAACGTAAGTTGGATTATGTAATAATAATTCATGTAAGACCCCAACTTTTATGAATAAAGATGATTTTTCTATAATTATCATTTTTGAATATTATGGAATGAATTTGTTATAATGTTATAGTTGTGGGTAGTATTTATAAATTCTGCAAAGTATGCAAGTTGTTATATTATATTCGATTGGTCAGGAGAATATTCGTTTTAGCAGGGAATATTCGTATAATGGCGCAATACGGTTTATGAAAATAACGGCGAAAGTTTTACCGTTAATACTGTTGAACTACTCGGTAGTAAAAGTACAGTAATACGCGTGGTTGCGTAGTAGCACACGGTATTGATTATTGATGCTTACGTGAGAAGTCACTCAGTTATACTCAATTATTGTTACAGTAATTGCTGCATCATATCTATCATATAATTGATTTGATTATTGTCATAGTATCATATGCATAATATGTTATTTTATTAAATCAATAATTGAGACGACAAAGTTATTCATATTATTAAATTGCAATATTTATAATGTCTAGAAGTTCTGTCAAGGAGAGATTTGGTCACCTAATTGTGCGCCAATGGGGAGAAATCCTTATTGGAAATCCCCCTCTTTTCTAGGAACGACCTGATTGATAAATATTTTGAGTTATAATATTACTGATGAATATTATTAAAATTGAAGTTGTGTTCGCAGTTGAATTTGGAGACGCGGACTTGATATTTGAGTCCAGAACGATGAAATTAATAAAATTAGTCTATAACACAAAAATTTTCGGGATTAACTTTTTGGTCAAAAATTCAACAGTTGACTTTTTTAGGAAAAGTCAAACTTTGAAATTTCAAAATTTATATTGTTGATAAAAATAGTTTCAATGTGTTGGAATTATTTGTGTTAGTGAAAATCGACATTTATTTCGATAAAAATTGATGTTTGGAGGTTATATTGACCAATCAGGTATTTAACCGGATAAATGAGCAATGGATTGCTATTATTTCACATGATTATAACTATTTGTTAACATGATTTACTATTGAATCACATTATTTACTATTAGGGGAGGTGGTGCAAGTTTGATAATACTTGCATGACTAAATTAAAAATAAAGAAAAAGTTGGAGGTATTGTACTGTAATTTTTCGAGCCCCAAAATGTGCAATTATTGAAACTATATTTTTCGATAAATAGAAGCTCATTCTTCCTTCATTTCTCACCAATTCACTAAAGCTATAGAGCAATTATTATAGAGAGAAATTGTAGAGAGAAAATCTATAGAAGAAGAGAAGCCTGCTACCTCACTATTCCAGTATCTAGTTTCTTTTGAGGTAAGGGGTATTTTTTTTTCATATTCATGAAGAGAACTTCTGTTATTCCATTCTATATTATTCTGTTAGAATAACATGTATACTCGGGCTACCCTATACTTGGTGAAATTCTTCTGTTATTCCATTATTTATTATTCTGCTGGAATAACCTGTCTATGCGAAGTACCACATACATGGTGAAATTTTATTTTTATTCCGTCTTTATTATTCTGTTGGAATATCCTATCTGTGCGTTTTACGCTGGACTTGGTTCCGTTATTTATTATTCTGTTAGAATAACTTGTCTATACGAAGTACCGCATGCATGATGATTTCTGTTGTTATTCCATTCTTTATTATTCTGTTTGAATATTCTGTCGGTGCGTATTACGCCTGACCTGGTTTCGTTATTTATTATTTTGTTGGATGTGATTTCTTTTGTTATTCCATTCTTTATTATACTCAGTTGGTTAAAGTTTTGACTTCTATACTCCATGAAATTAGTGGATTATCCTTGATATTTATGCTTCATCCAGTATCTTTTCATGGGAATATTCTTCTGAGCATTCTTGAATTTTACTCTACAAAGTAGTATCATGTTGACAATTTGGACGTTATTAGTTCCTGAATAAATTAATTCTTGAATTTGTTTTATTGAATTCTTATATCATTGTCATCATCCTTATGTTTATATTTTTTTTTTGAAAGTCATCTGTGGCCTGTAGCGCATAGATGGACTTGGTATGATTATGAGCAGGGATTATTCGGTGTAATCATGACCGTAATGTTACAAATGATGTGGTAAAAGTCCTCATTGACCCGTAGTGCATTGATGGACAGTTGTTGGCATGATCATGACCATTGATGAATACACGAATGTCCTTGGCCCGTAGTGCGTGGATAATTTATGGTCGTGATACTAAAGAATATCATTGGCCGTAGTGCAGGGGTGATTCGATGATGTTGATTATTTATTAAGCTGAGTCTCAGCGATAAAAGTAATAAAAGTGATGAAAACCTTTCAAATCATAAAAGATAGTAGATTTATTCTCTACTTGACTCTTTTAATGGATTGCTTGTTCCGCTGCAGTTAAACTTGATGTCTATTGTATTTTCTCAGTTTAACATTGTTGTGGTCTAATGATAATTTATTTTGCATTATTTTAGTCATAATATTTCTTACTGGACTAGTTGAGTTCACCCTTTCTTTCACTGTTCTCTTCAGGAAATGAGAATATAGCTGGAATGAGTCGGGGAACAGAGTAATGGACCAGATGATAGTATTAGTAGTCCTCACTATTCTATTAAATAGTGTGACAATAAATGTAATGAGATCTTATTCTGAGAGTGGATATTGTCTTAAAGACAGTATTTGTATTAAAACTCACAGCTCTCTTGTTGTATATTAAAGATTGTATTTGTATTCTGTACCATGTATCTGGCGACCCAAGATGGGTGATAGTTCCTAACGACCCTAAGTTAAAGTATAAAATCATAATGGAGGCGCACAACACACCGTTTGCAATCCATCCTGGGAGTACCAAAATGTAACGTGATCTTCGACATACATTTTGGTGGAGCAATATGAAGAGAGAGATAGCGGGGTTTATCTCAAGGTGTCTAACTTGTCAACGAGTCAAGACGGAGCATCAAGTGCCAAAAGGTCTATTGCAACCACTTGAAATTCCAGAATGGAAGTGGGAGCACATTACCATGGATTTCGTTACTGGTCTTCCCAAGGTTTCTTAAGGCATAGATACGATTTGGGTCATTGTTGATAGATTGACCAAGTCTGCTCATTTCTTACCGATTCGAGAAACTTATACACTTTTATGTCTTGATAGTATATATATAAACAAGATTGTAAGATTGCATGGTATGCAAGTATCCATAGTTTCTGATCGAGACCCAAGATTCACTTCAAGATTTTGGGTTAGTTTGCAAAAAGCTATGGGCACAGATTTACGATTTAGTTCGACATATCATCCTCATACGGACGAACAATCAGAGAGGACTATTCAAACTCTTGAAGATTTTTTAAGACTCTGTGTCCTTGACTTCAAGGGAAGTTGGGACAAGTTCTTACCATTGGTGGAGTTTTTCTACAATAACAGTTATCAAGCAAGTATTGGCATGGCTCCATTCGAGGTGTTGTATGGAAGAAAGTGTCGTTCTCCAGTATGTTGGGATGAGGTGGGTGAAGCAATGTTGTTGGAACCGGATTTGGTACGTATGACTACGGAAAAGAATCAAACAATCCGACTAATGTATAAAAATCTCACAAGATCGACAAAAGAGTTATGCTGATCTTCATCGAAAGGACATGGAATTCGATATTAGAGATCATATGTTGTTACGTGTTGCTCCATGGAAAGGAGTTACGAGATTTGGAAAGAGAGGAAAGCTCAATCCTCGATTCATTGGCCCATTTTTAATCCTCGATCGAGTAGGAAACTATGACGTATAGACTCGCTTTACCGCCAAGTATGTCTCGTGTTCATAACATTTTTCACATATCCATGTTATGTAAATATGTGAAAGATCCGAACCATATTATTGAATTAGAATCGAGCGTGATAGAGGAAGATTTAACGTATGAAGAGTTGCCTGTTAAAATCTTGGATAAGAAGGATCATATTCTATGCTTCAAGGTTATACCTCAAGTCAAAGTTTTGTGGAGAAACCACGACATGGAAGAAATGACTTAGGAGTTAGAATATGAGATGAAGTCAAGATATCCTCAGCTATTCGACATACCAGGTATGTACCCTAATTTCGAGGGAAAAATTTCAAAACTTCGAGGTTTTATGAATAAAAATGATTTTTCTATAATTATCATTTTTTAATATTATGGAATGAATTTGCTATAATGTTATAGTTGCGGGTAGTATTTATAAATTCTATAAAGTATGTAAGTTGTTATATTATATTTGATTTGGTTGGAGAATATTCGTTTTAGCAGGGAATATTCGTACAACGGCGCAATCATTGGTGGACCCCACAACCGAATTATTGTCGGATTGAGAAAATGACAAAAATATATTTAAGAAAATAACGGCAGAAGTTTTACCGTTAATACTGTTGAACTACTCGGTAGTAAAAGTACAGTAATACGCGTGATTGCGTAGTAGCACACAGTATTGATTATTGATGCTTACGTGAGAAGTCACTCATTTATATTCAATTATTGCTACAGTAATTGCTGCATCATATCTATCATATTATTGATTCGATTATTATCACAATATCATCTGCATAATATGTTATTTTATTAAATCAATAATTGAGATGACAAAGTTATTCATATTATTAAATTACAATATTTATAATGTCTAGAAGTTCTGTCAATGAGAGGTTTGGTCACCTAATTGCGAGCCAATAGGGAGAAATCCTTATTGGAAAGCCCCCTCTTTCCTGAGAACGACCGGATTTAAAAATATTGTGAGTTATAATATTAATGATGTATGCTATTAAAATTGAATTTGTGTTCAGAGTTGAATTTGGAGACGCGGACATGATATTTGAGTCCGGAACGATGAAATTAGTAAAAATAGTATATAAACACAAAATTTTCCGGGATTAACTTTTTGGTAAAAAAGTTAACAGTTGACTTTTTTGGGAAAAGTCAAACTTTGAAATTTCAAAATTTATATTGTTGATAAAAATAGTTTCATTGTGTTGGAATTATTTGTGTTAGTGAAAATCGACATTTATTTTGATAAAAATTGATGTTTAGAGGTTATATTGACCAATCAGGTATTTAACCAGATAAATGAGCAATTGATTGCTATTATTTCACATGATTATAACTATTTGTTCACATGATTTACTATTGAATCACATTAGTTTACTATTAGGGGAGGTGGTGCAAGTTTGATAATACTTGCATGACTAAATTAAAAATAAAGGAAAAGTTGGAGGTATTGTACTGTAATTTTTCGAGCCCCAAAACGTGCAATTATTGAAACTATATTTTTCTATAAATAAAAACTCATTCTTCCTTCATTTCTCACCAAATCACTAAAGCTATAGAGCAATTATTATAGAGAGAAATTGGAGAGAGAAAATCTATAGAAGAAGAGAAGCCTGCTACCTCACTATTCCATTATCTAGTTTCTTCTGAGGTAAGGGGTATTTTTTTTAATATTCATGAAGAGAACTTATGTTATTCCATTCTTTATTATTCTGTTGGAATAACCTGTATACGCAGGCTACCCTATACTTGGTGAAATTCTTCTGTTATTCCATTATTTATTATTCTGCTGGAATAACCTGTCTATGCGAAGTACCGCATACATGGTGAAATTTTGTTTTTATTCCGTCTTTATTATTCTGTTGGAATATCCTGTCTGTACATTTTAGGCCGAACCTGGTTCCGTCTTTATTATTCTGTTGGAATATCATGTATGTGCATTTTACGCCGGACTTGGTTCCGTTATTTATTATTCTGTTGGAATAACTTGTCTATGCGAAGTACTGCATGCATGATGATTTATGTTGTTATTCCATTATTTATTATTCTGTTTGAATATTATGTTGGTGCATATTACGCCTGACCTGGTTTCGTTATTTATTATTTTGTTAGAAGTGATTTCTTTTGTTATTCCATTCTTTATTATACTCAGTTGGTTAAAGTTTTGACTTCTATACTCCATTAAATTAGTGGATTATCCTTGATATTTGTGCTTCATCCAGTATCTTTTCATGGAAATATTCTTCTGAGCATTCTTCAATTTTACTCTACAAAGAAGTATCATGTTGACAATTTGGACGTTATTAGTTCCTGAATAAATTAATTCTTAAACTTGTTTTATTGAATTCTTATATCATTGTCATCATCCTTATGTTTATATTTTTTTTTTGAAAGTCATCTGTGGCCTGTAGCGCATAGATGGACTTGGTATGATTATGACCAGGGATTATTCGGTGTAATCATGACCGTAATGTTACAAATGATGTGGTAAAAGTCCTCATTGGCCCGTAGTGCATTGATGGACAGTTGTTGGCATGATCATGACTATTGATGAATACACGAATGTCCTTGGCCAGTAGTGCATGGATAATTTGTGGTCGTGATACTAAAGAATATCCTTGGCCGTAGTGCAGGGGTGATTCGATGATGTGGATTATTTATTAAGCTGAGTCTCAGCGATAAAAGTGATAAAAGTGTTGAGAACCTTTTAAATCATAAAAGATAGTAGATTTATTCTCTACTTGACTCTTTTAATGGATTGCTTGTTCTGCTGCAGTTGAACTTGATGTCTATTGTATTTTATCAGTTTAACATTGTTGTAGACTAATGATAATTTATTCTACATTATCTTAGTCATAATATTTCTTATTGGACTAGTTGAGCTCACCCTTTCTTTCACTGTTCTCTTCAGGAAATGAGAATATAGCTGGGACTAGTCGGGGAACAGAGTAATGGACCAGATGATAGTATTAGTAGTCCTCACTATTCTGTTAAATAATGTGACAATAAATGTAATAAGGACTTATTCTGAGAGTTGATATTGTCTTGAAGCCAGTATTTGTATTAAAACTCACAGCTCTCTTGTTGTATATTAAAGATTGTATTTGTATTATGTACCATGTATCTGGCGACCCAAGATGGGTGATGTATACCTATTTTGGGGGCGTCATAATTCACGTATGGAAAATGTAATATTTCGCATGCGGACTTAGTTCGTGAACGTTAGGAAAATCAAGTATTAAGAATCTAATATAATGATCGTATGATACGTATGTATTGTACGAGGTAGTGCATACGAGTATGATACGAAGTATTATATGAGTATATGAGAATGATGGTAATTCTTATATTATGATTTAGTATACGAGTTAGAATACAAGAATTATACGTAGAGGATTTGTAATAAGGCCTTAAGACATTTGTAAATGAACTTGTGAATTATGTAGGATGTACAAGTCCAATTAGAATCGGATGTGCAAGCCCAAAGTAAATTAATACAAGCCCAAAGGAATAAGTTAATCTAAGTGGACCTAAGCCCAATTAATGATCCAATGGGTAAAGCATGATCCATGGAGCAACCCATGTTGATATGGGTGAACTTGGTGACTAAGAACTTTATGTAGTGACCAAGTAATTAGTGTGGCTAGCAAGTTTACTTAGTTGTTCATTATGGAATAGTAAGGAGGTTTTTTAAGGAGGTGGGATGACCTAATGTCCCTTAAGCCCTCACATTGGAAGTCCTATAAATACCCAACTTGGATTTCATTATTGTTTGTTCATTTTCATCCAATACAAAATAACTTAAGTGTTGGAGAGAATAAGCCAAGAATAAGTTAAATTTCCTTTGTTAGATTTCTGAGAAGAAGAAAACTAGTCATCAAAGGTAAACAATCTTTTGATCTTATATCTTCCATCTCTACTATTGTAGGGTGATAAGAGAAGTGTAATTTAATGAACATGTATGCTAAGAACACATAAGGATTGGATAATCAATGGACTTAAGCCGTATAAGTCATGTATAAGTAAGTTAAACCTAAATAAGTTATGAAATTATGATGAACTTGTCATATAAAGTTAGTATGATTTATAAAAGGTAAGAATGTTGGTTAAAGAACTTAAACCAAAAATAAGTCATAAGGACTGAAATCTTGTGGATTATAATTAATAAGTCATGAACTTATGAAGAATATGCCAAAACATAATTTGAAAAAAAGTTGTTGTAATATGTAAGTTGAAATTTCTATAGAATGAATTGAATCCATTTGGATTGATGAACAAATTGTTAGTAACGAAGTTTTTGTAAAAATTCACAAGATTGGACGATAATCGTCGAATTCGTGAAATTCTCGAAATGAAAGTCGTATTTTGTGATTGAACTCAGAAATGTTGGTTTTCGATGGAGACAAGTCATATTTGAAATTATAGAGTTGCGAACTCAAAAATGACCAAATTTTGATTTAAAATGAAGAAACGAGCGTTGAACGTTCACGAACATTTATCATTTTTGTTAAAAATGAACCAATAGGTGAATTTTGAGTAAACGAAGTCAAATAAATAAAATTCTTGCATGAACACGTAGAGTATATAATTTGTGAACTGTAGGCTTTTGAACGAGCCAATTCGGACTTATAACGAAGAAGTTACGAGCCCAAAAATCTCACAGAGTCAAAAATCTGTCAAATTTTTCTGAGGCACAGAGTCCGCGCCACAACACAACTCAAGGCACAAAGGCCCATGCCGCAACGCAAGGCCAAGACATAGTACACTATTAATTGGCACCGCAGCGTGGTCATAACAAAGAGGACTCGCACCGTAGCGCCGAGTCCAGGTCTTTAGTTTCTGCAGTTTTGCGTCGTAGCGTGGCTGAAGAAGAGGGAGCTGGTGCCGCAGTGCCAGCCTCATGGTTTTCAAAGAGAGGAATGATTATGAAGATAAAAGGAAATACAATGAAGTAGTAAAAACTTAATAAACATGATGTGACATTGTTAAGACATTGTTGAACCTTAAGTATGATCACTTAGAGTTGAAGTAAGTTAATTGCATGTGAACGTAAGAACGACGTAACAGAAAGCCGAGACCAATAGTAACAAATCTAATACGTAATTAGATTAAGAAGAAGGGTAAGATTCATTAGGAACCATGCATATTTATTCATGACCTAATTTGTTATGTGATGTGATCATCTACTGTAGAGACTTAAGGATTTAAAGTACACGTGTTATAACTGTAGCAGACGCTAAAGGCAAGTATTCTAACCCTTGTTTTAGTTCAATCTGGACAAGCTTTGTGGTTCATGTATTCTTATGCATGAATTGATGTATGGTGAAGTCAAAGTCAACTCTTTCGGCTAGACTTATATTATGTTTCTATCAAAGCATGGTTAATGTTTACCAAATTATATTGGTGTGGTTTTCAAATGAAGACTGAGTATGCTAAAAATGTTTTGTCGTCAAACGAAATGTACATGAGGTTGCCATAACTTAAACGTACATACGTTTAATGAATGTAGTGTTGATCAACATAGAGTACTATAGGATGATCACCTAGACGTGCTCGTAAGAAATGTCGGACTTACAGACTTAGTGTCGGGATATCCTTTTCAAATAAAGTATGAAATGCTCAAGGTCTTGGACCGGAATTGATGTTTTACTAAATATTTTTATTGTAAAATGTTTTAAAGAAAAGAGAAGTGTTATTTTGAATTATCGATAGTACTTCATAACTATTGTTCAGTTATTGAAGATATATGATTCCTATGTTTCAAGCATGTTGTTTATTATAATTGTCATACTTGTTGAGCTAGTCATGCTTACTCTTGCTTGAACCATATAAACGCAGCTAAGATCGAAAGGACCGAAGGATCCGACAAGGATAAAGGCAAGGCGAAGATAAACTCGTAGAGTACTTATGTAATAGTATAGGTTTAATGTTATATTATATTTGATAATATGACAAGAACAAATGTAATGGTTATAAAGAACTTGGGGAATGTTAATATTATTCTAAATATATAGAAGACATATTCGTTCTTTTGAGGCTTTTCAATTGAATGTATGTGTGAATGGTAGTACCGTGTAGCACCATCTATCGGGTTGAAAGATACCCAGATTTGGGGGCATCACAGCCCCAGTCTTGTTGTAAAGGTCCTAATATCGGGTTGTCACCAATTTTGAAATTTCTCCAGATAGTTGCTTTGATGGATGGACTGATAAGATGCTGAGATCGCAATAGGCTTTTATCTTTGTACTAGATGGTGAATAGGTAGTGGATTTGGGCTTTATTTCCCTCAATCATTGTTCCTGACTTGTTCGCACAATCAGCTTTGATGGTTTTTCTGATTTGATGAAGACTTGTGATTGAGGGTGTCAGCTCTTTGAAGGTCCTCACTGATGGTTGTCTTAGTGTATCGTTGTTTCTTCCTTTCTGGGATTTTTGCCAAAATTGATGGAATGACATTGAAGTATTGTTATGTCTTCTCAACATAGGTCGTTGACTTGGAGGGTTATTCTTTGGTATCTTGGGATTAATGTTTGGGCTTGGATATTTCTTTTGAGGGTCAGAGCATACCACTAATGGTTGCCTACGTACTCATGTGTATGTAGGAGATCAGGTCTACGTAGTTCTTGCTTGATGAGATAAACGGTTTGAGAAGTGTCTGTTTGGGGTTTTTTGGATTTTTGTTTAGTTTGATCGCACCATTAATGACTGCCTACGTACTCCCATTGATGAGGGGAAATCAGGTCTTTCGTAGTTCAGGCCTGGTATAAGAGGTTCAACGCTGTAGAAAGGTGTAAATGGGTGTAGAAATGTTTTTATTTGTGGAGAAGGGTGTAGAAATGTTTTTGTTTTTTTTTGTTTTTTTATTGTAACCGGGCCATAAAAATGGTTGCCTATGTACTCCCAGGTATCGGGGAGATTAGGTCGACGTAGTTCCCCCTATGAGCTGAAACCCGATTGATTTGATTTTTGATTTTTGATTTTTGATTTTTGACTTTTGATTTATCTTTTTTCTTTTTTTTTCTTTTTTTTTCAATATTTACATACATGGAGAAAAAAAGGCATACTGCGAAGAAAGTGATACCGTCCCAACATCTCTTGGAACTCACAACTCTATCCTCTAGATTTACACCTTCTTGACTAGCTGAGGCTTTATAGTTCAATTGTCATTGGTTATGTTGCCTTCAAGGCTCGCGATAGAGGTTACCTCTTGATTCTAAATATCTTCACTTATAGCCATAACTTGATCGTTTCCTGATTCAGTACATTCCTCAGGGATGCTTGAATTGGACCCATCTCAAAAAGGAATGAACTCCTGATTTTTTGATGGGTTGGTTTCCCCGATAATCTCACCACCTTTTCCTTCATCCATTTCTTCACCTTTTTCTTGGGCTTGAGAGGATTCGACCATGAAATCTCCTTCGAACGGTTGTCGTATTTCTTGCAAGGAACTTTTCGTTTTGGCTTTTTCTTCCTTGGAAAGGATTAGTATTTCTTTCGCATCATCCAAGGTTATAAAATCAGGAACGTGGTTGCTATCTTTGGACCACATGATGCTTGATGTTGGCGGAGGAATCTCCCTTGGGGATTCCCTTGTCTCCTTTGTCATTCCCTGCATTAGGATCAGTCCATCCTGTGTTTTGCCAGGATTGGTGCTCATAGCCTTCACCTCCTTTGAACTGCATGTCTCGAGTGGACATCTTAAGCTTTTCATTTCCTCTTCGCCTTTTCTGGTTATGAGGAATTCTATCTTTAGATCTTCTTTTTCAATGAGATCCTAGATTTTATGTCGCAAGGACCAGCATTCCTCAGTTGCATGTCCAAGTGAGTTAGAATGATAGAGACACATCTTGGTGGAATCTTAACTCTTTATCTTGGGTTTTATAGGAGTTGTTAACTCAGTAATCCTTCCTTCGCTTATCATAAAATGTAGCATTTCTTCATTTGATTTGTTCAGAGGGGTTAATTTTTGGACTCTTGAAGAGGTTGTTTGATCTTTTTTCTTTGAGAATTCGCACTCCCCGAGCGATTTTTCCGTTGGCAAAATCTTCTAGCAATTTTATCAATCCCCTCTTCTTGTATTTTCAGCCCGCTTTGATATTCTTCATTTAGTTGGCTCATCATGGAGAGATATGGACTTACATTATGGTTAACCTCCTTTTTCTCTTGGCTTTTTGATAGTTAAGTGAAAAACTGCCTCATTTCTTGATGTTGGCGCACTATCATCTTACCCATCAAATTTACTTGATTCTGGATCATCTCTATTTTTTGCATTACGATCATACCCTCCTCTGAGTTTTCCCACTCTAGGACATCTGTTCTGTGCCTTTGGGGGTATACCTCTATCCTTCATATGTACTTATGATTTGGATACATTTAAGCGCTTCCTGACCCGATCATGTTTACTTCCTCCGTATCATGCTGCACTGGAAGGTTGGCGTTGACATTTTTTTGGTCAGGTTGTTGGACCACAATACTACCACTTTAGATCAAATTTTGAATCTTATGCTTTAAGGACCAACAATCTTGTGTATCGTGTCCTGGAGACCCTGAGTGGTAAACACATCTTTGGCTTGGATTGTATCTTTTGCTCCCTGGTTCCAGAGGTGGAGCCAATTCAGTGATTTTCTTGTGATCCATTAATATCGCCAATATATTTTCAAGGGAATCCCCTAGTGGAGTGAACACCCGATTTCCCTTTCTTTCAAATTTTCTTTTCCTGTCCGGGCATTGGTTGAAGGCAGCCTGTTGTTGAAATGGCAAACTGTCTTCCTTTTTCCCAATGGGGGGACTATAGGTTGGTCTCCTAGCTTGCCCCTGTACAATAAGGGATACATCTTCAATGCTTTTATCGGGTACCCCCTTGGGATCGTTCGCATATTTGCCAGTCTGTATATGCTTGGCGACTGCTTCTAAGGCAGTGAAGTCTTTAATCTTGCCTGCCTTCAGGCCCATCTCTGCCATTTCACCGTGTTTTATCATTTTTGAGAATATCTTTCCTATGCCTTCTAGGATCCTCTCATAGTAAGAAGCCTCTTGGATATCAATAAACGTCATTACCATCTCAGTTTCTGACATTGATGGAATGACTTGCGCTGCTAGATGTCTCCACCTTTGGGCATATTCTCGGAAAGACTCAGTACTTTGCTTTTTGACTTTAGTCACTTGGTATCGATCCGGTGCCATTTGTGACTAAAAATTGTACTGATTGAGAAAGGCGTGGGCCAATTCTTCCCAGTTGTGGATTTTGGCATTGTCAAGTCGGGCATACCAGGATTTAGCCTCTCCAGTGAGACTCTTTTGGAAAAGTTGCATTCTGAGGCTTTCATCTTCAACATAAGACCCCAGTTCGCCAATGTACACTTTTAGGTTCGTATATGGATCGCCTACCCCCATTGTATTTTTCAAACTCTCGGACTTTGAATTTGTCAGGATACCGAGCCCCTGGGAATATGCAGATCTGAATAGGTGACACTACCATAGTTTCCAGTCCCTTTGATTGACCAAATGGTTTCCTCTATTTTTTGGACTTTCTTTCTTATATCCCCAGTTTCTCGATCATCTTTGAGTTTTGTGAATTCAGGGGTTTTGTTGTTTCCTTTATTAGAATAAGGTTCAGGTATCTGGGTTTCCATCTTTTTGCCAATACCCTGATTGCCCCCCGGTGTGAATGACTCTGGTTGAGTAGGCATTGTTTGGCCCTGGGTTCCTTCATGTGCAGAGGATTCTGCGTGGATGGGTATTTGTGGAACCTGAGTAGATTGGTGTAGTTCTTTGAGCATAACAGCCAACTCTGTAATTTGATAGCTTAATCTTTCGAACTCCTCGTGAGAAACAGGAGTAGGATCAGGCTGGGCACTTGAAGCCATATTTGGAAGTGGTCTTAATGCCTTTTTGGATTTTGAACGGGAAACATGACCAATTGCTTCCCTACAAAAGACTTGCATAGTTTAGTCTTAGGGAATGCATAAATGTTTATATGATATGTGATGTATCCGTTTTTAGGAGTATTATCCTGCGAAATGGATGTTAGTTGTTTATAATACAGGATAACATGTTAGGATTTTAAATATGCATGTACACATATTTCGTCATATTTCCCATTACATTGGGATTGATATGGAATGAAATTACAAGTAATTTTAAATGTTACAAGTAATTGAAATGGAAAGTATGAAGAAACTTCCCTCCGCGTTTGGTTTATTAGAGGCTGATCTATCTTAGGTTTACTCTCACGATTTTTTGGCATGAAGGTTCCAAGATCATCACAATTTACTTGACGGGAAGTTAATCCGGTCTTTCAACTGGAGCGAATCTGGGTTGCCTTTCCTGAGCCTCGTTGGAATTAGTCTCCCTACGAGTCCAATAATCAAACACCGACAGGATAACCTCCTGGTGGAGGAACCACACAACATACATTCAATGCAACGTGTCTCACCGTTATGGGAATGATGACATGTGCGAAGCACTAATATCACAGATAGATATATTGCAGTGTAGTAAGTAAAATGCATTCGTACACATTCATCATAAATGTAAATGAAACATCCACACACAAGCATATAACAATTTTGAAAAGCTTGTAATAGCGGCTTAATTCCTCTTACTGGTGTCCCCAGGAGAGTCGCCACCTGTCAACGTCGGGATTTTTATTTGTCCTTTTTCTGTTCTTGTCTTTTGGTGTTCTCATGTTAGATGATATTTGTTTGAAACAAACAAGTTATGAAAAGGTCCAACATGTATATGTCGACGATTGGACTGTAAGAGTCGCCATTTGGTGTTTTTAAATGGTTGCACCAACGCAACCGAGAAAAGGTTTTCACATTGACCCAGTGATGTGACACTTGTAAACGGGTCTATGAAACTGAGATTTATTAGGGTCCAGGGACTTGCTTATGCAGAGGGAAGGTGTTAGGTACCCCCCGACATATGTGTTACCACGGTGACCGCCACTTTTCAAGAAACTATTATATGAATGTGTGTGTGTGTGTGGGTCAATATGCAGTTATTTGGAAGTAGTGCTATGACTCGTTCGCACCTATATACAAAGGGTTTGAATTTGTGTAAAAATTCAATTTTAAACAAGATATATCAGTGATGTGTTGGAAAAGAGGTTTTTCAAGCCTTTGATACTTCCATTTTATTATTTGTTTGGCTTGATTGCTTTTATTTTTGAGATGCGAAGCATCTTCGAGAAAATAATGTACAAAGAAATACCGAACTCCTCATGGGCATGAAAGCCATCTAAGGAAATTTAAACACTGTGAATAATTTACAAGCTGCTTATAGCTGAAAATGTCCATCACGGGAACCAAATCTAGATACAGTAGACTGAATCTGTGATCACATGATGCCACAGTTTATATGAAAGCAGTAAGCAGTTATATATATAAAAGCTATATATATATATATATAGACATGATCAACCACCACGAAGCACCTCTACGGGGGATCAAAAATTTAAATAAAGCAGTAAAAGACGATCAACCGCCACGAAGTAAACTCCAGGCGGGACTAAATGTAAAGAAAACAGTAAAAGGAAACGAAATAAACTCCAGGCCTATTAGAAATGTAAATATATATATATATGTATATATATACAGTCCGGATCTTAAGCTCACCCTTTATTTAGCTCACCTTGCTCACCCTCCTTTAGCGATGGACTGAGCGACAATTCGGTCCGTCGCTATATGTTGTTTGTCACTAAAAGCTAAGATTACGGTTCTATATATAGCGACTGACCAAATTGTCGCTTGGTCCGTCACTAAAGGGGGGTGAACAAGGTGAGCTAGGTAAAGGGTGAGCTTAAGATCCGGATTGTAATACCCGAAAAAAAAAATTAAAACATATTAACTGGACTTTGTTTTATCTGGGTCAATTTGTATTTAATTTGTGTGGACTATTATAAGTAAATAATTACATTAATTTGGGCTTTTAAAATTAATTGGGTTTAAAATTATATTTGTGGGTAATAGTAAATCCTTTATAATTATGAGAATTAATAAAACCTAATTACTTTACTATATGTGTGCGAAGTGAAGGAGATAGACTAGTACTGTGGCTGCGCAGAAGGAGATGGTAGATGTTGATCCAGCTATTAGAAAAGGCTACTTTGCATGAAAATTTCAAGAAGGAGTAAAAGGTGCTTATTTCCTTAGAAGAATTTATGAAGAGATACGACAACAGAAGGAAGTTTATAGCCAACAATGTTTTCAATTTTTATCCAATTACATATGGATTTATTCGGGATATGGTCCCCTTAAAATGAGCATTAGAAGGGAAAAAGATGAAGCCTTGAGACCAGGTGTCTATGCTTTGATAGATGCTGAATGATCTTCAACATATCCATACACCATACTGTATTTGGAGAAGGTCCTTACAGAAGCACTCTGGCAACTTTGCAGCATGATTACAGGCTGAATTTCTAGTATGAAAGGAAAGTCTAATAAAATTCTCCTTTACCAGTCCTGGTGTGGTTTTATTAGCAAAAGGCAAGCATGACTAACAATTATCAACAACGGGAGACACGTCGAACCGTATTTTCCCAATGCTGTATCACTATGGGATCATAACTCCAACAAGAGGCACCACCATGGCTGCAAATTTTTGTATAGCCATCTTTACATAATCAGAAAGGCATCTCTATCTATCAAACGGAAGGAATTTAACGAGTTATATTTGGAATATAAATTTTGGGTATTACGTTGCTCAATTCAGGTACGGATTCCGTACTCTTTCAGCGATACTTTTGTTACATTTGATTTATTCGTTTTGTTTCTCATGTCAAATTCTGTTATTATTTCACATAATTGTTTCTTGTGAAATTCATATAATTGTTTTATTTTGGAGTTGACACATTGGACTCGTAATTGTACTCTTTGAATTAGGATATCATGTTTAGTATTTATTTTTGATAATTGTAGAGCAGTACATGTTGTTACCTTATTTTGAGACCTTGTGACCATAATTTGATTTGGTTCAACATGTACATATAGAACCCTTTTGTTGGTATTATGTCGCATGTGTTGTGATATGGTATTTTTATTATAATATACCGTAGGGTATACCTGAGCTATAACCACCTGTGGGGGCACTACAGGCATGTCGTCTTGGCACGAGAGGCATGACACTTTCTGTGGCAGTGTGATTAGTCCACGACGTCTCCGTTTTGAGCTCCGGAGGAAGTGGGTCCGTTTGGTGTTTTGTTGTGGGAGGCGTATGGGTTAACCCTAGTTTTCTGTTCTGTGGATTGGTGATGTTGTGCCAAACACACCTATCCGATTTGCATACATTTGGATTCGCGATCCAATGTGTGATTTGCCTGTGTGGCATCATTTGACTTGCCTGTGTGGAAATATTTTGACTTGCCTGTGTGGCATTGTTTTGACTTGTCTGTGTGACAAGATATATTTCTGAGCTCATTCGGTATGAAATAACTCCAGCCGTTTGTTTCAGCCTATTATTTTATTGGATTAGTTTTGTTGGTTTTTGTTCAGTTCAAGTCATTGAATTAGTTACTTCAATTCGCTATTTCTTTATTCTTTGATTGGTTTCGTCAATTATGTTGATTCATATATATTCCATTCAGATCCTTGGATATTATATTTTCGTTTGTACTTGCACTTGAGGCTTGTTCAGTAATTTGTCTCAACTGTTTTCGTATATCTGCTGTATATCTTTTGTATATCTGTATCCGTACTGGGCAATTGGCTCATGCTGTATTTTTCTTCCGGCAGGTTTGTAGGGGTGATTTAGGGCTAGTGTGATGAGAGTTTTGCCTTTGACCAGTTAGGTTGTTTCAAATTTTAAGTTTTGATTATTTTGACTCAGTTTAGAGAATTGTACTTATTACTTTATTGATGGATCACCACTATTATTTATTTTGAGGTTTGTTGTGCTTTGCACGTGACCTCCCTTTCCTTTTCGGGAAGGGGGTGTTAAAGAGATGGTATCAGAGCTTAGGTTCTTTGTTGTAGAAAACCTATTTAGGTTTGACCTGTGAGTTATGGGTAAACCATTGGGTAGACGTAGGAGTTTGATTTGATTTTGTTCTCTGTTTGGTTAGTCTTGATTTTGACCAAGTGTTTTTAGCTCTTTAAATTGTAGTTGATTTGAGAAAGGCAAGATAATTTGTTAAGATTATTATTATTATATTCGTTGGAGCAATAATGTTAGTTAAGGGTGGTGATTTGATCATTAACGAGAATAATGTCATACTTTGTTCAGTTATGAAATGATTATACGATTATGATATGAGCATTTGTATCAGTGAGTTTTGATATTGGAGAATTATTTGTTAGAGTTATTTCAGGTAATTACAAATTATCGTGATTTTGGAATTGAGGATTTTATTTGGGTTAGATTCTGATTTTTGTTAAGTTGTGAATAATTTGAGGTATGTAAATCGGTGCGATATTATTATAAAGTAAAAACTATTAAGTACAGAGGATCCCTTGTAATTTTGAGTTGTGTAATGATTCGAGGTAATTAGATTGATCTTTTGGAGTACATGAATTTTGCGATTATTTTCTAGTAGAATATTGAAGTTATCTTATATGAAATTTTGAGTGATAGAATTAGATGATTTTGGAATTTGTTGGGTTAAGGATTTGCACTAAGAGAATGATTGATTTATTAAATGATTAGATATTAAGTGATGAATCTTTAAGAGATTTTGAAAGCTATCGTTTGTTTATTCAGATAGTAGGATATATGATTTGGAGTTTGGTATGGTGATGGAGAGATCTTAGTAGTAGTATATTTTTGGTGTAATAATATTTGAGAACTAATTTGATTGGAGGTTATGATATTTTGAAACTCTTAAGGACTTAGGAGAGTTGGTGATAAAGAGATATTAGTAGTATATTCTCTGGTGTAATATTATTTGATGAATAGTTCAAATTGAGGTTTGAATATTTTGAAGCTCTTGAAGATTTAGAAAAAAAAGTTGATATAATTTGTTGAGTTGTTTGGTTTATCTGATATCCTTGGAGTTTTGTATGATCGATTTTATGTAAATTAAATAAAAATAATTTGTTAGATCTTTGACATTGTGGAACATAAATGTTTTATGAATTAAAAATAATTTTAAATAATTTGGTTATTCGAATCGTCTTTGGATGAAGAGAAGTGTTTGTGATTTTGAATTATGTTCCGAAGAGTACGTACGTTTGCAAGAATGAAACTTAAAGATATTAACGGGGGGCACGCACCAACAGTGGATCATGTGATTTAACGAGAAGAACCTTACCAAGGCTTGACGCAGTAGCTGACGAATCTTTTACGAGTACATGGATAATTATGTGGACCTATGGACTTACCAGGCTTGATCGTTACAAATGGCGGCGCTACGTCGTAAATAAATTATTATTATTTTTTGTAACTTATTTGAATTCCGAGGACGGAATTATTTTTAAGGGGTGAAAAATGTAATAACCCATATTTTTTGAAATTAAATATTAATTAATTTTATTGTATACAATTGTATTTAAATTAGAAAAAGGTAAATGATTTTTGTTTCTCTCTTTTTTTTTCCTTGTTTTGTTTGGAAAATTAAATTCTTTTAGTTGGTAATTAAATAAATGATTAAATTAAAACTTGAGGAAGATAATTCCTTTTGTTACGAAGCGGGAAGCTACTTGGGAGATGGAGGAGTCTATTCGAGCAGAATATCCACATCTTTTTGTAATTAAGTATTTTCATTCTTTTGATTCCGGGGACGGAATTTTTTTTAAGGGGTAGGTGATGTAATACCCGAAAAAAAAATAATTTATAACATATTAACTGGACTTTGTTTTTATTTGGGTCAATTTGTATTTAATTTGTGTGGACTATTATAAGTAAATAATTACATTATTTGGGCTTTTAAAATTAATTGGGTTTAAAATTATATTTGTGGGTAATAGTAAATCCTTTATAATTATGAGAATTAATAAAACCTAATTACTTTACTATATGTATGCGAAGTGAAGGAGATAGACTAGTACTGTGGCTGCGCAGAACGAGATTGTAGATGTTGATCCAGCTATTAGAAAAGGCTACTTTGCATGAAAATTTCAAGAGGGAGTAAAAGGTGCTTATTTCCTTAGAAGAATTTATGAAGAGATACGACAACAGAAGGAAGTTTATAGCCAACAATGTTTTCAATTTTTATCCAATTACATACGGATTTATTCGGGATATGGTTCCCTTAAAATGGGGGGCATTAGAAGGGAAAAAGATGAAGCCTTGAGACCAGGTGTCTATGCTTTGATAGATGATGAATGATCTTCAACATATCCATACACCATACTGTATTTGGAGAAGGTCCTTTCAGAAGCACTCTGGAAACTTTGCAGCATGATTACAAGCTGAATTTCTAGTATGAAAGGAAAGTCTAATAAAATTCTCCTTTACCATTTCTGGTGTGGTTTTATTAGCAAAAGGCAAGCATGACTAACAATTATCAACAACGGGAGACACGTCGAACCGTATTGTCCCAATGCTGTATCACTACGGGATCATAACTCCAACAAGAGGCACCACCATGGCTGCAAAGTTTTGTATAGCCATCTTTACATAATCAGAAAGGCATCTCTATCTATCAAACGGAAGGAATTTAACGAGTTATATTTGGAATATAAATTTTGGGTATTACGTTGCTCAATTCAGGTACGGATTCCGTACTCTTTCAGCGATACTTTTGTTACATTTGATTTATTCGTTTTGTTTCTCGTGTCAAATTCTGTTATTATTTCACATAATTGTTTCTTGTGAAATTCATATAATTATTTTATTTTGGAGTTGACACACTGGACTCGTAATTGTACTCTTTGAATTAGGATATCATGTTTAGTATTTATTTTTGATAATTGTAGAGCGGTACATGTTGTTACCTTCTTTTGAGACCTTGTGACCATAATTTGATTTGGTTCAACATGTACATATAGAACCCTTTTGTTGGTATTATGTCGCATGTGTTGTGACATGGTATTTTTATTAGAATATATCGTAGGGTATACCTGAGCTATAACCACCTGTGGGGGTACCACAGGCATGTCGTCTTGGCACGAGAGGCATGACACTTTCTGTGGCAGTGTGATTAGTCCACGGCGTCTCCGTTTTGAGCTCCGGAGGAAGTGGGCCATTTGGTGTTTTGTTGTGGGAGGCGTATGGGTTAACCCTAGTTTTCTGTTCTGCGGATTGGTGATGTTGTTCCAAACACACCTATTCGATTTGCATACATTTGGATTCGCGGTCCAATGTGTGATTTGTCTGTGTGGCATCATTTGACTTGCCTGTGTGGCAATATTTTGACTTGCCTGTGTGGCATTGTTTTGACTTGTCTGTGTGACTGTGACAACCCGAGAATTTAGACAATTTACGAAAATCTCAAATGAGTGATTTAAGGTCAAATATTAGACCTAGACAGAAAATAAGTGTATGCGTACGATGTTATTAGGGTGGAATTTTGAGGATTTCAAAATTTCGTGAAGGCTTTTAAGTGAATTGTTCAGGATTAAGTGTTTACGTGAATATGCTCTGTGCATATGGATAATGAGGTGTTCAGAATGTGGTTAAGGGTTATGGGTTGACCAGATAAATTACATCTGTGACAAACCCTATGTATATATTAAGAACGTCAACGTTCAGTTAGAAAAAATTATAATGTATGATAAGAAACCCTAGTAGTCGGTTCTAAAAACCCTAGTTTCAGTTCCGGGAGTCCGAAAACCCTAACTCGGAGCATGAAACCCTAAATTGGGAACTTAATGGCATAAGAGTAAATAATTAAAAGATTAATTAGGGTTAATCATAACAAATTGATTACAAAACCCTAATTTTGAATTTGAAACCCTATTGATTATTTGAAAACCCTAATACCAGAACTGAAAACCCTAATTTCAGATTCTGATAAAATTGAAGCCCTAATATGGGAATATAGCGGAGAATTATAAAGCTTAGGCCTAATTAGGGCAAAGCTTAATTAATTAGCAAACCCTAATTTAGAAAACCCTAATTTCGGGAATTAAAACCCTAATTTTATAATTAGGAAAAATGAAAGTGTTAATTGAATACTTTTAATGTTAATTAGAATATATTAATTCTAATTTTCAAGATTGTGTAATTAGAAAACTGTAATCTAATTACGAATAGTTAATTTCTATTTTAGAAATTAATTTCTATTAGAAACCCTAATTGTGGATTGAAAACCCTAATGACCATTTTTGAACCCTAATTGTTCAGTGGTGGATTAAATTGCTATAATTGCAATGTTGATTAGGAAATATAAATTCTAATTGTTAAGTTATTAGAAACCCTAATCTAATTAGGGAATCTAAATTCAAAAAATTGAATTATTATTTTATTTAAACCCTAAAATGGGTTATAAAATTTTAATGTACAAATTTGAACCTAATTGCTAAATTAGCAATTTTAATTAGGATATAATGGTCCTAATTAGCAAATAATGATTCATGAATAGGAAATTATAAATGATTAGGAAGCCCTAATTATAATTTAGAAATCAAAATTTTCTATTCTAAAATTAGGAAATTTTGGAATTTTCCAAGTTGCTAAAAATTTGAGGATTTAAAACCTAAATCCAAATTTGTCCAAATTATAAATCTAAGTATGCTTAACCCTAAACCCAAATGGTTTCATCTAATGCAGAAATCTAGAACAAAATGGAAATGGCAAAAATGCCCTTAATGCATTATTGGTGACTTAGCTTACAAGAATTGGTCCTAGTGAGTTGTTCAACAACCCTAAACCCTAGGCATGTGACTTAAATCTCCAGCAAGCTCCAGCAATCAGCCAACTTGCAACATACAATGAATCAAGCAACAATATAAATTGAATTAGAGAGAGAAATGTACAAAACTTGGCCAATTCAATTTTTGCTCCTACCAACTCTTACTTCTCTCTCAACCAACGAAATATTAAGCCAAATCAGTTCAAAGATCCAGCCCCACGTTGATCATAACAGATCAGAAGCACAGAATTGAGAAATCAAAGCAAAAAGGTATAAATCTCTAATTTTCGGAAATCCTTCAATTGGTTATTAAAAGTTGCAATTGATTGTTGAAAGTAATGTCAATAGGTGTCAATTGATGTTCTGGGTTGTTAAATCCATGACCCATAACATCAAAGTGCACGAATTTAAAGTTTTAGCAAATTTAAAAAAATCTGGAAATCTGTGATTTACAGTCAAATGTCGGGGCTTATAAATCCGTGTGTGTTACATGTTTTTGATGTTTAAAACATGTAACATGTAGCCTGATATGAGGTCTTTAAGTTTCAAAAAGAATCAGACCTATAACTATTATAGATTGCAAGTTATTCACGGTCAAACATCATTGACCGAACTACTAAAACAGTAAACCCAGAAAATGTAGAACAGTGGTCCGTGTCCTAGTTTGACCGACCATATCTTGTTCATGCTTTGATGTTTTTGTGTTATTTTGCTTTAGAGTTGTAGTACTACATGTTATCTACAACTTTTAATTGATATATCGCATAAAAGTTGCATTATCAGAAAGTTATTAAGTGTCAAAGTAGGAACCTAGGCTGTTCTTCAAATCTAGAAAACCCAGAATTTGAAGAACAAGGCCTGACAACATTTTTGGAAGTCTATATCTTGTTGTTCAGTTGTTGTTTGGGTATGAAATTTGTTTCATGTTGTAATACTGCAAAAGTACTATAATCGGAAAGCTTCATCATGACCAGAAACTCAATAATCAAAGAGTTACGCTCGGTCAAACTAGCAACCTCACCTCTGCCGGAAATCTGGAAAATCCCTCAAGAACACCTATAGCGACAGAAAACGTCGCTATAGGCCTTTAGCGACAGTTTAATTAATATTTTCCGGAAATGAATTAAAAAATAGAAAAAAATTGGTTTTTAATTATTAAAAATACCAAATAAATTCTGAAAAATTATTTTAAAGTATGAAAAATAGTTTTTAACTATTTTGAGTATATTTCGAAAATAATTAATATTTTTGGAATATAAATGGTATTTATTTATTTAATTACAATATTAAATAAATTATTTAAAAATAGTTTTTAATTCATGAAAAATCATGAAAAATGATATTATGGTATAAGAAAATATGTTAAGTTAGTTTTGATGACTTTTGATATTTTGTGATGAAATTCATTAATTAATCAATATTAATGGTAATTAATTTATTTATTGAATATATTAAATAAATTATGGAAAAATAGAATTAATGATTTAAAAATCATATAAAAATGATTTAAGTGTTATAAAAATATTTTAAGTTATAAAATATAACTTTTGATATTTTGGCATAAAAATATTAATATTTTAATATTAATAGCAATTATCGGATAATGGATTTAAGTGTTTAAAAATCATATAATTATGATTTTAAAGTATTAAAAATACTTTGATATATTATAATTATATTATAATATTATGTAATGATTTTCATTAATATTTTATATTAAATAAATATTAATGATTAAGGTATTAAGTGGTATTTAATTCATTTAAATACTGTATTAATGATTGAGAAATGTTGATAAATGGTAATAATTATCTGAAAATTATTACAAGTCTAGGAAAAATATTTTTGTCTGATAAGAAATTATCTGTAATAATGGATAAGTGGTTAGACAGAGTTTAATTGAACTTAAACTCGATATTCGTCCGACTAGACCGTCGGGATGATAGAATTGTGTCGGTTTCAACTCAGACTGCAATAGTTTGACTTGATACCTAGTCTTATGTGTGTTATAGACTGATAGGATTATGTGATAATGTATTTAGGTTATTCTGTGGATGTAAATATAACAGTATTATACTGTGAAGATATTATTCTAATTATTTGGGATCTATATTATTAATATTAGGTCTTCGAGTATTGCGTTATTAATTGCGTTGCGGTAATCAACGGTTCAGGCAAGTTTTCTTATACTTAACTCTAATACAGTATTCATTTAAATACTGTATTAATGATTGAGAAATGTTGATAAATGGTAATAATTATCTGAAAATTATTACAAGTCTAGGAAAAATATTTTTGTCTGATAAGAAATTATCTGTAATAATGGATAAGTGGTTAGACAGAGTTTAATTGAACTTAAACTCGATATTCGTCCGACTAGACCGTCGGGATGATAGAATTGTGTCGGTTTCAACTCAGACTGCAATAGTTTGACTTGATACCTAGTCTTATGTGTGTTATAGACTGATAGGATTATGTGATAATGTATTTAGGTTATTCTGTGGATGTAAATATAACAGTATTATACTGTGAAGATATTATTCTAATTATTGGTGATCTATATTATTAATATTAGGTCTTCGAGTATTGCGTTATTAATTACGTTGCGGTAATCAACGGTTCAGGCAAGTTTTCTTATACTTAACTCTAATAAGAGTAATTTCTTCAAGCTTATGGTTAATCTTTGCTGATTGCCATGAAAATTGTACTCTGTACATCGTGCATGTATAAGTCATGTATGAAAGGCTGATCACCTTCATTACCAGTTGGTTCAGAAATGTTTGTTCATATAAAATACTTGTTCAGTCAAAATTTTGTTCCTGCTAGTTCACAATCATATTGTTGAACTATAGCCAACCAATTATTCATACTCTTCAATCATGATATATTGTTATGTTATTGTATATAAACTTGCTGGGCAACTTTCATGCTCACCCTTGCTATATCATGATAAAATATTGCAGATAAAGCGAATGCGTTCGGATACAGGAAAAGGTTAAAGTCAAGTTCTACTTGTGTTAAAGTGTGCGGCTTGTTTGTAATAGAATAGTGTGATAAATGTGTTATAAGTTAAAAGGTTATAAGAAATGTGTATTAAGTTAAGGTTACTCGATCTCGGGGAATAGTATGTAATGTAATGTATAAACAAATTTTGTTTATATCTTCCGCAAATAGTAATAGAATTAGTGTACCGAGTCCGCGGCGATTCGGGGCCCGGATTCGAGGATGCTACAGTTGGTATTAGAGCTGTTGGTTATGAAGCTTAGGTAGGAATACCTGAGACCAATAACCGCAGTGATTAGGATTAAGTACTAACTCAAATCGAGTTAGTGTGTCGGTAAAGATTCAAAGACGAATCTCGACTAGTGTAAAGTTACAGAGTTCCCTAACTGATAATAAGTGAACGGTAGCGCTGTGAATAATGAGTCTAAAAGACGAAAAAGTGCTGGGACTCGAAGATGTAAAAACAAAACGTCAAGTCATAGAAATGAAGTCGTATATATCCGTAAGATCAATCGTGATCTGATTAAAGTGATAGCAGGTGATAGAAGATCGTTAAAACAAAACCGCATCAAGTAATAGAATCGAACATAATATATAAGTATTAAGCTACCCTTGTGATTGATAAGGTTATGATATGGGAAATGATCAACTAATGATGAAAAGTTTAAGCAAGAGTTGGTCTATATGTACTATGAAAAGGACTATGAAAATCATAAAAGAGTTATGAATTGTTAAATACGGATTAAATAAAATTTGTATGGAGTAAGTTTGGAGCTAGAATTATATGGAATTTCAATGAGGACTCGTGATGCCAACAGAGTTGTATGATTCCTCATATGGTAGGGGAATTGTACTTGGTGTAAAAACTATTATGTGGTGGCATTAGTACTAGTCTGAAATGTTGTGGTCACGTAGTTCTTATATAGATAAATAGGTCATAAGTAGAGAATATAGGATTAAGTACGAGTTCTGTGGAACTCATTATTGTGAGTTGGACGATAGCTCATATGAAATGTTTATGGCCCGAGCGAACGGTACGCCAAAGGTCAGACTCAGGGTAAGTGTAAACTAATCTAATTTTGACAGGTAATGAACGCTATAAGTGTGGTTTTATGAATTGGGTTAGTTGTGAAATGGAGAGAGAATTGCGGATTATAGAAATAGATGAAGAGATAAGAGACAGAGAATTATGGAGTAGAGTCAATGCCAGGTTATTCGGCTAGATCGAGAATTGACACTTGATGGTTAGGAAGAGAAGAGAAGCAAATAGATGTGAATCATAGTATTTTTTTTTTTAATCCCCCCAAAATCTTGATCTAAAGATGAGAATAACAACTTTATCTAAAGGAAATTTATGGGTGTGAATTTGACCTTTGCACGGCGTGTGAGATCGTTATAGATACCCAGAGAAATTTGAGTATCTTGATCAGCAATACGATGAAATTGAGTATTTTTGCAAGATACCGGAGAAATTGCGTATATACACAGTAATCTTTGCTCGTACCGAGGAAAAATAAGTGCAAGATCGTATGTGATCGCTCACATAAAACAAATGTAAGGTTGCAAAGGTGGTAAGGGAAGTTCTATGTGGGGTGTAGGTGAATTCGGGACGAAATTATTAGAAGGAGTGAGTGAATGTGAAAACCAAGATTTAGACAATTAAAAAAATCTCAAATGATGTGATTTAGGTCAAATATAGACCTAGACCGAAAATAATTGTATGCGTACGATGTTATTGGGTGGAATTTGAGGATTTCAAAAATTTCGTGAAGGCTTCTTAGTGAATGTCCGGATTAAGTGTTTACTTGGTGAATGTATGCTTGGGCATATGGATATGAGGTGTCAGCATGTGGTTTAAGGGTTATGGGTTGACCAGATAAATTACATCTGTGAAAAACCCTATGTATATATTAAGAACGTAACGCTTCAGTATAGAAAAAATTCTATATATGTATGTGATAAGAAACCCTATCAGTCGGTCTGAAAAACCCTAATTAAGTCTGGGATGTCAGCAAACAATAACTCGAAGCATGAAACCCTTAAACTTGGAAACTTAATGGATAACGATGTAAATAATTAAAAGATTATTAGGTAATCATAAACAAATTGAGTACAAAACCCTAATCCTTTTGAATCTTGAAACACGATTAATTATTTGAAAACCCTAATACCAGAACGGGAAAACCCTAATTCAGCTTTGAAATAATTTAAGCCCTAATATGGGAATTATAGCGTGACGAATTATAAAAGTTAGGACTATTAGGGCCAAAGCTTAATTAATTAACCAACCCTAATTTAGACTAAAACACTCATTTCGGGAATTGAAACCCCTACTTTTATACTAGGAAAAATGAAAGTGTTAATTGAATACTTTAATGTTATTAGAATATATATAGTTAATTTTCAGATTGTGTAATTAGAAAATTGTAATCTAATTACGAATAGTTAATTTCTATTTTAGAAACTTAATTTCTATTAGAAACCCTAATTGTGGATTGAAAACCCTAATGACCATTTTTGAACCCTAATTGTTTAGTGGTGGATTAAATTGCTATACTTGCCATGTTGATTAGGGAATCTAAATTCAAAAAAATTGAATTATTATTTATTTAAACCCTAAAATGGGTTATAAAATTTTTAATGTACAAATTTGAACCTAATTGCCTAAATGAGCAATTTTAATTAGCGGATATAATGGTCCTAATTAGCAAATAATGATTCATGAATAGGAAATTAAATGATTAGGAAGACCTAATTATAATTTAGAAATCAAAATTTTCTATTCTAACCAATTAGGAAATTTTGGGAATTTCCAAGTTGCTAAAAATTTGAGGATTTAAAACACCTAAATCCAAATTTGTCCAAATTATCAAATCTAAGTATGCTTAACCCTAAACCCAAATGGTTTCATCTAATGCAAAAATCTAGAACAAAATAGAAATGGACAAAAATGCCCTTAATGCATTATTGGTGACTAAGCTTCCAAGACTTGGTTAGTGAGTTGTTCAACAACCCGAACCCTAGGATGTGACTTAATCTCAAGGCAAGCCCTCCAGCAATCAGCCAACTTGCAACCTCCAAGAATCAAGCTACCACTATAATTGCTATTAGAGAGAGAAAAGTTACAAAACTGGCCAATTCAATTTTGCTCTACCAACTCTTACTTCTCATCAACCAACGACATATTAAGCCAAATCCCAAATTCAAAAGATCCCAACCCACGTCTGATCATAAAAAGATCAGAAGAACAGATGAGAAATAAAAGCAAAAAGTTATAAATCTCCTAATTTTCGGAAATCCTTCAATTGGTGTTAAAAGTTGCAATTGATTGTTGCAAGTAATGTCAAATATGTGTCAATGATGTTCTGGCCGTGTTTAAATCAGAACTCTACCATAACATCACAGTGCCCGAATTTAAAGTTAGCACATTTAACAAAATTTGGACATCTGTGATTTACCGTCAAATGTCGGTGCTTTAAATCCGTTGTGTGTTACAGGTTTTTGATGTTTAAAAACAATGTAACATCGTAGCCTGGATGAGGTCTTAAGTTGCAAAAAGAATCATGCCCTATCACTATTATAGATTGCAAGTATTAACGGTCAGGACAAGTGACTGAAATACTAACAACAGGCAACCAAGAAAAGTTAGACAGTGGTCAGTTGTTCCTAGTTGACCCGGCCATATATTGTTCCTGCTTTGATGTTTTTCCTGGTTATTTTTCTTTAGAGTTGTATGTACTACATGTTATCAAAACTTTAATGATAGATCGCATAAAGTTGCTTAAGATAGAAAGTTATTAGTGTCAAAGTAGGAACCTAGGCTGTCTCAAATCTAGAAAACCCAGAATTTGAAGAACAAGGCATGACACCTATTTTGAAGTCTAATCTTGCTGTTTCAGTGTTATCTTTGGGTTGAAATTGTTTCATTGTTTGTAGTACTGCAAAAGTACTATAACGGAAGAAAGAACTTCATCATGACCAGAAACTCAATAAAAAGAGTTACGCCGGTCAACCCAATGCACCTCGCCTCTGCCGGAAATTGGAAAATCCCTAAGAACAACTAGTGAGCGGACAGAAAACGTCGCATAGGCCCGTTAGCGACAGTTTATATAATAATTTTCCGGAAATGAATTAAAATTAAAATAGAAAAAACTTGTTTTTAATTATAAAAAATACCCAAATAAATTCGAAAAATTATTTTAAAGTATGAAAAATAGTTGTTAACTATTTTGCGTATATTCGAAAATATTAATATTTTTGGAATATAAATGGTATTTATTTATTTAATTACAATATTAAATAAATTATTTAAAAATAGTGTTAATCATGAACAATCATGAAAATATGAATATTATGGTATAAGGAAAATATGTTAATTTTTTTTTTTTTAGTTAGTTTGATGATTTGATCTTTGTGATGAAATTCATTAATTAATCAATATAATGGTAATAATTTATTTTATTGAATAATTAAATAAATATGGAAAATAGAACTTAATGATAAAAATCATTTATAAAAGATTTTAAGTGTTATAAACATATTTTAAGTTATAAAATATAACTTTTGATATTTTGGCATAAACATATTAATATTTTAATATTAATAGCAATTATCGGATAATGGATTTAAGTGTTTAAAAATCATATAATTATGATTTTAAAGTATTAAAAATACTTTGATATATTATAATTATATTATAATATTATGTATATGATTTTCATTAATATCTTATATTAAATAAATATTAATGATTAAGGTATTAAGTGGTATTTAATTCATTTAATACTGTATTAATGATTGAGAAATGTTGATAAATGGTAATAATTATCTGAAAATTTATTACAAGTCTAGGAAAAATATTTTTGTCTGATAAGAAATTATCTGTAATAATGGATAAGTGGTTAGACAGAGTTTAATTGAACTTAACTCGAATATTCGTCCGACTAGACCGTCGGGATGATAGAATTGTTGTCGGTTTCACGCAGACTGCAATAGTTTGACTTGATACCTAGTCTTATGTGTGTTATAGACTGATAGGATTATGTGATCATGTATTTAGGTTATTCTGTGGATGTAAATATAACAGTATTATACTGTGAAGGATATTATTCTAATTATTGGGGATCTATATTATTAATATTAGGTCTTCGAGTATTGCGTTATTAATTGCGTTGCGGTAATCAACGGTTCAGGCAAGTTTTCTTATACTTAACTCTAATAAGAGTAATTTCTTCAAGCTTATGGTTAATCTTTGCTGATTGCCATGAAAATTGTACTCGTGTACATCGTGCATGTATAAGTCATGTATGAAAGGCTGATGCACCTTCATTACCAGTTGGTTCAGAAATGTTTGTTCATGTAAAATACTTGTTCAGTCAAAATTTGTTCCTGCTAGTTCACAATCATATTGTTGAACTAATAGCCAACCAATTATTCATACTCTTCAATCATGATATATTGTTATGTTATTGTATATAAACTTGCTGGGCAACTTTCATGCTCACACTTTGCTATATCATGATAAAATATTGCAGATAAAGCGAATGCGTTCGGATACAGGAAAAGGTTAAAGTCAAGTTCTACTTGGGTTAAAGTGTGCGGCTTGTTGTAATAGACTAGTGTGATAAAATGTGTTATAAGTTAAAAGGGTAAAAGAAAATGTGTATTAAGTTAAGGTTACTCGATCTCGGGGGAAATAGGATGTTAATGAATGTATAAACCAATTTTGTTTATATCTTCCGCAAATAGTGAATGAATTAGTGTACGATGTCCGCGGCGATTCGGGAGACGGAATTCGGGATGATTAAGGGGTTATTAGAGTGTTGGTAGAAGCTTAGGTAGGAATACTTGAGACCCAATAACGCAGGATTAGGATTAAGTACTTAATCACATCTGATTTCGTGTGTCGGTAAAGATTCAAGCGACATCCGATGGTAAAGTTCAGAGTTCCCCTAACTCTGATACTAAAGTTAACGGTAGGGGGAATAATGGCGTCTACAAAGACTGAAAGTGTGGGGATAGGAAGGACGTAAAAAACAAAACGCTCAGTCATATAAATGAATGACTTAGATAAGATCACCTCCGTGATCTGATAAAGTGATAGCAGGGATAGAAGATCGTAAAACAAAACGATCAAGTCATAGAAATGAATCATAATATATACGATAAGATCACCCTGTGATCTGATAAGGTTATGATATGGGAAATGAATCAATCTAATGATTGAAAAGTTTACAGCAAGATGTTGTGTCTATATTGTACTATGAAAAGGTACTATGAAAACTCATAAAAGAGTTATGAATTGTAAATACGGATTAAATAAAATTTGTATGGAGTAAGTTTGGAGCTAGAATTATATGGAATTTCAATGAGGACTCGTGCATGCAACAGAGTTGTATGATTCCTCATATGGGAGGGGAATTGTACTTGGTGTAAAAACTACTTAGTTGGTGGCATTAGTAATAGTTGAAATGTTGTGTCACGCTAGTTATTATATAGATAAATAGGTCATAAGTAGAGAATATAGGATTAAGTACGAGTTCTTGGAACTCATACTTATGTGACATTCTTGACGCATAGTTATATGAAATGTTTATGAGCCCCTCAGCGAACGGACGCCAAAGGTCAGACTAGGGTAAGTTCGTAAACTCATATAATTGTGATCAGGCTATGAACTCATAAGTGTGGTTTTATGAACTTGGGTTAGTTGTGAATGGAGAATTGAGGATTA
Organism: Panax japonicus; assembly: GCA_020205505.1. Taxonomy (NCBI): domain Eukaryota; kingdom Viridiplantae; phylum Streptophyta; class Magnoliopsida; order Apiales; family Araliaceae; genus Panax; species Panax japonicus. Next base: position 38,814,683 of record CM035106.1, on the reverse strand, counting down.
TAGAAATAGATGAAGAGATAAGAGAAGAGAATTATTGATAGGTCAATGCCAGTTATTTCGGCTAGATCGAGAATGAAAACTTGATGGTTTAGAGAAGAGAAGAGAAATAAATAGAATTTGAAATCATAGTATTTTTTTTTGTTAAATCAAAATCTTGATTCTAAAGACTGAGAATAACAACCTTTTATATAAAGGGAATATTTTATTGGGTGTGAATTTGACCTTTGCACGCGTTTTGAGTATCTTTAATAGATACCCGAGAAATTTGAGTATCTCTGATAGATACCCGAGAAATTTGAGTATTTTTGAAAGATACCCGAGAAATTTGAGTATATATCAGAGTAAATCTTTGATAGATACCCGAGAAAAATAAGTTCAAGATCTTATGTGATCGCTCACTATAAAAAAATGTAAGGTGCAAAGGTGTAAGGTGTAAGGTGTGAGGTGTAAGGTGAATTTCGGTGACGAAATTCTTAGAAGGAGTGGTGAATGTGACAACCCGAGAATTTAGACAATTTACAAAAATCTCAAATGAGTGATTTAAGGTCAAATATTAGACCTAGACAGAAAATAAGTGTATGCGTACGATGTTATTAGGGTGGAATTTTGAGGATTTCAAAATTTCGTGAAGGCTTTTAAGTGAATTGTTCAGGATTAAGTGTTTACGTGAATATGCTCTGTGCATATGGATAATGAGGTGTTCAGAATGTGGTTAAGGGTTATGGGTTGACCAGATAAATTACATCTGTGACAAACCCTATGTATATATTAAGAACGTCAACGTTCAGTTAGAAAAAATTATAATAAAAACCCTAATTTCAGTTCTGGGAGTCCGAAAACCCTAACTCGAAGCATGAAACCCTAAATTGGGAATTTAATGGCATAAGAGTAAATAATTAAAAGATTAATTAGGGTTAATCATAATAAATTGATTACAAAACCCTAATTTTGAATTTGAAACCCGATTGATTATTTGAAAACCCTAATACCAGAACTGAAAACCCTAATTTCAGATTCTGATAAAATTTAAGCCCTAATATGGGAATATAGCGGAGAATTATAAAAGCTTAGGCCTAATTAGGGCAAAGCTTAATTAATTAACAAACCCTAATTTAGAAAACCCTAATTTCGGGAATTGAAACCCTAATTTTATAATTAGGAAAAATGAAAGTGTTAATTGAATACTTTTAATGTTAATTAGAATATATTAATTCTAATTTTCAAGATTGTGTAATTAGAAAACTGTAATCTAATTACGAATAGTTAATTTCTATTTTAGAAATTAATTTCTATTAGAAACCCTAATTGTGGATTGAAAACCCTAATGACCATTTTTGAACCCTAATTGTTTAGTGGTGGATTAAATTGCTATAATTGCAATGTTGATTAGGAAATATAAATTCTAATTGTTAAGTTATTAGAAACCCTAATCTAATTAGGGAATCTAAATTCAAAAAATTGAATTATTATTTATATTAAACCCTAAAATGGGTTATAAAATTTTAATGTACAAATTTGAACCTAATTGCTAAATTAGCAATTTTAATTAGGATATAATGGTCCTAATTAGCAAATAATGATTCATGAATGAAGGAAATTATAAATGATTAGGAAGCCCCTAATTATAATTTAGAAATCAAAATTTTCTATTCTAAAATTAGGAAATTTTGGAATTTTCCAAGTTGCTAAAATTTGAGGATTTAAAACCTAAATCCAAATTTGTCCAAATTATAATCTAAGTATGCTTAACCCTAAACCCAAATGGTTTCATCTAATACAAAAATCTAGAACAAAATGGAAATGGCAAAAATGCCCTTAATGCATTATTGGTGACTTAGCTTACAAGAATTGGTCTAGTGAGTTGTTCAACAACCCTAAACCCTAGGCATGTGACTTACAATCTCCAGCAAAGCTCAGCTAATCAGCCAACTTGCAACATACAATCAATCAAAGAACAATATAAATTGAATTAGCGGAGTAGAGGAAAATGTACAAAACTGGCCAATTCAATTTTGCTCCTACCAAATCTTACTCTCTCCTCAACCCCAAGAAATTTAAGCCAAATCAGTTCAAGCACTCAAACCCAGTTGATAATAACGATAAGAAGCTATCAAGAATTGAAGAAATCAAAGCACAAAAATGGTATAAATCTCTAATTTTCGGAAATCCTTGCAATTGGTTATTAAAAGTTGCAATTTGATTGTGACAAGTAATGTCAATAGTGTCAATTGATGTTCTCGGTTGTTAAATCCTGACCCATCAACACAAAGTGCACGAATTAAAGTTTAGCAAATTTAAAAAAATTTGGAAATCTGGATTACAGCCAAAGTCTGTTCTTATCCATTCGTGTGTGTTACATGTTTTTGAGTAAAACATGTACATGTAGTCCTGATATGAGGTCTTTAAGTTGCAAAAAGGAAATCAGACCTGTAAACTATTATAGATTGCAAGTTATTCACGGTCAAACATCGTTGACCGAACTACTCAAAACAGCAATCCCAGAAAATGTAGAACAGTGGTCCGTCGTCCTAGTTTGACCGCCATATCTTGTTCATGCTTTGATGTTTTTGTGTTATTTTGCTTTAGAGTTGTAGTACTACATGTTATCTACAACTTTTTAATTGATAGATCGCATAAAAGTTGCCCTATGATCAGAAAGTTATTAAGTGTCAAAGTAGGAACATAGGCTGTTCTTCAAATCTGGAAAACCCAGAATTTGAAGAACAAGGCCTGACAACATTTTTGGAAGTCTCATATCTTGATGTTCAGTTGTTGTTTGGGTATGAAATGTGTTTACATGTGTAGTACTGCAAAAGTACTATAATCGGAAAGCTTCATCATGACCAGAAACTCAATAATCAAAGAGTTACGCTCGGTCAAACTAGCAAACGTCGCTATAGGCCTTTAACGACAGTTTAATTAATATTTCGGAAATTAATTAAAAAATAGACAAAAATTGGTTTTTACAGTATTTAAAAATACCAAATAAATTCTGAACAAATTATTTGACGTCAGAAAAATAGTTTTTAACTATTTTGCAGTATATTTCGAAAATAATTAAGATTTTGGAATATACAATGGTCTTTCATTTATTTAATCCAATATTAAATAAATTTATTTAAAAATAGTTTTACTTCATGAAAAATCCTGAAAAATGTACGTATGGTATAAGAAAATATGTTAGTTATGTTTTGATGAATTTGATATTTGTGAGAAATTCATGCAATAATCAATATAATGGTAATTAAGTTATTGAATGAATATATTAAATAAAATTCATGGAAAAATAACTAATGATTTAAAAATATACTAAAAATGATTTAAGGTTATAAAACTATTTTAAGTTATAAATATAACTTTTGATATTTGGCATGAAAATATTAATATTTTATCATATTAATAGCATTGATCGGTAATGGATTAAGTGTGTAAATCATATAATTGATGATTTAAGTATTAAACAATACTTGAGTATATTATAATGATATTTAATATTATGTAATGTTTTCATTAAATATTTTATATTAAATAACAAATTAAGATTAGGTATTAAGTGGTTATTTAATTCATTTAAATACTGTATTAATGATTGAAAAAAGTTGATAAAGGTCATAATTATCTGAAAATTAGCTACTCGAGCTAGGAAAAATATTTTGTGCTGCTAAGAAATTATCGTCATAATGGACATAGGGGTTAGACAGGTTAATTGAACTTAAACTCAATATTCGTCCGGACTAGACGTCGGGATGATAGAATTGTGTCGGTTCCACTCAGACTGCACGTTGGACTTGATACCTAGTTATGTGTCGGTTATACGACTGACTAGGATGATGTGATAATGGTTTAGGTTATTGTGGATGTAAATATAACAGTATTCTACGTGACATATTATTCTCCATATTGGTGATCTATATTATTAATATTATGTCTTCGAGTATTGCGTTTACTTACGTGCGGTGGGTAATCAACGGTTTCAGGGCAAAGTTTTCTGATACGTTAATCTAATTAGAGTATTTCGCAGCTTATGGTTAATCTTTGCTGATTGCCATGAAAATTTCCTCTTGTCATTTGGGCATGTAGTAAGGCAGGTATGAAGCTGTGTAACTTCATTACAGTTGGTTCAGAAAATGTTTGTTCATGTAAACTACTTGTTCAGTCAAAATTTTGTTCATGCTAGTTGCACAATCAATTGCTTGAATATAGACACATCAATTATCATATCCAATCATGATATATTGTTATGTTAATCTATAAACTTGCTCTTTCTGGGCAACTTCCTGTCACCCTTGCTATATCATGATCAAATATTTCAGATTAAAGCGAGGCGTTCGGATACGGAAAAAAGGTTAAGTATAGTCTACTTGGGTAAAGTGTGCGGCTTGTTTGTAATAGCCTAGGTGACAATGTGTTATAAGTAAAAAGGTTATAAGAAATGTGTATTAAGTAAGGTTACCGATTCTCGGGGGAATAGTATTTAATGTAATGATACAACAAATAGTTATATCTTTCCGCAAATGTAATAGAATTAGTGTACCGAGTTTGCGGCGATTCGGGGCCGGGTTTCGAGGATGTGCTACTAGTGACAAGATATATTTCTGACTTCATTCGTATGAAATCACTCCAGCCGTTTGTTTCAGCCTCTTATGTATATTGGCTTAGTTTTGTGGTTTTTGTTCAGTTCAAGTCGTTGACGTTTAGTTACTTCAGGTTTGCATTTCTTTATCTTTATTGGTTCGTCCATTGATGTGATTCATATGAATATCCATTCAGTATCCTTGGATATATATATTTCGTTCGGTACTTGCACTTGAGGCTTGTTCAGTATTTGTTCACTATTTTCTTATATTGGTATATCTTTTGGAGCTGTCCCCCCCCCCCCCCCCCCCCCCATTGTACTGGGCCATTGGCTCATGCTGTGTTTCTTTCGGCAGTTTGTAGGGTGATTTCAGGGCATTTAAGGTGATGCGAGTTTGCCTTTGACCAGTTAGTTTAGGTGTTTCAAATTTAAGTTTTGATTATTTGTTCAGTAGTAATTGTACTTATTACTTTATTGAGGGATCACCACTATTATTTATTTGAGGTTTGTTGTGCTTTGCACGTGACATCCCTTTCCTTTTCGGGAAGGGGGTGTTCCCCGGATTCTTATATATATATATATATATATTATATATATATATATATCTATTTATAATATAATATACTATATATCGATATTATAGATAAATTATATATATATTATATATCATCCTCAGCTCCGGTTTATCATTCAGAATTTTTCGTCTATATCATATATATAAGCAGGTAAACGCACGGATTAACATACAGGCGCTATCGGACAGAGTCGACAACACTTTATATATATGTATATATATTAGATATATCAACCCCCTAAGCGAGTAAACATTCGGATATATAACAATCAGGTGACGCACATAGTTCGACAATAGTTTATATAATAAGCATTATAATATATTATATATATATATATATACTATATTAATCTTATGTATACGTTCGGATCTTCAAGCCCACCCCTTATCCAAATCACCCGAGCTCACCCCCTTTAGCGAAGGATTTTTACCGCGGTGACGTTCGGTCATACAACCAGTCTATACTTTTAGGACGGACCAACATCATTAGCCACGTTCACTAAAGGATAGAGAATGGTTGTATGACCAAACATCGTGAGTCCGCCGATAAGGAGGTGAACTGGTTGGAGTTGGATTATGGGGGATCCTTAACGATCTTCAGGACGTGAGTCCAAGCTCAAGCGCGGCATAACTCGATAATGGGTAGTCCAATTATATTTATTATATATTATCCTTATATATAATATATATAATAAACGTCACCGGACTGAAGTTCGGGCATATGCACAACACAAACACGACTCTCAAGTGCAGAACAGTGTGTGCCACAGTAAAGAGAAGTGGATTAAGAAAGCACAAAAGACGGGCTAACAGTGAACTGCCAAAGAAGACTTCAATAACTTTAAATGGATGAACACTCGGATCCCACTGGTAAAACTATGACTGAATATAAGCTTACAAGTGTTTAAAATGAGAAAGCACTCAGTTTATAGTGTGTACAGAGCAAATTAGGCAGGGCTTCCTCGCCTTTTCTCTTGCAAATATGGCCACCCCAAGCCCTCTATTTATAGAGGGGGGAGCTGCATATGTACCTGCAGTAGCAGCAGGTGTACCTACGGCTGCCCGGGGTGCCTCGAGGAATATGGGTCCCGCTGTCTCTAAGTACGTGCACTCGGATAACACGCTATTCGCTCGAACCTTCATAACTTTCAATCCGGGAGTCCAATAGAAGTGTGACATACCATTCCAGAAATATCTTTCCGAGAGCTATGCAATGACATAGGATTTGCCCTTTTTTATTCCAGGAAGATGGATCCATAACTGAAATAGCATTTTTGGGTCTCTGTTAGGCAGTCCGTTGAGCTGTTTTGCGTAGTTTGTGCTCGGAAGTTAAGATATGGTTCTTGTGGGACATCTTTTGATGTAATTTGTATTGAAATGATTTGATTTAACTTAAGTTGAAGTTACGTTGGCAAAATGACAATTTTGCCTCTCATGGGGTTATTTTCTGTTTTTGCACCATTGTAGCAGTCTTTTCTTAGGGTTATCTCTAAGGTTGGCACTGCTGTGACTCAATTTCCAGGATTAGCTCTGGAGTGTAATGACATTCCTGGGTTATACCAGGATTTTGAACTTGATTCGCAGGGGTTATCTAGGGGGTTGCGAACGACTCTTTCCAGGTCTTATCTCGGGCTGGCAACTAGATCTCCGGGCTCGCTAGTTTTGGGGTTTGGAATGATTGTTATGGTCCTCTAGGGTTATCTCCAGAGTGTGAAAAAGGCGCTTTTGACCTCCTGATAGTTAGTAATAGGAAAACAAAATTTTGAATTTCTACAATTTGATCACCTAATTGCGCGCCAATAGGGAGAAATCCTTATCAGAAAAGCCACCCTCTTTCCTATGAATGATCTGGTTGTTAATATTATGAGTTATAATATTAATGATGAGTAAGTTCGTGTTGATTAAAGATAAGAATAATAATTGATGAGTGAAAGATGTTTGTTCATTTAGTTTTCTTTAATTCTTCCGTGACCCAATTACCCTCAAAGGAGGTAATTCTGTGATTGGCTGGTTTCGTTATTATTGACCAAATGAGTAATTAATCAGATACATGAGCAATTAATTGCTATTAGTTCACATGCAAATAACTATTTGTTCACATGCATGGAACTATTGGTTCACATGCATGTACTATTAGAGGAAGTTGAGCAAAATTGATAATACTTGAAGGAACTAAATTAAAAATGGAGGCATAGATGAAGGTACTAAACTGTTATAATTCGAGCCCCTAAATTTGCAATTATCGAAACTATATTTTCCTATAAATAGAAGCTCATTTCTTCTTTCATTCTCACCAATTCACTAAGACTCACAAGAGCACTATAGAGAGAGAAGCTATAGAGAGGAAGAAAAATAGTATTCTGCTACTTCACTATTGTAGTATCCAGTCTTCTACTAAGGTAGGGGGTATTATTTATTTCATATTCGCTTACGATATTATTTTTCGTATTCGTAAGAAATTTTATTTCGTTCAATATTCGCAAGAAATATTATCTTCGTTCAATATTCGTAGGAATATTATTTTCGTTCAACAGTTGTAAGGGATATTATTTTTGTTCAATATTCGCATGAAATAATATTTTCTTCTATATTCTGTAGTATGTAAGTAATATTATTTCGTTTCGTATTCCTAACTCTACACTCATTTTGTTAAAGTATTGCTTCTATACTCCGTGAAATTAGCAGAATATCCTTGAAATTTGTACTTCATTTTATATCATTTCACAAGGATATTTTTCTGAACATTCGTGTTAAATACGAAACTATTCATATATACGACACTATTCATACATATGACACTATTCATATGTACGGTATTAGTCATGAAGTATTATTCACGGGGTACTATTCATGAAGTACTATTCAGGAGGTACTATTCACTCGGGTACTATTCACCCAGGGTACTATTCATGAAAAAATGATTTCTTTTGGTCCAAATTATTTTTGATACAATATTATTCTTGAATTTTACTCCAAAAGCAGTATCATGTTGACACTTTAGACATTATTGAATTTTAGATAAATTAAAGTATAAATCTTTAAAATTTATCCTTACTCTCATTTGATTGAACTCTTATATCATTGTCATAATCATGCTTATATTTTGATAAAAGTCTTCTTTGGCCCGTGGTGCATAGATGGACTGTTGATTGGTATGATTATGACTATGGATTATTCGGTATAATCATGACCTGTAATGTTACAAATGATGTGATAAAAGTCCACATTCGCCCGTAGTGCATTGATGGAAAGTTGTTGGCATGATCATGACCATTGGTTATTACACGAATATCTTTGGCCCGTAGTGCATGGATAATTCATGGACGTGATACTAATGAATATCCTTGACCGTAGTGCATGGATAATTCAGTGATGTGGATTATTTATTAAGCTAAGTCTCAGTGATAAATTTTATGATAAACTTTATTATAAACTTTTTAAATAATAGAGATAGTAGATATCCTGCTCTACTGACTCTTCTTAAGTGACTTGTTGTTCTGTTGCAGCTAAACTGTGTTTGTTGTATTCTATCGTTTAACACTGTGAAGGCTTAACGATAATATTTGCCATATCTTATCATAATTTTTACAGGCAGTTTGAGATCACCCTTTTGCTTTCATTGTTATGTTCAAGAAGAACTGAGAACGTAGTCTTGAATAGTCAGGGAATGGACGCGATGGTACCGAGTTTGTGGCTATAGTAGCTTCGTCAATTCTATGAATGTGTCGATAATAATTGTAATGAGGAAACCATTTGAGTTTGGAATTGTCTAGAAGACAACTATTCATGTTATAACTCTTCAGATACTTGTTCCCTGTTTATTTTACACATGACAGTGATCATTAAGGTTGTATTTAAACTCTATACCATATATTTGGCGACTCAGAATGGGTGATGTATACCTATTTTGGGTTGGTCATAGTTGGTATCAAAGCTTAGGGAAATGATCCCTAGCTGAGATGTGAGACTAGAACTAGGAGGGGTGAGACATGTAAATCTTTCGCTAGTATGACCTACCTAAGCTTATTTGTTATTTAATTGGTCGGTCAGAATATAGGGGTATTATGTGATATGTCAATTAACCCTTGTTTTGTGACAATATTTGAAAATGGCATCTGAAAATGTTGAGATAAGCAATGGAGCACAAGAGATCATTGATTCAACATAGATCAATAATCAGGATAATGTGCATCAGGAAGGAAAAAATCCTCATGTAAACAACAACACGACCAAATGATGAACGATGGGATGTTCAGAGACTTTATGTTATTCATGCAACATCAGGTGAGAGCGATTCCTGCTCAAAATGCAGGTGAAAACACTGGCAACTCACTATTGGTCACCGCTAAACAATTCAAGTAGCTGGGACCACTGGAGTTTTTGGAAAAGCTAGAAACACTTAAGGTAGAGAGATGGGATAAAGCAGATCACCAAGATATTTGATCTCTTGGGTGCTCCAGAGGAGCAAAAGTTTCCCTGCCACCTTCATGTTGAGGACGGATAGGCAGATTACTAAGGGACTAGGTAAAACGTACCACATATGCAATAAGATGTTTGGCGTGAAGTTCAAGAACTTTTCACGACAAGTCCTTTCTGAAAAGTATTTGTCACACGATATTGAGGTGGCGTCATAAAGGTAGAGTAAAACAATATGGACTGTGTCACCATTACAAGGCTATTTTGCCTGCGTTGTCCCTGTTGCCTTCTCATTTTAGTAGACTAATTGCGGAGCGGTAGACGCGAAAGTTCTGTGAGCGTTTGAAACCAGAAATACGTCATTACCTCTATTTCTCATAAACTTTGTTATATTCAGCTGTAGTGAATAGGCGCTCAGCTATGCACTTAACGTGATTATGAGTTAGTCAACAAAAGCACCGACAACAAAAACGGATAATAAGAAGGTGGCAACAACCATTGGAACAACGATAACCATCATGGAGGAAATTATCATGCCAAAAATGGTAACCACTTCTGTGGTAATCATGGCCAAGATAATAGAAGTGGAAATTTCAAGAAGAGAAGGTTCAATAATAATAGAAAGACAGCAGCACCAATACTCATTTTCCAAGAAAGAAGAACCACCACCGGTCGTATGTTAAAAATGCGGAACAGGAGGGACATATCCATCCAAAATGTACGTAGTAACCCAAAGCGCATTTCAATTGTAGAAAAGAAGGTCACCTAGCTTGATTTTTTCATGTAGTGAAGTCAAGTCCACCTGGGATGGAGACACCAAAGGCTGTCCCAGACAAGTCAAAGTCGATAGTTTAAGTGAGAGCATTTGTCGAGGAATCCAAACGAAGTTATCACGGGTAAGTTAATTATAAACTCTTACAAAGTCTGTACCTTATTCGATAATGGTTCTACCCATTTGTTTATTTCACCTACTTGCTCTCAATGTTTAAATTTAACTCCGGAGAAATTAGACTTTGACTTATCGGTTGAAACTCCGTTATGAGAAACCTTCGTTACCTCCACTGTTTATAAATCTTGTTTGATTTAAATCAAAACTTTCACGTTACCTGTTGATCTTATCTCTTTGAAAATACTTGCATTTGATGTGATTTTTGAAATCGACTAATTAACTACTCATCATGCTAAAATTGATTATTTTCGTAAGATCGTTAGCTTTCATATTCCTAACCAACCTGTTATGCGAATTCAAGAAACCAAACCACTAAATTCAATAACTGTCATATCAAGCCATAAGTAAAGAGCCCCGAGCCTTTCGCTGGTGACTTCCTTGTGTGGGATGCACTGAAGCCAGACTTTTCGTAGAGGATGCCGTGAATAACAGTGGCAAGTTGATAGGTATCAATGTGAGGTTCTATCCAAGTCTTAGATGAGAGTTACAGTTTTGAATGATATTTCTATTGTTAATAAATTTCCTGACGTATTCCCTAAAGAACTTCCTAGCCTACCCCTAAAGTGTGAAATCAAATTTTGTATCGACCTTGAATTCCGAGTACAAAACCCTCAAATATATCACCCAAACTGAACAAACATGCGCCAAAGGACGCTAGCCTGGTTGTCTTGAAAGATACAACTAATAATTCAATAACCCCTATTAGATAAAGGGAATGTGTAGAGGAGCAGTGCGTAGAAGATAGTGTATGCGTTTCTGAGTACAATATTTGTCAACGTAAAGACCTATTTTGTTGACTACAAAGGATAGAGATTAGAGGTTAAAGACTAAGGGCACCCACCTGAGGATGGAAAATATACGAGTATACCGACCTTAATTGATCAATTAACAGCTGCTCAAGCTATAGACCTAGAGAGGATGCATATGAGGAAGAAAAGACAAGAGGGTTATTCGGAAGCAAGAATGATCGAAGAAGCGAATACTTCGAGTGTTGTAACTCCAAACTTTGTGTTCCTAACGACTCTGACTTGAAGTATAAAATTATGATGTAAGCGCACAACACACTATTTGCAATCCATCATGGGAGTACCAAAATGTATCGTGATCTTCGACATACATTTTGGTGGAGAAATATGAAGAGAGAGATAGAGAAGTTTATCTCAAGGTGTTTAACTTGTCAACGTGTCAAGGCGAAGCATCAAGTGCTAAAAGGTCCATTGCAACCACTGGAAATTCTAGAATTGAAGTTGGAGCACATTACCATGGATTTTGTTATTGGTCTTCCCACAGTTTCTCAAGGCATAAATGCAATTTGGGCCATTGTCGATAGATTGACCAAATCTGTTCATTTCCTACCTATACAAGAAACTTATTCACTTGAACATCTTGCTCGTATATACATAAATAAGATTGTAAGACTGCATGGTATGCCAGTATCCATAGTTTCCGATCGAGACCCAAGATTTACTTTATAATTTTGGGTTAGTTTACAAAAAGCTATGGGGCAAAGATTTATGATTCAGTTCAACATATTATCCTCAAACGGACGGGCAGTCAGAGAGGACTATTCAAAATCATGAAGATCTATTAAGACTCTGTGTTCTTGACTTCAAATGAAGTTGGGACAAGTTCTTACATGGTGGAATCTCCTCAACAACAATTATCAATCAAGTATTGGATGACTCTATTGAGGCGTTGTCTGGACGCAAGTGTCATCGTCAGCTATTATGCTGGGATGAGGTGGGTGAAAGTAACGTGTTGGGTCTGGCATTGGATGACTGACAACGGAAAAAGATCAAACACTCCTGGCAACGTCTCAAAAACTCACCAAGACGAAAGAGAGTCCTATGGATGATCTGTTAACGAACGGGAAATGAATAAATATTGGAGATATGTGTTTTATTAGCGTTGCTCCATGGACAGGACGTTATAGATTTGGAAAGAGAGGAAAGATCAATCCTCTATCCTTGGGCCATTCGAAATCCTCGATTCGCTTAGAAACTTGTGGCCTTATATGTACGCCTTCCGCAAGTATGCTCGCATGTCATAACATTTTTCAATCTCTATGTGCGAAATATAACGGAGAGTCCCCGACGACAGTAGGAATTAGAAACAAGACGAATCGTAGAGATTAGGTATAAGAAGCATGTAAAATCTTGGATAAGACGGATACTATTATGCGCTCAAGTTTTAACAAAAGTCAAAGTTTGTGGAAGAAGATAACCCGATGTTGATGAACATGATCCTCCGCGGAGAGCTTAGAATATGAAGGAAATCAAGGATACTCTCTCATTTGACATACTATGGTAACCGTCTCACCAATTTCGAGGATGAACACTTACATAAGAAGGAGTAAGGTTGTAGACCCATACTGTGTTATGAAGAAGATGTTAATCTTACTAAAATATCTTTTTGAATAATAGGCCTGTGCAGTGCGATAAGGTTATAATTGTGGGTGACTATTAGCAAATTTTACCAAGGAAGTTGGCAAACTATTTGATTGGTCAGGAAATATTCGTTTTATCAGAGAATATTCGTACGACGGCACAATCATTGGTGGACCCCACAACAGAATTATTGTTAGAGTTAGAAAATGACATAAATAACTTTTTAAAAAAATAACGACAAAATTTTTACTGTTAAACTGTTGAAATACCTGGTGGTAAAAGTATAATAATATGCGTGGTTGCATAGTAGCATACAGTATTGTACAATATCTTTAATTATTGATGCTTACGTGAGAATTCACTCAATTTTACTCAATTATTACTTTATTAATTGCTGCATAGTATCTCACATTATTGATTCTATTATTGTCACAATATCATCTGTATAATATTTTATATTATTAAATCAATAATTGAGATGACAAAGTTATTCACATTATTATTTGCATTATTTATGATGTCTATAAAGTTCTATCGAGGAAAGGGGTTTGGTCACCTAATTAGACGCCAATAGGGAGAAATCCTTATTAGAAAGCCCCCTCTTTTCTGAGAGTGATCTGGTTGTTAATATTGTGAGTTATAATATTAATGATGAATAAGTTCGTGTTGATTAAAGATAAGAATAATAATTGATGAGTGAAAGATGTTTGTTCATTTAGTTTTCTTTAATTCTTCAGTGACCCAATTGCCCTCAAAGTAGGTAATTCTATGATTGGCTGGTTTTGTAATTATTGACCAAACAGGGTAATTAATCAGATACATGAGCAATTAATTGCTATTAGTTCACATGCAAATAACTATTTGTTCACATGAATAGAACTATTAGTTCACATGCATGTACTATTAGAGGAGGTTGAGCAAGATTGATAATACTTGAAGGACTAAATTAAAAATAGAGGCAAAGATGAAGGTACTAAAGTGTAATAATTCGATTCCCTAAATTTGCAATTATTGAAACTATATTTTCTATAAATAGAAGCTCATTTCTTCTTTCATTCTCACCAATTCACTAAGACTCACAAGAGTAACTATAGAGAGAGAAGTTATAGAGAGGAAGAAGAAGAGTATTCTGCTACTTCACTATTGCAGTATCCAGTCTTCTACTAAGGTAAGGGGTATTATTAATTTCATATTCGCTTATAATATTATTTTTCGTATTTGTAAGAAATTTTATTTTGTTTAATATTCGCAAGAAATATTATCTTCGTTCAATATTCGTAGGAATATTATTTTCGTTCAACAGTTGTAAGGGATATTATTTTTGTTCAATATTCGTATGAAATAATATTTTCTTCCATGTTCTGTAGTATGTAAGTAATATAATTTCTTTTCGTATTCCTAACTCTACACTTATTTTGTTAAAGTATTGTTTCTATACTCCGTGAAATTAGTAGAATATCCTTGAAATTTACGTTTCATCTAGTATCGTTTCACAAGGATATTTTTCTGAACATTCTTGTTAAATTTTAAGCTTTTCATGCTAGAGAACTATTCATGGGTACTATTAATTTATACGGCACTATTCATACTTACGACACTATTTATGCGTACGACACTATTCATATATATGGTACTAGTCATGAAGTACTATTCATAGGGTACTATTCACGGGGTAATATTCACTTGGGTACTATTCACTCGGGGTACTATTCATGAAAAAAATGATTTCTTTCGGTCCAAATTATTTTTGATACAATATTATTCTTGAATTTTACTTCACAAAGTAGTATCATATTAACAATTTGGACATTATTGAATTCTGGATAAATTAAAGTATAAATATTTAAAATTTATCCTTACTCTCATTTGATTGAATTCTTATATCATTGTCATCATCCTCATGCTTATATTGTGATAAAAGTCTTCTTTGCCCGTAGTGCATAGATGGACTGTTGATTTGTATGATTATGACCAGGGATTATTCGGTATAATCATGACCTGTAATGTTACAAATGATGTGATAAAAGTCCTCATTGGCCCGTAGTGCATTGATGGACAGTTGTTGGCATGATCATGATCATTGGTGATTACACGAATATCCTTGGTCCGTAGTGCATGTATAATTCGTGGACGTGATACTAATGAATATCCTTGGCCGGACTGCATGGATAATTCAGTGATGTGGATTATTTATTGAGCTGAGTCTCAGCGATAAACTTTATTATAAACTTTTTAAATCATAGAAGATAGTAGATATCATGCTCTACTTGACTCTTCTAATGGATTGCTTGTTCTATTGCAGTTAAACTTGTTGTTTGTTGTATTATATCAGTTTAACATTGTTGAAGGCTAACGATAATTTATTCTGCATTATCTTAGTCATAATATTTTTACTAGGCTAGTTGAGATCACCCTTTTGCTTTCATTATTCTCTTCAAGAAATGAGAATGTAGCCAGGACTAGTCAGGGAATGAAGTGATGGTCCGAGTTGGTGGCTATAGTAGTCCTCCCTATTCTATAAAATAGTGTGATAATAATTGTAATGAGGACTCTATTTGAGTTTAGATATTGTCCAAAAGATAATATTCGTGTTAAAATTCTCAGCTATGTTTTGTCGTATTTTATAGGACAGTTGTATAATTAAGGTTGTATTTGAACTCTATACCATGTATTTGGCGACTCAGAATAGGTGATGTATACCTATTTTGGGGGCGTCGCGTATATTATATAAGTATTTTTTATATAAAATAGAATATATTATATTTTATTGTGTATAGTACTACATAGTGCAGCATAGTGAAATAAAAAAAAATTCTTTGCCAGTGTGCGCCCGTGAAACTTCTACTGTGCTGTCCATGATTTTCTTTTTCAAATAATATCATGTCATTCTCCTATAAATAGGATGCTTAGTTTAGAATTGAAAATCACACCAAAATCAGAGAATTCTTCTTCTATAATATTTAGCGTATTTCTTTAGAATTTAAGGAAGCTTTGAGTGTAGAAAATAGTGCAAGTTTTCTTCAAGAATATCCCTGCCATACCATTCAGAAGTACTCTCCTTTTAAGGTAAGGGATGTTATTTTTGTTCAATATTCGTAAGAAACAATATTCATCGAGTATCTTTTCACGGGAATATTTTTCTGAACATTCTTGTTAAATTTTAATCTTTTCATGCCGAGGTACTATTCACGGGGTATTATTCACGAAGTACTATTCACGGGGTATTATTCACCCAGGTACTATTCACCCAAAAAATTGATTTCTTTTCTGTTCAAATTATTTGATTCATGGATATTATTCTTGAATTTTACTCCACAAAGCAGTTACCATGTTGTCGATTTGGATATTTTTAAACTCTGGATAAATTAAAAATCTTTAATATTTATCCTTGATTTCGTTTGATTGAATTCTTATATCATTGTCATCATCTTCATGCTTATATTGTGATAAAAGTCATCTTTGGCCCGTAGTGCATAGATGGACTGTTGATTGGTATGATTATGACCAGGGATTATTCGGTATAATCATGACCTGTAATGTTACAAATGATGTGGTAAAAGTCCTCATTGACCCATAGTGCATTGATGGACAGTTATTGGCATGATCATAACCATTGGTGATAATACGAATATCCTTGACTCGTAGTGCATGGATAATTCAGTGATGTGAATTATATATTGAGCTGTGTTACAGTAATAAAATATTGATGATGAACTTTTAAATTATAGAAGATAGTAAATATTATGTTCTACTTGACTCTCCTAATGGATTGTTTGTTCCGCTGTAGTTAAACTTATTGTCTATTGTATTCTATCAGTTTAACACTATTAAAGGCTAACGATAATTTATTCTGCATTATCTTAGTCATAATATTCTTTATTGGGATAGTTGATCTCTTCAGGAAATGAGAATATAACTGGAACTAGTCGAGGAACGGAGTGATGGTCCGAGATGGTGGCTATAGTAGTCCTCACTATTCTATAAAATAGTGTGATAATAATTGTGAAAGGTCAATAATAATCTAGAAGGGGGGTTGAATAGATTATTACAAGTTAAAAATATATATATATTTAGGCCTTTTTGAATTTTTATTTATTAATTAGCAGTTTTCGTAATTAGCATGCAAGATAATAAAAATTCAATCACAATGCACAGAGATTTATCTGATTCACAACATACACCTCTTGGTATGTTGCTACATCCAGTCTCAAGTCCCTATTTGGAACTTGAGATCCTATTACTATCAGTAATAAAAACTCCTTCAATAAACGGAGAAACCTTTACAAAGTTTTATAGACGACTTCCAACTATTAAACTATTTTATCTTGGACAGCAAGCTCCCCGCTCCTTCCTCAAGTCTTGTTGTACCACCTTTTGAGTTTATTTCTATTCTATGATATGGTCTTGAAACAACAGCCTCTTCCTCACCTCACAAGTACACTAGAGATCCAACTTCCCTCTGACCTCTCTAAGACTCTGGTCTTGGTCAAAGAATTACTTGTATTTCTCACATGTACATAAAAAAACTAACTCTAATCCTTTCTCTATTTAGAAAAATTTACAACAATATGCTTCTTCAATAAATTGATAAGATTTAAGTACAGATTAATGTTTCTCAAATAAGCAGACAAAAAATTAAGAAGAAGTATATCAGTATAAAAGTTCAAGGACTTTTATATTCAACAATAAGCTTCTTTAAAGCAGATAAAACTTTTGTTTAGATCCACTGATGCTTCTGATTAAGCAAATATATTATTTTAAGGTACTTTATAAAGAATTAACAATTCTATAAAATAAAGAGTGTTTTTCTATGGATAATATAGAATTATTTCTTAGATAGTCTTTACCAAGTATTATATGAATTATTTTTATGAATTAATACTTGTATAAGAATAAATCAAATCAAACAATATTTATCAAGTGTAATATTTAAATCAGTTAAGAACAAACTGATATAACAAATATTACTGTTTAACTAAAATAATATATAATAATATTTTATCTATTATGTGAACTTTTATAGATAATGTCACTTAGTACTATAAGGAATCGTACGGTTCGAATTCCTCTTGGTAGAGGTGTATCTCCGTAGCCTTGCGGCGTCTAAGTATGATAAAATTTATAATTTTCACAATTGATATTTATATAAATATTTTCAATAGATCACTACGATTCTCAAATCCAATTCAGATGACTACTTGTTGCCTCCTTTTCAATCTTAACAAAAGGAACTCTAATTCATGCAAGCACACATGGGTCAACAAGTAGTACATAGTAAGAAAAGTATCGATCCACGGAGAAAAGTTTTATATCTAAATTGTCATACATCAGTCATGTCACTATTTTCATATGCTTAACGAATACTCAAAATTTTAAGTTAAACTAAACTCAACTGATGAATAAAAATATAATACTATAATAATGAATCAAATTTGGAAAGAATGGGATTCTAACTTCATTTCATACTTCATCTAACTATTACCATCATGTAAAGCTTATATATTCATCATGGAAAATTAGCTAAGAGCACAAAGGTAGACATAACCATTTTTCAATGAATTATGACCTATTTACATAACCTCCACAAATGATAGAAATCATGTAATCAATACTATTACCAAAATCATTATATGTCTATGTGAAATTGCAGCAATAATGAATTAAAGCACAGGCACACGGTGAAACAATATATTTCTATCCGGTTCATGAATTACAAAGCTAAACAACTCAACCTCATAAACGTATGCTATTATGATTATATTCATACTCATATTTAATTTTTCAAATCCATATAAGTATATAAGATGAATGGTGATCGAACATTCATTCATTACGCTCAATCATAATAGATAATCCGATGATAAATATACAATCAAACAATTAGGCATGTAAGTATAGACTACATATCAAAATCCATTAGAATCCCATAATTGAATTTAGTTCATTTCTGAACCAAAAGCCATTGTGGGATTAAAGTAACACATGGAATTAAATAATACAAATGATAGATGAAAGAGAAATGATTAAACCCAATTACAGAATCTGTTCAAATATGTTGTTCCAAATCACCAATAATCTCCAGGAAATGAAAGTACTAATTATTTAATAACAAAATTGAAGAGAGGACATATAATATCTCAAACTTTTATCACAACCTCTCTAAAACTAGTTAAAACTAAGAACCCTAATTACTTGATATCAAAAATTGATGAAATACCCAATAACACACGTCTGGTACCAACCAGTATAGTTTAGATGAGCCTCACGCGCTCAAAGTTCAAATTAAAAAAAGTCAACAAACAAAATGCAGAGGACTCACGCGGCCGCTCGTGATCCTAGTTTATAACGGGCGCGAGTGCGCGATAGGTATGTCTGTCGAAGCTTTGGCGCGGGCGCGCGAGTTTCTTTCTTTGCTAAGGCACGGCCGCGCGTAGATGCAATTTAGATTTTGTAAGCATGTAACGCAGGCGCGCGAGATTTGGCTTGTTTAGCAGCACAGCCGCGCTACTTTTGTTTCCTGTCCTCTAATGTTTTGTTTTTGCTGCTTCTTGTTCGTTGTCATTCGTTCTTCATCCCTTCTCTTCTTCATTGCATTCATTCTCCATCTTCTTATGTTCCTCTTGCCATCCTTTAGCTAGCTTCATAACATCATGTCAATGCCGTTCTTTTCTTGTTTCCATGCCTTTCCTTTCCATAAGAGTTCCACTACAAGTAATGTTAAATGAACATAAAAATGCACTAAAACATAGTAAAAACTACTTGATATGAGCATAATTCTCGTGAGTTGATATCCAATAAGTAGGTATAAAATCTATTTATCACTACTCTTTTTGGAGCAATATCTCAGTGTCGTTTTGAGCTATCAAGTGTTGTATCTATTTTACGATATTTATATAAATAATGTCGATAAAAGGTTACTGAAGACTATAAGGAATCGTATGGTTCGAATTCCTCTCTGTAGAGGTGTATCTCCGTAGCCTTGTGGCGCCCAAGTATCCTTTTATTTGACAAATAGATGAAATATAAATATATAAAATTGTGTAGAATAATGTGTATATGTATATCTATAGATATAATACAAATAAGAAATAATTCAACAGAAATTAAACTTATCTCAGTACTTGGATCAATTTTTCTCTTCAAAAATTATCAGAACTTTTGTAAGAAGAGATATAAAGCTTAGAGAGAATGTAGGCAAGGAGAGTATGCTTTGCTTTTCACTGAATTGGTAAAAACCAAATGAATGAAATACTCCATATTTATAGAAAATTTTGAAGTTAGGGCAAAACTATAATATTTTGAAATCTCATATGAGTGCACGGTTTAGATGAAGAACGTTTGAATTTAATGCACCAGATTTTTACGCGTGAGAGATTAGAAATTCGCCCGGGCCTTTTTCAAAGTGCTGCATTTATTGTTCAAGTTGACTACATGTTTAAAAAATTGCCAGCGTACTCACGCGATTTTTGATGTCCCATAATGAAGGTATCAATCATGCCAACATATCACACACATATGCTTAGTATATGCGTATGTTATATATTATATATATTACTCCCTCCGTCCCAAATTAATTGCTCAGTTTTGACTTTTTAAAGTCAAATTGACCATTTTTAAAAATAATCTTTTTACTATTTTTGTTAAAATATAGGTGAAGAGATTATAACCAAAAGAAAGTATATACAATTTATTACTAATCCCAATTTTTATAATATTAGAAATATATTTATATATGCTTAATTATTAATTCTAAAAAAAGTCAATTTGACTTAAAAAGGTCAAAATTGAGCAGTTAATTTGGGACAGAGGGAGTATTAAGTACATGCATGCATTGTAATTTAGATACAACATATGTCTGCTAGTCTATCTAATAAAATACAAATGATTTTGAATTTCCCGCTCACTCAATAAATCATCTGGGCCATCCAAAGTTTGAGATAAATCACACCGTTCATACATCTATCTAATAAAATACATCTATCTATCTAATAATCTAATAATAATTTAATAAAATATAAATGACTTTAAATTTCTCGCTCACTCAATAAATTATTTTGGTCGTTCAAAATTTGAGATAGATCATATTGTCCATACAGTGCCGGAGGCACGGGACCCAGCTAGTATACAATATATATAATAAATGCATTTTATATATATACGGTTTTATAAAATATTTTTATTTAATACATTTAGTATATATAATTTTTGATACACATGTTTATGATGTATATATATAGTATACTAATATATATATATATATATATATATATATATATATATATATATATATATATCTGGTTTCTTTATAAAATAATAAGTATGTTTACTATATGCTTTAGAAGTATGCATGCATAAAAACATTTTACCCAACTTTTGGTCTTTGAAAAAGAAATAGGATCTCCTTGCCTTGAATATTACATGAATTAATTTATTTAACACTTGACATATAATTTATCAAGGTCAATAAAAATTAATTCAAGTAAAAATAAAAATAAAATAATAAACAATAATTAAATAATTACATATTAAAATATAATTGTTATCATCAAAATATATAAAATAAAATTATACCTATCAATCTCTCCCTTTTTGATGATGATAATTTTAAAAATATTTTAAGTTTTTAAGAAAAACTCCCCCTTAAACGATGAACCCTTTATAACAGTATATATTCAATCTCATGGCAGTTTATTATATTCCATTCATAGTAGTTTATATATAATCCATTCATAGCAGTTTATTATAATCCATTCATAGCAGTTTATATAATCCATTCATAGCAGTTTATATCCATATTTTTCTTCTCCCCCTTTGTCATCATAAAAAGTGATGGGGTAAAAGAAAATTGTAAACCTGCAGGAAATATGTTAGAGAACCTGCAAAGAGAGTTAGTTAACCAAAAAATGTATATACCGAGTAAAGATAAGTAGTAGTAGTGTTAGTGGTAGTGGTAGTGGTAGTAGTGGTGGTGGTGGTGGTGGTGGTGGTAGTGGTAGTGGTAGTAGTAGCAACTCACTCAATAGTATGAATCAACTTCTATTGCAAAATCAGTCTCTAATTTTGGAAAAATTAGAAGATGTTCAGCTCTCTTTACACATTGTTAAATATGTGGTATGCTTGTTATTGGAAAACAACAACATGCTGATGGATCCCTTCAATGTCAATACCACTGCTAACTTCACTGCTCCTATTCCCCCACAAGAAGATCTTGAAGGCAACATTCCTGACATTTCTCACTTCTCACCTCTCAATCTCGAGAAAATCTTACTTTTTAACTAACTTGACTAATTATTTGAATAACTGTAATCCTTAATCCCTCACCTCTCTACTACTACTACTACTACTACTACTACTACTACTACTACTACTACTACTACTACTACTACAAGCACCATTAGCATCAGCGATTCAGCATCAACAAGCTCCAGTCTGGCAGTGGCAGTCTCCCAAAGTCCCAAAGCACCTTTAACTGCACAACGTCAATAATAATTCATTAGTTCTTGTCATAAAGAACTAAAAACTGGAGAAGAAACTAAGCATGTCATCAATTCAACGGCTTGAAAAGAACATTGAGCACAAAATGGAGAAGAAACCATTGATATTACTATAATATTCTGTTGGAACAAAATAATGTATGTGCTAATTGCTATCACTGCGAGGCTACAACAGTGCAGTTGTGCTAATGATTTGAAGCTATCATGAAATAAGCTATTGTTCTTGAAGTGAATGTAACAGTAAATGGATAGCAGTGACAGTAAATGGATAGCATATTAGCATCAGTCATCGCAAAACCTTCACAAGCTTCCAAAATTCTTTTCACACTTTACTGTTAAATTGGAAAAGCTTACATAGCCTCTAGATATGAAATAAAAACTTGATCTTATGACTAGTTAAGACTTAAGACTGTGTTTAACCTGCATAGCCTCTAGATATGACCCACACCTTCATCATAAAAATAATAAAAAAACATTAATCACGGGCATTACCTCATTAATCAAGTTGAGTCACAGAAACATTGGCATCATTATTACCAAGGCTCAAGTTGGATATTGCTGAACAAAATAAACAAAAACAATAATTAGGAGAAAATGAACTCAAATTGGAGACAATAAACAAAAACAATAATTAGGAGACAATAAACAAAAACAATAATTATTACCACACTCAAATTTATCGACAAAGTCGATATCTTCCTCCACATCAATGCGATTCTTCACTTTAACCCAATCTTGAGAACATATGAGAGCTTCCACCATGTTATGAGACAATGAACTCCTAAATGCATCAAGAATGCGTCCCCTCGTGCTAAATACGGACTTCCGAAGCAACGGTAGAAATGGGAATAGCCAACACATCACGGGCAATACGTGCAAGGATAGGGAATCTTGCACTATTAGCTTTCCACCAACCCAAAACATCGAAAGTATCAATATCTTCTTCCACATCTTAACTTAAATATTTGTCCAATTCAGATTTGTCTCCAAGTACAACTCCGGTCCGACACCTTTTGAACTCTTCTGTAATTCTATCTGTATTTTGGGATTCCATTGAACTAGAACCTTGGGATGACATTGACATGTTACTTGCACTTGATTTTCCACTTTCTTGAGTTGAATACTTTTTCTTGTACTCATTAAACAAATCTTCTATTAATCTCTTCACACCATCAGCAATCTCCATCCCAGTGGCCTTATTACTTGATTGATATTCTAAATTCTATATTCATTATCAATATCAAAGTGAAGATCTATTTCCAAACCCTCCAATGGATTTTCAACTTCAATTTCACCCTTTCCATACATTCTTTCTAAACCAAATTGAACAAAACTCAACTTATACCGAGGATCAAGCACAACGGGAATATATAACAACATATTCATTTTTGTAACATTTCCCCAATACTTATCATATTTTATTTTCATTGCCTTAGCCATTCTTTGTAATTCTATATCATTGCTTCTTTCCCAGTCATTCAAAATAATATACGTGTCACATATTTCAAGAAATGCATTATTTGATGTCACATAAGATGAGCCTGAAATTTTCACAGTGAGATTATAAAAATGTTCTTAAAATCCGACAAACAATTTGGCCCTATTCCAATCCAATCCGTTGGAATATTTTTGCCCCCATCTCGTTTTCAAAGCCACAATCTTTAAACCCAAATCGATTAAAAGCTTCCTTGTATTTTAAGGCCGAACTTAACATCAAGTAAGTTGAGTTCCATCTAGTTGGACAATCTAAACTCAAGCCTTTCTTATCTTCAAGCCCACAATACTCAATACAGTCCTTAAATGACTTGACCCTAGCTGGAGATTGTTTTGCATACTTCACTGCACGCCTAATTGTCTCAATAGATTTTTCAATCAACTTCAACCCATCATTCACAACAAGATTAATAATGTGAGCTATACATCTCATGTGAATGAATTTACCATCTAAGACATTAGTTTTCCAGTATGTACATCTATCTCTCAAGTAAGCCACCGCAATATCATTTGAGCTAGCATTATCTACAGTGAGTGTCATAACTTTAGAAAGTCCCCACTCAATTAGAAAAGACTCAACCATTTCCCCAATGTCCTTCCCCTTATGACTTGTAATGGTTCGAAAGTTCAAGATTTTCTTATGCAATTTCCAGTTTTCATCAATAAAATGAGCAGTAACACACATATAATTCAAGCGTTGATTAGAAGTCCAAGAGTCAGTTGTGAGGCAAACACGTTCACAATGTTTTCTAAGGATTGTTTTCAACTTACTCTTCTCATTCTCATACAAACGAATACAGTCTCTAGCAAATATAAAACGTGAAGGCAATTGAAACCTAGGACAAGTAACTTGCATAAGTCTTTTAAAACCCTCATTCTCAACATGTTTGAAAGAAAGTTCATCTACAATAAGATAGTGAACTACAGCTGCCCTAACCGCTTCTTGATCAAACCTCCAAGTCGTGAGTGTACCCTCACATGCCCCTCCCTCTCCCTCACCCTCTTTAATCCCTACAAGTTGGGGTTGAGATTTGTCCATGTTGATAGGATTTTTTTTACAAGTTCTAAAGTGATTTCTTAAAGAAGTAGTGCCATTTGAAGATGAATCAGCAGCTAATTATTTTTCACAATAAGTACACTTACCTTTGATGACATTACCATCCTTATCTTTAACGGGAATGAAGTGCCCCTCAGTCCACACCTTAGATCTAGGTGTCCATCGTTTTTCTTAGCATTTTTACACTTTCCGAGTGTCCCGTAGTTTTTGTACTTGTCGTGGGTTCTTTTGACCCAGGCTCTGTATTGGTGGGAACACTGTCGTTTGTCTCTCTCCCATGTCCAATTGGATCAAGGTCATCAAGGTTAGGCTCGTCTGTATCATCCACCATGTGCAAATCATTTAAATTACTTCTTGACATCATCTACAAATGTCAAACAAATCAAATTATTATGTCAATCCCTATTAAATATCAACAATTCAACATAGGTGTAATTTTGAAACAAAAGGTATACATCTATTCTTGATCACAATGACATACAAATACATTAAATTACAGACACATGCATACAAGCAAGACTGCAAGACAAAGTCAACAATATCTTGATGGAATTATCCTAACATTATTAAATTTGTGGATCACAATATTTTATATAAAACAGACCAAGTAAACATGGAGATTGGAGACTAAGTAAAACTCTATAACTTAGGTAAAATTGATTCTAAATGAAGACAAAGAACGATACATAATTACTGACTCTGCCTCCACTAACCATACCATAAAGATTATTAAGACATAATGCTTTTCCTTTTCTTTCAAAAATATTAAAATCATCCAATCAGCCTTGATTCAATCAGTCTTACAAGCTAAAATTCAAAACAGTAACAGTATTAGTCTATTAGATTCATAGAATCATAAAATACCCAGCGTCCCAGGCTCCCAGCCAGCCAAGGATGAGGGTGAAAAAGGTATAGAGTTTCAAAAATCACAACAAACGTGCAGACAAAAACCAATAAACCCTAGAAAGAAAAAAGCACCACCAAAATAATTAATGCTTACTTGAAAATTTGAAAGGCACCGACTCACTGACCAGTGAGTCAGAGTCAGTGAGGGTCGAGACTCGAGACGACGAGACGGGAAGCAGAGACAGCGCCGGAGACTGAGACGGGGAGAGGTAGAGGCGATCGAGACTCGAGAGTGACTGAGTGAGGACTGAGGAATCGAGAATTCGAGTTTGAGATCTCAGATCTGGGCGAGGGCGACTGCCGACTAGGGTGTTAGCCTGTTAGGGACTTTGGGCAAAATGGGTTTGGGATTTGGGGGAAAAGGAAAACTCAGAAGTCAGAAAACAAATACTGAATACTGTATAGATACTCGAAGTCTCGATCTCGAATAGAAGTTAATAGATAATATATTTCATAATTGATTTTTTGAAATATTAAACTTCGGTTATTCGGGTACCCGAATAATCTATTTTTGAAAACCGGAACCGAAATCGAATACTGAATAATAATTCGGATATAACCGAAATTCCAAAAAAAATCCGAAAACCGAAATAATTCGGTTAAAATAATTCGGTTCGGTTCGGTAGTTCGGTTTTATCCATTTTTTGCTCACTCCTAAACATATCACACACATATGCTTAGTATATGTGTATGTTATATATTATATATATTATTAAGTACATGCATGCATTGTAATTTAGATACAACATATGTCTGCTAGTATACTATATATATAATAAATACATTTTATATATATACGGTTTTATAAAACATTTTGATTTAATACATTTAGTATATATAATTTTTGATACACATGTTTATGATGTATATATATAGTATGCTGATATAGTAATATATATATGTCCGGTTTCTTTATAAAATAATAAGTATGTTTACTTTATGCTTTAGAAGTATGCATGAATAAAAACATTTTGTCCAACTTTTGGTTTTTGAAAAAGAAATAGAATCTCCTTGCCTTGAATATTATATGAATTAATTTATTTAACACTTGACATATAATTTTTCAAGATCAATAAAAATTAATTCAAGTAAAAATAAAAATAAAATAATAAACAATAATTAAATAATTACATATTAAAACATAATTGTTATCGTCAAAATATATAAAATAAAATTATACCTATCAAATTGTAATGAGGACTCCATTTGAGTTTGGATATTGTCTACGAGATAATATTCGTATTAAAACTCTCAATTATATTTTGTCGTATTTTACACGACAGTTGTATAATTAAGTTTATATTTGAATTTTGTACCATGTATGTGGCGACTCAGAATGGGTGATGTATACCTATTTTAAAGTGTCACACAACGAGTAGGATTTCCACTAACGGCCGCCAAGACTAGGACACACTGCTCTCATCAAGCCCACCAAACTTGGTTATTTTAGTCTTAATAGACAAGCATACAAAGACCTCTTCAAGCCCAGCAGACTTGGTTATTTCTTCTTTTTATAGTCAAAGAAATACAATTATTTTGTTTTTTTTATCTTTTTTTATATTTCAATTTAACATTGTTGAAATCTAGTACTACCTCCATTCCATAATAATAGTCTTTTTAGCTTCATGCACATGAATTAAGAAACTCATTTAATACTATCATTTAAGAATTAAAATTTATATGAAATTTCATCACTACCCCTTTATGTGAAGTTGAAAACTATTAATACAAGTGAGAAAATTTCTTAGGACAATGAGAGAAGTTAAGAGTGATATAGAAAAATAAATAATTTATTCTCTTAAAAAATTATAAACGACAAATAAATTGAAACAAATTTTTTCTTCTAAAAAGATAGTTATTATGAAATGGAGGTAGTATCATATACGTCAGTTATCAGGTAAGGTTCGTAGGCCAGGCTTTGATAGTTTGTACATTTGACTTTATGTGAATTCTAAAAGAACTAATGAATAGAGGATTGTCCTATGAATCTGTCTTCCGTGCTTATGTTAATACTCTTACAAATAACATAATGTAGAATTACCTAGTATCAAAATATATTTATACTCCGTTTGGATTGAAGAAATAAAATAGTGAGTGAAATGATTCATACCATTTAAGTTGAAATGAGTTATTTCATACTTTTCATCCCCCAATATTCATAAATTTGGAATGAATAAGAATGGTTCAATCCATTCCAATCGCAACGAAATATAATTTTTTTTCATTCTATGAGAATGAGTAATTTTATTCTCACCTTCATTATTTCAATCCAAACATAACATTAGTTTTACCCATGGTTGGACCTACTTGTATATTTGTATATGTGTCTAGATTCGTTACATATTGTTGATGTCTGAACTCACGATTGACACCTTGAACCCAACCTTCTATCGACTGTGGGATATAAGACTATGATTAGACCTGACAAAAAAAGGGTTTGGTTTGGTTTTGTTTACATAAAATGGTTATGGGTTCCAAAAAGAATTAAAACCACATTATCCATTTATAATATAGTTTGTATGGGTTGAACCCAAATCAGTGGCGAAGCCACATGCACTTGTATGGGGGCAATCACCACCACTGAAAAAAAAAATTACTTTATAATATAAGATAAATTTTAAAATTTTTAAGTATTATATATAAATTGCCTCCACTAAAATTTTATAAATTTTCTATTATACGGGGTCAAATTAAAAATTTATAACTTTGTCAATCAAATTTTAACCACA
This sequence comes from Panax japonicus, assembly GCA_020205505.1. Lineage (NCBI taxonomy): Eukaryota > Viridiplantae > Streptophyta > Magnoliopsida > Apiales > Araliaceae > Panax > Panax japonicus. Next base: position 38,786,101 of record CM035106.1, on the reverse strand, counting down.
TATGACTCATATCCTCTCAATATATGTATCTCCCTATAATTTTTTAAACTAAATAATAATATATTATTTTTAAAAATAAATAATGAATTACTTACTTATGAACAGTTGTGATTAAAAAGGTCTATTATGAGTCAATATAGTGTATATATACCATATATTATTACTCATTATATTTTCATTGTAATATATATATATATATATATATATATATATATATATATATATATATATATATATATATATATATATATATACTCGTAAGTATAAAGTATTAAAAAAATTGACTCGGGGGCGCTGCCCTCGAACCCCCGCCAAATTATTTGTAATTCAGTAATAATTTCGCCTCCACTGACAACCGTTTCTGGTTTCGCCACTAACCCAAATGGTTATAGTTTTAATATAGGTCGACCCATATATTACATTTTGAGATTTATGTACTTTCTCTCTTTTCATCTTTTAATTAATTATCTCTCTAATTTTTTTAATATATTATCTTTCTACAATAAATTAATATATTTCCTCTCTCTAAAAATTTATATAGTGTTCATGCTTTATAACATCTCTGGGATCAGACTTTTAATTGTCTTTTACTATAAAGATAAAATTTGCAGGAATTAACATTTTAAAAATATATAAACAAATCTTATCCAAGATTCTCACTCATAATCCAGTTTCAATTATGAAAACTATGTAGTTGTTTGCACTTTGAACCTGACCTACTTCTTCTTCTTCTTTTTTAATGAAAATTACTAATTTAAAGGCTGGGAAAGTAAATAGTGAAAATGATGTCCAAACAAACTGTGAAGTAGTAAATCACTTTCAAAATAATCTACATTAATAATTTTTATATTAATTAAAATAAAAAAAATTTATTGATACTTTTATTACAGTTTTTCAATTAATTATGAAAATAAAAAAAATTAATATAACAAAGAGAATATAATAATATAATTAAATATGTTTTGATGAAAAGATATATGATCCAGTGACTTCTATTTGATCAAGTCCTTTGAGATTGAATGGGCCCACACTATGGTGCTCCATACAATACCTTTGTGATTGTAGTGATAGAAGAGATGATAGACTCCCTTATAGTTAGGGCTGCAAACGAACCGAATTGTTCACGAACAGATTTGGTTTGAGTTCGACTTGCTCGCCTAGTCAAGTCGAGTTCGCACATAGTATTCCTTTCGATTGCTCAATCGAACATGTTCGTGAAACATGTGGTTCGATTCTTCTTTGTTCGCGAACAATTCGAGTTCGGTTCGGTTAAGTTCGAGTTCGGTTCGATAAGTTTGAGATCGGTTTGAGTAGTTCAATTTCTTAATTATATGTTTAAATTGTTTCTAAAATACTAAATACAAATAATTAGTTATTTCATATTAAATTCTAAAATTTGTCTTATTAATAATTGTTAAATTTGTAGTTATTTTTTTATTACCTAAATATCTTCTTGTTTTTTTAATATAAGTAATTTTTTATTAAATAATTAATAAATAATAATGTGTTCTTCTTCTCTTCTAAATTCTAATTTAATTAAAATAATTTTAATATTTTCATAAAATTTTGAACAATGATTGTTGGATTATTATAATTTACATTCTTAATAATTTAATAAATTATAACTCATGTCACAATGCACATAAATAAAGTCATTAATTATCATGTAATGATAATTTGACATTAATTAAAGAATGCTACAATACAATTGCTTAATTACATGTACATGAGTTATTGAAATTGTCAAATCGAGATAGAGAATAGAGAAATCAAGTTTTCAATATACGTATCGAGACATCAATAATAGAGTAATAATCATTAAATTATTTACTGAATAATTTTGAATTATTTTTAAAAAAATATACATAAATTTGAAGATTGAAAATAAAAACTAGATATTAAATTTAAAAATTGTAAAAAAATTAAATTGTAACTAAAAATGTCAACAAAAGAAATGCATTACTAATATTAAATTGTGAGTTTTTGATAAACATTTTTTTAATTGTAGACTGCTTGAATGGTTGGACCTTGAAGAGTTGAAAGGCTTCTCGATATTAATATTTTATTGTTGATATTCGTAAATCAAGAATTTCTAAGTACTTGTTAATTTTTAACTTTTAAGTTCTAAGTTCTAAGTAATCATTTTTGGTTTTGGTCTTTTTGGATGAATGATGATTAAAATATTTGGTTTAATTTTTGATTGAATGGAGAAGACATTTTTGGTATTCATTTAATTGTTTTTTTCTTCAGAGTTATAAGTTTGTATTCGTGAACAAGTTTGTGTTCGTGAACAAGTTTGTGTGCATGAGCAAGTTTGTGTTCGTGAACAAGTTTGTGTTCGTAAACATAATTTGTGTTCGCGAACAAGCTTATGTTCGACTTGTTCGCGAATTGTTTACGAAGTCGTTCATGTTTGCGAATAGTTCACGAACACCAAACAATTTGAACTCGTACATAACTGTTGGTTCGATTAAGTTTCTAGAACATGTTCAAGGTCAACTAAAAGTGTTTGATCCAGTTCGAGTTCGACAAAGTTTGATTCAATTCGGTTCGTTTGCAACTCTGCAGTACATTGGTACTGTTAAAACACGTTTTAGAGGAGGAGGTTATGTTAAAAAGAGTATAACTACAACCATATATATATATATATATATATAGGGAAAAATGTATGTACACAACTGTGTATTACACAGTAGGCTATGGTAATGATTTTTTGGGCTATAGCGACGATTTCACCCGTCGTCATTGTGACGCCCCCAAAATAGGTCCATTCCATCCAACCCATTCTGAGTCGCCAAATACATGGTACAGAAATAACTACAACTTTATTATTACAACATATAAACTATGAGTTTAAATACAGATATTGTCGTCTAGACAATATCCACACATAAATAAATCCCCATCATAATTATTGATACATTATTTTACAAAAATGGTGAGGACTACTAAATAACTATCTCTAGAATATTCATTCCATACCCCGACTAGTACTCGCTACATTCTCGCCTCCTGAGAAGAAAAATAGAACAAAAAGGAAAAGGGTGAGCTCAACTAGCCCAGTAAAGAATATTATGACTAAGATAATATACAACAAATTATCGTTAGTCTTCAACAGGAAAAAATCTAATAGAATACAATAGACAATCAGTTTTAAATCAACAACTGCAGCGAAAACAACAATTCATTAGAAGAGTTAAACAGAGAATGCAAACTACTATCTTCTATACATGAATTTAAAAGTTCATTGTCGATATTTTATCCATGTAACATCAATCAATATATATCTAGAATCCAATATTCATCTTTGCACTACAGGCCAAAGATATTCATCAGTTGGTCATGTTCTTCTAAACACCTGTTCATCTTTGCACTACGGGCCAAAGATATTAATCAATCGGTCATGTTCATCTCAACACCTATTCATCTTTACACTACGGGCCAAAGATATTCATCAAGAATCATTCATCTTTACACTACCGGCCAAAGATATTCAGTAATATCATCATTTAGGACTGAGGATGATGAAAAATATTTTAAAGAAAACTAATCCAGTGAAACAAAATAACAAATATTAAGGATTCGTACTTTACACAATCCAAGTTCAAAAATACTTCATAAGTAATCAGAGTAGAGTAAAATTCAAGAATGATCAAAACATGGATACAATCAAAGCTAGTATCCATAATAGATATTTTGGACGAAAAGAAGAAATTTTATTTTTCGGTGAATAGTGCCGTATACATGAATAGTGCCGTATACGTGAATAGTAACTCCGACACCAAAAGATAGAAATTTTATAAAAAACATCATCATGCTTCGTGAATAGTACTCGTGAATAGTAACTCGTGAATAATAACTCATGAATAGTAACTTATGAATAGTAACTCATGAATAGTAATCCCGACATGAAAAAGTTCCAAATTAGATAAAAAGCTCCAACCAATATTTTAGCATAATGATATTGAAGAAATAATATCATTTGAGAATAAAATAACATCTCTTACCTCGAAAGACAGTACTTCTAGTTGAAACACCGGATATAAGCTATGAATTGAACTTGCACCGTATAGCAATACTCAAAGTATACTCAAAATACTCACAAGAATACGCTCGATAATATAGAGAGAGAAAACTTCAGTTTCTGGTGTGATTTTCAATTCTAACCTAAGCATCCTATTTATAGGAAAATTGTGACAACCCGAAATCTGGATTGTCCAGAAATTAAGATTTAAAGAATTAGTTATTAATAAAATAAATTTTTATTAATACTATTATGTGTTATGTGTTTATTAATCGTTCTATAACCTAGAATGATTATTAATCGGGAGGATTCTGGCTACGAGCTAGACTGAACGAGTAGGAATTTTCAAGACGAAAATAAATTTTTTCGGAGACAATATTTTCAAAAAAAAGACGAAATAGACACTATTCACCCGACGAAACCTAAGGGTTAAGGTTTGAATAACCTAAGCCTTTCCGAGAGTTCGGTATGTCGAAATGACATTCCGTCGAAAGATTTGACGATAATATATCGTGAAAAGTTAAGTAAGCCGATAAAAGTTTTTTTCGAAAAACGTGCAGAAATCGGATAAAATAAAAATGACGAAAAGTAATGATGTGTACTTTTTACTTGTTTAGCTACGTTAGGGAAAAACGTGAAGCAAAACGCTTATCGTAGAAAAGTGTTTTTCAGTTTTTTGAAAATCCGAAGAATACATAATATTCAATCGGTAAAGGAAAGACGAAATATCCAAAAATATTTGGATTCTGAGAAATCACAGTTTTTAGACTGTAAAGTGCTTATGCTTATGAGCTAAGTAAAGGATAAATTATTTAATGAGTAAGTAAACTTAATGGCTAAGCAAACTTAAGGGTTAAGTAAACTTAAGGGTTAAGTAAACTTAAGTGCTAAGCAAACTTAAAGGCTAAGTAAACTTAAGTATTAAGTAAATTTAAGTGTTAAGTAAACTTAAGGAGTAAGTTAACTTAGTCCTTAAGTAATGAATAGTAAGGAGGTTAAGGGTGTGAAATGACCAAAATGCCCCTAACCGTGATTTTTCTATAAATAGTAAGCTTAAGCTCATTTATTTGGATTATTGAAAATCCCACACTTTGAGAGAGAGAGAGAGATTTTGGATGGGAGGAAGAAGGAAAAAGAAAGCGGAAAAACTTGCTCGTGAGCACGCTTTGTCCGACGGAATGAAATTAAAGAAGAAAGGTAATCCAAAAACCTAACATCTAGATAATTTTTCTTTAAGTTTTTATGTTAAAAACATAACTAAATGAGAATAAGAAGTAAAGATGTTAAGAATTATTTCATATGGTTGAAATTGTAAGAAAAAGAAGAAATAAGAAATTTAGTTTATAAATTTCTTAAGAAAGTATAAAATTCGTAAGGATTTTGAGCGATCCGAATGAATCTTATGAATGAGTAGGTTAAATAAGTAAGGAATGGTGTTCTATAACATCAAATTCCAAGAAAAAGTAAAATCTTAATCCAAAATATCGATTAAAAATGAAGAACAAACGAAGAACGCGAAGAACGTTGTTGATGGACAAATTTAAAACCATCGTAGTGTAATTGTTGTTGATGGACAAGTTTAAAACCATCGTGTATAAGTTAGATGCTTATTGCTTGGTTAGGAACGTTGGAAACTTTCTTGAAGAACGGATTAGAATTGAGCTATAACGAAGTTATGACAAAAATTTCGTAAAAGAAGTTTGATAATTTGAAAGTTAGTAAATGAACCCAAATGTGTAGGGTTTCATAAGAATGTAAGAAAATGTTGAAAACATGAGTCTTGGACTCAAGAACGAACAAGTTCTGAGTTCAGATGACCGAATTACGGACGAACGAATGAAGAACGTTAAAAACGTTAAAATGAACGAAGGGTGAAAATTAAGCTAATTGAATGGCAGGTTAATGGATTAGAACAAATTTCTATCTATGAGTAATCAAAGTACGTAATATAAGTAAGAAAATGGCTTTGGAACGACTCTATTTCGAGTTAAAACGAAGAAGTTATGAGATTTCGAAGTACGCATCTCAGAACGATCAAAGACTTAGAAAAAATTTCGGGAAGAAGGTCTTGGCGCCGCGGCGCCAGGCATGCCTAGAATGGTGGCGCTGCAGCGCCAGGCCGGAGAGCCAGACACTGCTAACTCGCACCGCAGTGCGAGTCTTAGTGTAGAGAGTGGCGCCGCAGCGCCAGCCTCGGCAGTTTGACACTGCAGAGTGGCGCCGCAGCGCGAGAGTTGTAAAGTGGACTGGCGCCGCAGCGCTGGTACAGGGAAAAAGCCAGTAATGAGCTTTTAAATGCTCAATTACTGGGGATGTGCAAGAAAGAGATACGAACATGTAGTTTTACTAAGGTAACACTTAAGTGAGTGTTTTAAACCTTTGATGAAGGTCGAATGAAAAGATTGAACGAGATTAAAAGAATGTAATTACGGGTTACGGGACCGATAGCCGAGGACCGTAGTCGCAATGAATCGAACGTGAGGGATTGCTATGATGGTGATTCCTTAGACGTTGATGGACGATAATAATGTATAACATTTCGATGTTATGACATGGTAATGAGATATGAATTTAAAGCGTATAGACGCTGTGAATGCAACGTTGTTGCTATGAACAATCGGTCTTAGCATACAACGATCAGTATGGCTTCGACATTAAGAAAGAATAATGAACATGGGGTTCATGGGATGGATAACGATCGAAAGTGATTAAAACCTTGAGTAAAGGTTGAATGAGAGATTAAAAGAGCGAAGGAATATATGAAACTGGCAACCGATCTATCTCACTGTGATGGCAGTGTAGATGAGATGGGAGCTTGTCTGTTGGTTGTTAGTGGGAAACCACTCAGAGTACCATATTGACTGCCAGCAGAGAAGCGATGTGTGCTGAGTTCCAGAGAAGTTATAAGAAGAAGATAAGAATGTTAATCATCAAAGATGATGAACGTTTTGAGTAAGACATCTCTGTATGTCATGAAGCTGTAGAATGGTAATGAAAGTTGGTCGCGTAAACTTAGATTGCAAGAACGCGAACCTTAAGAAGTAAAGTTAAGTAAACCAATGCGTAAGTCAAGTATATGACTAATTGGTGTACGTGTTATTTCCTTATTTGTTATAGGGAATGGAATAAGCAGTTCAGTGTAGGCTGTAGCTGTGCATAAGGCAAGTTTCCTAACTTTATTCATATTTTAAATAAATGCTAGTTTCTTAAACTTTTCAGATGTTGAACTTGAGAAGTTCTATCTATGTGCGAATGTGTGATATTTGTACAAGGTGGTAGAACGTATAAGGCCTTGTGCCACAATGTGAACACTTTGGTGTTTCTATGATATGAACTGTTCTGTGATTGAACTGTTCGATAAAAGAATGTTCTGTTTATACATGAACCGTTATTGTTAAGTCTGTGCTATTGATTCTAGCCAGACAGAATGTGTATGAAAGAGAGTAGAGAATGAAAGTATTTCAAAGTGGTTGTAACTGATGTTTTAAAATGATAGGAATCGATATTATTCCTATTGTTCAAGCTGCTTCATAATCTTTGTTCAGCTATCGAAGTTCCAAAGGAATGTTAAACTCTTGAAGTTGTTTATTCAACTGCTAAGACTTGTTGAGCAATTGAATGCTCATACTTGCTTTAAATGAAAAACATTTTCAGCGAACGATGTTTGAAGAACATAAGGATCCCGTATAGATCAAGTTGTCGGTATCCAGATGAAGTGCCATTCAGAATGTGAATGAGCGAGAATATCAAGTGAAGACTTGTAATGTAGAAAGATGAGAATTAAACTATAGAATAGTTTAATGAACGATTATGTATCCTTGGTGGCGGATAAAAGTCACTCGTGCAAGATGTAAAGAATAATGTAATTATCATTATTTGTAATGAGAAAAGCTATAAGGTTTTTAGAACCTGGATTTGAGAGTGTATGTTGTTATATTTTAGTATATAATGATGTATGTTGGATGAATGATGTACTAGTGACGCACGGAATCTGGGTGTGAAGATAGACCGGATTTCGGGGCATTACAAGTTGGTATCAGAGCTGATAGGTTATAAATCTTAGGTATGAGTACCTAAGACTATAATCGTAAAGAGAAGGATAAGAGGATCACCACGTGATTATAGTAAATCGTAGTAACAGATGATCTGTTAAACGATGGATAATTTATAGCTAATGCTATGAATGAATGGTACTGCAAAGTAGTACGGAAAGTGTGACACCCCCAAATCCAGGTACTTGAAACCCGAACTTGGTGCTTCACGATACCATTTCTATGAGCGGAATAATACTAATAATAATAACAATAATATAGATTTTCAAGCTTAATTTACATATTATCAGAGTTTAGTTCCCAAGTACGAAACTTTTAACATTCGTTACATGATAATAATAATAATATTTATTGTCCTTATCATAAAGTCAGACTATTACATAAAATAGCTTAAACATTTAATCAGCAACTTTCCCTTTCCCCTTATTCTTGGCAGATCCTTCGGGTTGTTCACACTTAGCTGAAAACATTTAAAATTAAGCAAGAATGAGCATTTGAGTGCCCAGCAAGTAATAACAACAATAATAGTTAACTGAAAGGATTAAATGTTTTCTTTGAAAGATACTTCTACAACGGATCAACAGTTGTGAAGTAAGCTGAACCAATAATCAACAACATGTCATTTTGATTTCAAATTTTTGAAACTACGTATTGACTATAAATAAGAATCAGTTGACAGACTATGAACATTATTTTCTATTTTCGAAATGGTTTAAACATAAATTCATCTGTAAACCGTCATTGCTTACGGGCACGGGGGTGATCAGCCCTTTATGCCCTGTATTGATCAATACTACATTGCTAGAACGATATTATCGTTCATCCTTTGTCCACCGTAGTGCATAAAAATTTCCCATGATTAGGATGTTCATAACAGTCTTGAATCCATACCAAAACAATTCGGTTGGATAAGTTTTATCTTGTTCAACAACAACTTTAATATATGTCTAGCTGGATCAAATAGCTTAGACGACTTTTATTTCAAGGTATACATACTAAGAAACTATAAGTATGTATTAACATGTGATAAAATATAATGATTATCCAAGTGGGGACACTTGTATAACCATGTTATAGAAATTAACGAACAGAATAAATAACTTGATCAATATTAACAGGATAAAGGAAATTGTACAATATTTATTGCTTAATAGCTTGCTTATACAGAATCATTGCATAAGTATATACAAAGGTTGAAATATTTGAACAGTTCAGATATTATCTTACGCATGTCCTTAGCATAAAGTAAATGCAAAGGGTTAGATACTTGCCTTATCTGCTGCTTACACAACTTAGATATATCTTTTCTATCAAGTCCTATCATTAAATAGATCATTGTCTAATTAGAATCATATATTATATCATATAATACTGCTTATTGCAGTCAACACATTCCTAATCACATTGCCACATAACTTTAACACCATTGAATCACAAATAATTCACTTATACAGTCAATCTAGCTAAGTCCAGATCAATTTCTGAAATATGTCGGTCTACCGACAACTTTATTGGGTAAATATCGAGTCTATGACTATATACAGTTATACAATATCCACCTAGATATCTTAAACACCAATTGTAACATTTTTTATAACCTTATAATAATTATAAAATAATTATTACCATTTACCATAATTTTTTGAAATATCAGAATCATTGTTAAATGATTTAAATATCAAACAATTCTATTATCATTAATATTTAATTAATATTAAACTATTAATGAAACTATTGCCAAAATATTAAAGTCATTAATAATAACTTAAAATAGTTTTAAAACATTTATATTACCTTTAAATGATTTTTAAGACAATTAAAATCATTATTAAATACTTACCATTAATATTAATTTATCATTATCCAAATATTAAAAGTTATTAATTACAACTTAAAATATTTTTAATTCACTTCTATCCTTTTTAAATGATTTTTTAAATAAATAAAACCATTTTTACACTATTTATTTAATATAATTATTAAATAAATTTAATATCATTAATCATTAAATAAATATCATTAATATTAAATTATTAATGAAATTATCCTTTAAATATTAAAAGTTATAGTTTATAACTTAAAATATCTTTAAATACTTTATTTTCATTTAAAATGATTATTATAATATTAAAATCATTTTTAAACTAAATTATTTAATATAATTATTAAATAACTTTAATATCATTAATAATAATTAATTAATGAAATTTATCTTTAAATATTAAAAGTTATATTTTATAACTTAAAATATTTTTAAATACCTTATTCTTATTTAAAATGATTTTTAATTTAATAAAATTATTTTTAATTCATTTATTTTATTCATTTAATAAATAACTTAATTATCATTAATATTAATTTATTAATGAAAATTATCACATAATATTAAAAGTTATCAAAAATAACTTAAATTATTTTCTTATGCCATAATATAATTTTAAATGATTTTTCAAATATTAAAATCATTTTTTAATAATTTATTTAATATTATAATTAAATAAATTAAATACTTTGAATATTCCAAAAATATTAAATATTTATGAAATATATTTAAAATAATTAAAAACTAATTTTCAGAATTTAAAATAATTTTTAATAATTTATTTTGTATTTTTAATAATTAAAAACTATTTTTTTCTATTTATTTAATAATTTCTGAAAATTTAAAAAAAATCCGTCGCTAAAGACCACCTATAGCGACAGGACCGTCGCTATAGGTATTCTTGAGCTGTTCTTGAACATTCATAGCAGTTGGCAAGGTATCGCGTTTGACCACGATTTCCGGTCAGATCCTGATGTTAATGGACATGTTATGAGTCAGATATTGTAGTACTAATGCACGACTACAAGATCCAACAACTAACGTAGCCATACAACCCATAACAAAGTAGATCTGGAGCCACAAACAAGCTGTCAGAGCTGTTCTTCATTTTCTGGGTTACCCAGAAGTGAAGAACAGTTCGACTGGCTCGTTTTGGGCTTCCATAACTTGTTGATCTTATAATGTTTTAGTGATATAAAGCCTTCACTATGTAGAACACATGTAAATCTACAGATTCATTACATAAAAACATTTTAACAACATCACATAAGATAGTTATGAACCGGTCAAAGTAGTAGTCCGAAACTGCTTATGAAGGTTTCTGGGTTACCTAGAAACTTCAACCGGCAGTTTCGTCCTTACTACTTTGACCATTGATCTCGTTGATTCAGAGAATGATATAATGATTCTAGAGGCATGTTCATGTAGAATAGACATCAGACAACAATATTACAACAATAACAAGGTCCAACACATAAACAGAAGCAAGATCCAAGTGCATGAACAGGCTGTCAGAATTTCTGGGCACGTTCTGGGTTACCCAGAAACGAGTGGTCAATGCCGGTCAACGTGGTTTGACCACTAATAACTTTCTACTGGCTTAAGGTTTGACTTTGATTCCAATTTCAGATTAAAGATCTTACAGCATACTACGAGATCAAAGCTTAAAAACACGAAAGCACATAATAGGACGAGATCTATGGGACCTGACATTTGGTTGTCAGACCATATTTCTCACTTTTCCAGATTTTACAAATCTTCAAATCCGAGACTCTAGATGTTATGGATCTAACATCTAGCAACCCAGATCATCATTAGACACTATAACAAACATGTTTAACAAAAAAAACTAACATCTAACAACCGAATTTTGGGCAGAATCTAAGCTAGGGTTTATACCTCCTTATGAACAATCTGTGATTCTGAGCTTCTGATTTGGTTGGGATGTTCGTGGGGCTTGGTTATGGAACTGATCTAGTTTAATTTTTTTCGGATATATGGGGCTTGAGAGAGTATTGTGGAGTGTTGCACAAAATATAAGTTAATAAATGACTTTCTCTCTCCTTGATCTATTTATATATATGTTAGATTCATGCATAGCTGAGCTTTGCTTGATTTGCTGGAGATTTTGTAGCACATGGGGCAGGTAAGTTAGGTTACCAACCCATCCTATTGTCAAACCCTACTAATTTAGCCAAAATAATACACTTAGGGGCAAAAAGGTCATTTAATTTCTAATTTAATGGTATTCTTGGCATTTGACAAACCCTTAGGGTTTGGCCCTTAGGGTTTGTGCCAAAAAAATAAAACAAACAAATAAAATTATTTTAGTTTCTAAAATTTAAAAATTAAGATTGTTAATTAGATTAGGTTAATACTTATATTATACGTGAACATTGGGGTTTAGTACCCCTAATCATAATTACCCTTGCCAATTTGGCAATTAGTGTTTATAATTTTTAATAATTAGGGCTACTAAAATACATAATTAGATTTTCTATTAATTACATTAGGGTTCTTGATATAAATTAAATTCTTTAATTATACATGGAAATTAGGGTATTATAACGTAATTAACTTTACCACTTGAATAATTAGTGCTTAAAATTAACAATTATAGTTCAAAGAAATATCGATTAGGGTTTCGATTTCACAATTAGGTTTTCGCGACAAAATTAGGGTTTCGACAAAATTAGGGTTTTTCCTAATTAGCGTTCCATGAGGTAATACGTAAACATATATCATATAACACAGATATTTAATAATCGTAAATTTCCCATTTAAATTGATAAATAGGGATTAAATCAATTAATGCTAGGGTTTGGTCAATATATCATAATTTACCATCCATCAACAGTATAATTTTTACAGTACATATTAATAACACTGAAAAATCAAAATATCATAATATTATAATATTATTATCATTTCTTGATCAAAACCCAAAATTTAGGGTTTGGATTCCATATCTGATTTTATCCGCCATAATTAACCTTATAATTAAGTAAAAATAATTTACTTAATAACTTGAACAAAATTCTTATAATAAAATAATTATTATAATTATTCAAAATCATTTCATGTATTATTTGAATAATATAAACATATAATTTCATGGAAAAATAGTTAATAAACCATTTCTAATATAGAATTAATTACTATAAAAATATCATTTATAATAACCAATATTTCTAAAATAAATTTATTTACAATTAATAATGTAATAAATAAATTTTATTTATCAAACATATAATTATAATTACACATTACCTTGGCACATATCATTCATATTTATTTTTAATAAAAAAAAATTATACGCAAAATTTATGATTTATTTATATAGAAAATATCGGGTTGTCACAGGAAGAAGAACTCAAATTGAGTGGTAAAGGATAGTATACAAGTTAAAGAAAATTTGTATTAAGTAAAGAGAAAGTTAGAAGTTGTAAGATTTCAATTGAGGACTCATGTGATGGCTGAGTTGTATGAATTTTTGTATGGACAGAGGTTTGTGCTTGGTGTAACAACCACTCAGTTTCTTATCGTGATAATCATTGAAATTGGTCGCGCTATCAAGATGTATGTGACGAGAAGGTGAATCTTTTCTTATGTATATACTTGATAGGTAGAGAATGATAAGATAGGTGCGGGTTCTTGAAACTCGTACTTATGAAAAGTTTGTGACTCATAATTATATGCTATGTTTCTGAGCCCTAAGCATATGGATAGTCCTTGATTTGTTCTTGGATTACATATTGTGAAGATAAGTTCTTAAACACATATGGTTGCGGAAAGTTCCTAAACACATAAAGTGTGGTAAGTGGATGAACTATACTAAGGTATAGGAATGTGTAGACTGAAAATAAGTTATTTTCAGTAGACTTAGCATTGAAGGTGCTAGAGAATATTATGTATTGTTGCAAGTAAGACAATGAAGGAATACAGAGAATAGGATATTCCAAGTCATCTAGCTATGCTAGATTTCGAAGTTTCTTGAAATCGTGCTGATTTGCTCGTTTTGGAAATGAATGAATTGGTTCAATTTTTGAAACCAATGGATTTTAGAAGAACTATTCTTGATATGTCTATGCTAGTTGATTCGGCTAGACAGAAATTGATTTGAAATATCAAAATGAATTTTATATCATCAGTGCATTTGATGCAAGGATGGTAAAAGGATGGAGTTATTAATGCAATTAAACTTGGTGGGGAATTTGATCACAGGATCAAAAACCTGCTATAGTATGATGCATAATGATGAAGTCATAAACTGACGAAGTCCTCAACGTACTATGAAGAGTGCGGTATCATGACGTCATGAAACGTTTTGATGTATGATAAAAGAATTTAAAGAAGTAGTCGATGTCAATTTAGTTGACGAGACGAATGTTTCAAGTTGATGTCCAATTTATTGGTATGGTCTAAGCTACTTGATTTGGCTAAGACAAATGGTATGTTATGATTAAAAGAAAATCGAGCTTTCTTTGAAAAGTTATGCCAAACCAAATTATTTTGGTGTGGAATCTGATGAGTAAGTCTGAGGTGAACATACCCTGAAATGGGGTTATACGATAGGCTGATCACCTACGTATGGAAGATGTAGTTTACCTTCTTTGTGATTGTAAACTTACCGTGTAATAAAGGTTTACGGCGAAAGGCTGTTTAACTTAGTAAGAGTTCATGGTCGATTTGACCCCTTAGCAAAAGAATGAAATGTTTTAAAGGAATCTTTATATTCCTCATTATTCCTTTCACTTCCTGATTCTTGATAAGTTATGAAGGGTATGGAATGAAAGAAAGATAAGAACTTCTTTGAAGAGAAGTTGAAAAGAAGAATAAGTTAAAATTTCGAGGACAAAATTCTATGAAGAAGGGGTGAATGTGATGACCCGGGTATGGGTATGGTTTAAAGAAATTCCGAGGACGGAATTTTTATAAGGGGGAAAGGATGTGACAACCTGGAAATCCGGATTGTCCAGAAATTAAGATTTAAAGAATTAGTTATTAATAAAATGAATTTTTATTAATACTATTATGTGCTATGTGTTTATTAATCGTTCTATAACCTAGAATGATTATTAATCAGGAGGATTCTGGCTACGAGCTAGACTGAACGAGTAGGAATTTTCAAGACGAAAATAAATTTTTTCGGAGACAAAATATTTTCGGAAAAAAAGACGAAATAGACACTATTCACCCGACGAAACCTAAGGGTTAAGGTTTGAATAACCTAAGCCTTTCCGAGAGTTCGGTATGTCAAAATGACATTCCGTCGAAAGATTTGACGATAATATATTGTGAAAAGTTAAGTAAGCCGATAAAAGTTTTTTTCAAAAAACGTGCAGAAATCGAATAAAATAAAAATGACGAAAAGTACTGCTGTGTACTTTTTACTCGTTTAGCTACGTTAGGGAAAAATGTGAAGGAAAACACTTATCGTAGAAAAGTGTTTTTCAGTTTTTCGAAAATCCGAAGAATACGTAATATTCAATCGGTAAAGGAAAGACGAAATATCCAAAAATATTTGGATTCCGAGAAATCACAGTTTTTAGACTGTAAAGTGCTTATGCTTATGAGCTAAGTAAAAGATAAGTTACTTAATGAGTAAGTAAACTTAAAGGCTAAGCAAACTTAAGGGTTAAGTAAACTTAAGTGCTAAGCAAACTTAAAGGCTAAGTAAACTTAAGTATTAAGTAAACTTAAGTGTTAAGTAAACTTAAGGAGTAAGTTAACTTAGTCCTTAAGTAATGAATAGTAAGGAGGTTAAGGGTGTGAAATGACCAAAATGCCCCTAACCTTGATTTTTCTATAAATAGTAAGCTTAAGCTCATTTATTTGGATTATTGAAAATCCCACACTTTGAGAGAGAGAGAGAGATTTCGGATGGGAGGAAGAAGGAAAAAGAAAGCGGAAAAACTTGCTCGTGAGCACGCTTTGTCCGACGGAATGAAATTAAAGAAGAAAGGTAATCCAAAAACCTAACATCTAGATAATTTTTCTTTAAGTTTTTATGTTAAAAACATAACTTAATGAGAATAAGAAGTAAAGATGTTAAGAATTATTTCATATGGTTGAAATTGAAAGAAAAAGAAGAAATAAGAAATAAGAAATAAGAAATAAGAAATTTAGTTTATAAATTTCTTAAGGAAGTATAAAATTCGTAAGGATTTTGAGCGATCCGAATGAATCTTATGAATGAGTAGGTTAAATAAGTAAGGAATGGTGTTCTATAACATCAAATTCCAAGAAAAAGTAAAATCGTAATCCAAAATATCGATTAAAAATGAAGAACAAACGAAGAACGCGAAGAATACGCGAAGAACGCGAAGAACGTTGTTGATGGACAAATTTAAAACCATCGTAGTGTAATTATTGTTGATGTACAAGTTTTAAACCATCGTGTATAAGTTAGATGCTTATTGCTTGGTTAAGAACGTTGGAAACTTTCTTGAAGAACGGATTAGAATTGAGCTATAACGAAGTTATGGCAAAAATTTCGTAAAAGAAGTTCGATAATTTGAAAGTTATTAAATGAACCCAAATGTGTAGGGTTTCATAAGAATTTATGAAAATGTTGAAAACGTGAGTCGTGGACTCAAGAACGAACGAGTTCCGAGTTTGGATGACCGAATTACGGACGAACGAACGAAGAACGTTAAAAACGTTAAAATGAACGAAAGGTGAAAATTAAGCCAATTGAATGGCAGGTTAATGGATTCAGAACAAAGTTCTATCTACAAGTAATCAAAGTACGTAAGATAAGTAAGAAAATGGCTTTGGAACGACTCCATTCCGAGTTAAAATGAAGAAGTTATGAGATTTTGAAGTACGCATCTCAGAACGATCAAAGACTTAGAAAAAAATTTCGGGAAGAAGGTCTTGGCGCCTCGGCGCCAGGCATGCCTAGAATGGTGGCACTGCAGCGCCAGGCCGGAGAGCTAGACACTGCTAACTCACGCCGCAGCGCGAGTCTTAGTGTAGAGAGTGGCGCCGCAGCGCCAGCCTCGGCAGTTTGACGCTGCAGAGTGGCACCGCAGCGCGAGAGTTGTAAAGGGGACTGGCGCCGCAGTGCCGGTACAGGGAAAAAGCCAGTAATGAGCTTTTAAATGCTCAATTACTAGGGATGTGCAAGAAAGAGATACGAACATGTAGTTTTACTAAGTTAACACTTAAGTGAGTGTTTTAAACCTTTGATGAAGGTCGAATGAAAAGATTGAACGAGATTAAAAGAATGTAATTACGGGTTACGGGACCGATAGCCGAGGACCGTAGTCGCAATGAATCGAACGTGAGGGATTGCTATGATGGTGATTCCTTAGACGTTGATGGACGATAATAATGTATAACATTTCGATGTTATGACATGGTAATGAGATATGAATGTAAAGCGTATAGACGCTGTGAATGCAATGTTGTTGCTATGAACGATCGGTCTTAGCATACAACGATTAGTATGGCTTCGACATTAAGAAAGAATAATGAACATGGGGTTCATTGGATGGATAATGATCGAAAGTGACTAAAACCTTGAGTAAAGGTTGAATGAGAGATTAAAAGAGCGAAGGAATATATGAAACTGGCAACCGATCTATCTCACTGTGATGGCAGTGTAGATGAGACGGGAGCTTGTCTGTTAGTTGTTAGTGGGAAACCACTCAGAGTACCATATGGACTACCAGCAGAGAAGCGATGTGTGCTGAGTTCCAGAGAAGTTATAAGAAGAAGATAAGAATGTTAATCATCAAAGATGATAAACGTTTTGAGTAAGACATCTCCGTATGTCATGAAGCTGTAGAATGGTAATGAAAGTTGGTCGCGTAAACTTAGATTGCAAGAATGCGAACCTTAAGAAGTAAAGTTAAGTAAACCAATGCGTAAGTCAAGTATATGACTAATTGGTGTACGTGTTATTTCCTTATTTGTTATAGGGAATGGAATGAGCAGTTCAGTGTAGGTTGTAGCTGTGCATAAGGCAAGTTTCCTAACTTCATTCATATTTTAAATGAATGCTAGTTTCTTAAACTTCTCAGATGTTGAACTTGAGAAGTTCTGTCTATGTGCGAATGTGTGATATTTGTACAAGGTGGTAGAACGTATGAGGCCTTGTGCCACAATGTGAACACTTTGGTGTTTCTATGATATGAACTGTTCTGTGATTGAACTGTTCGATAAAAGAATGTTCTGTTTATACATGAACCGTTATTCTTAAGTCTGTGTTATTGATTCTAGCCAGACATAATGTGTATGAAAGAGAGTAGAGAATGAAAGTATTTCAAAGTGGATGTAACTGATGTTTTAAAATGATAGGAAACGATATTATTCCTATTGTTCAAGCTGCTTCATAATCTTTGTTCGGTTATCGAAGTTCCAAAGGAATGTTAAACTCTTGAAGTTGTTTATTCAACTGCTAAGACTTGTTGAGCAATTGAATGCTCATACTTGCTTTAAATGAAAAACATTTTCAGCGAACGATGTTAGAAGAACATAAGGATCCCGTATAGATCAAGTTGTCGGTATCCAGATGAAGTGCCATTCAGAATGTGAATGAGCGAGAAGATCAAGTGAAGACTTGTAATGTAGAAAGATGAGAATTAAACTATAGAATAGTTTAATGAATGATTATGTATCCTTGGTTGCGGATAAAAGTCACTCGTGCAAGATGTAAAGAATAATGTAATTATCATTATTTGTAATGAGAAAAGCTATAAGGTTTTTAGAACCTGGAATTTGAGAGTCTATATTGTTATATTTCAGAATATAATGATGTATGTTGGATGAATGATGTACTAATGACGCACGGAATCTGGGTGTGAAGATAGACCGGATTTCGGGGCGTTACAAAAATGCTTAGAACACCAAAGCAGAAAATTTAATAAATTAATAATATATATATTAAATTTTCACGCCAACCTTTGAATCATCCAATTCAGCATGTTTGACAACCTACCAACAATACAAAAAATGTTTTTTATATTTAGAATATTTTAAACTTCCAAAAATCAATTATTTCAGAGCTTCGGAACTTCAATAATTTATAATAAATAGCCCTTTTATCAGAAAATTTGAATCTCGTTACTTTTTATAGGAAATTCAATTCTCTACAACTTTACAGAAGAAAGTTTTTCCAAATTCCAAACAGAAATTGACCGAAATCCACAAACGGACGATTTTATAGGCTATAATCAAATTTCGGTCAATAATTGTGTCCACCAACACACAAAATATGTGTTAAACATTTAATGCCACAAAAATACTCTTCCTCCTCATATACTCAAATATCCCACATTCATTATAAAAATATCACCGTTAATATATTATTAAAATAATATATTTAAATGAACTATTTTATCAGAAAAAGATAAAATATTAATTTTCAACAATTGTCACATTAAAAATTTTCTCCATATATATCCACATAAAATCAATATTTTTCTCATCATATGAATCAATAATTAATTATTCACAAATAATATTACAGAATCACAATACTGGCAATCAGGCCGTTCCTAGGAAAGAGGGGGCTTTTCAATAAGAATTTCTCCTTACTGGCGCGCAATTAGGTGACCAAACCTCTCCTTAGACAGAACTTTCTAGACATTGTCAATAATGTTTTCTAATAATATTATTCAGATAATATAAATTATTGCTTCGATAATGAAAAATAATGTGTAATGACAATTATTGAAACAACAATTATATAAAATATCAACACAACAATTATTGAATCAATAAAATAAAATAATGAATAGTAATTACTGTAACAATTATTGAGTAGTGCCTTCTTACGTAAGAATCAATAATTGGTGCAATACCGCGTATTACTATGTTTTAACCACCGGGTATTCCAACAGTGTTAACGGTAACAACTATGCCGTTATTTATAAACAACTTATATTTGTCGTTTTCTTCATCCAATCGCTTTCCGTTATGGAGCCCACAAAAGACTGCGTCGTCGTACGAATATTCCCCGACAGCAAGAATATTCCACGACTAAACGAATATTCCCCGACAACAATGAATATTTTATAACCACTTGCTTATTTTGAAATATTTGCGTATTTTACCCATAACTATCCACATTAATCAAATAAACCCTTACTATTTCAAAATAATAAATAGAGGAAAATAAATTTCATTTATTAATATTTTGGGGTCTTACAACCTCCCCTCCTTATGAAATTCGTCCTCGAAATTGACGCACGTACCTGGTGTTTCGAAAAGATGAGAATACCTCGCTTTCATTTTCGTTTTCAACTCCCGTGTCATTTCCTCAATAGCATGGTTTCTCCACAAAACGTTAACTTGTGGTATAACCTCGGTACATAGGACATGTTCTTTCCTTATCCAAGATCTTGACAGGTACCTCCTCGTACGTTGAGTCTTCAGCTATCTCGTCCGGTTCTAACTCAATGACGTGATTCGGGTCGTCCACATAATTTCGTAACTTCGATACGTGAAAAAACTTTATGAACACGCGTCATACTTGGCGGTAAAACGAGTCTATATGCCACAGTTCCTATTCGATCGAGAATTTCAAATGGATTAATAAATCGAAGGTTTGAGCTTTCCTCACCTCACCGATTCTCATTTTTGAAATAACAACTTCTTGCATCTCCTTCTTCAAATTCATCAGCTCCGGTGTGTAGCTTGAACAGCTTTAACTTTATCGATTAAAGTCGATTATACTCGTATATCATCATGTGGGTACCTAGAGTTTTCATCTTCATCTCTATTATTTGTAAATTATACGAAATGAGTCTTTGATAATATCGTACTCGTACTTGTATACGATCTTCTACTCAACATGTCAGCTACCACGTTCGCTTTTCCAGGATGGCATGGTCAGAACATGTGCTAAAATGTGTCTCCTCTCGAGTCTTTCGAAGCTCTTCCCACATTCCTTGCTCTATTCGAACTTTGTATCTCTACGAGTTAGCTGTGTTAATGGAGTAGTGATTCGAGAATATCCTTCAACGAATCTCCGATAATAACCAACTAAGCCTAGAAAGCTACGTATTTCGATTACCGACTTAGGTTGTTCTCAACTGTGACTCATATCCCAACCTTGGAAAGCACGTTACAATGACACCTATTAGTTTATTGTCACATGAATATTGTCCCCTACGGAGAGTCTGGCTTCGGTGCATTCCACAAAGGAAGTCACCAGATAAAGGCTCAGGTACCAAATTCTATAGTTGAATTTTTAACTCCCGAAGTTCAATAGGAGCCATTCGATATGAGATTTTAGAAATGAGTTTTGTACCGGGTTCAAAGTCGATACAAAATTTAATATCAGGCTTTGAGAGTAAGCCAAGAAATTCTTCAGGAAATACATCAGGAAAAATCAATAACAACAGGAATATTATTCAAATCTGATGTGTCTTTATTCAAATCCATAACATGGACTAAGAAAACTTGATATCCGTAATAAACGAATGACTTCATGGCTTGATATAAAAATGTTTGACTACAATGGTTTGATTACTTGAATTCGAATAACAGGTTGCTTAGGAATATGAAAACTAACAACCTTACGAAAGCAATCAATTTTGGCATGATGAGTAGTTAATCAATCAATCCCCAAAATCACATCAAAAGCAAGTATCTTTAAAGAAATAAGGTCAACAGGTAATGCAATGTTGCCAACTTAGATCAAACAAGATTTATAAACAGCGGATATAACGAAAGTTTCTCATAACGGAGTTTTCACAGATAGGTCAAAGTCTAACTTCTCTGTAGTCAAGTTCAAACGTTGAGCGCAAGCAAGAGAGATAAAAGAATGGGTAGAACCGGTATCTAGTAAGGTATAAACTTCGTAAGAATTTATAATTAACTAACTCGTGTTAACTTCGTTCGGGTTCCTCGCATTTTGACCAGTCACGACAAACGCTCTTCCAGGAACTGTTGACTTTGACTTTTTTGGGACATCCATTTGAGTCACCATTCCCGCTGGACTAGGTTTCGATACCATACAATCTCGAGCGATATGTCCTTCTTTTCCACAATTATAGCATACCTTAAACTGTTGTGGGCAGTTTGGGCTGATATGTCCCTTTTTCCCGCATTTGTAACATACGACCGGTGGTCTTTCTCCTCCCTTGGAACCAGTTGCTACTGGCGCTGACGTCTTCACATGGTTGTTATTCATTCTCCTCTTTTTTAAAATCTCCTCCCGACTCGCTTCTTCTATTTTCTTGGCCACGATTACCACCAGAGTGGTTACCGCCTTTATCCGTATTCTTCTTTCTCCGCTGGTTATTATTATTCTGATGACTGCTATCGGTATGATCCTAGTTATGGTCCCTCGGTTGAACGTACATGTTATCTCGCTCAAACAACTGAGCCTTGTTGAAAACATCTGAATAGAGAGAAAATTTATGAGAAATGAGATACTGACGTATGCCGGGTTTCAAACCTCTCAGAAACATCCGCGTCATACGTTCCTCATTCTCCACCAAATGAGGTGCAAACCTGGATAACTTGGCGAACTTCGCCTCGTACTGGGACACCGTCATGTTGTTTTGTTCTAGTCTAATAAATTCTATCTCTTTCATATGGCGAATACTTTTAGGAAATTATTTTTCATTGAAAAGTTTTTGAAACGTTTCCCAAGACATGCGGAATGCTGCAGGCTGGGTACGTTTCACAGACTCCCACCAGTAATCTGCCTCGCCACGGAACATAAAGATAGCGAATGGAACCTTCTGTTCCTCCGTGCATCCCAAGACATCGAATATCTTGGTAATTTGTTTGACCCACGTCTCCGCCTTAATTGGATCCGGCTTTTCCCAGAATTCTGGTGGTCCCAACTCTTTGAACTGCTTGGCTGTGACCACCCGTGAATTGCTATCATTTCCTCCTATATTTTGAACACGAGTCTCAGTCGTCTGATTTTGCATGAACTGCAAAAAGCTTCTAAACATCCCCCTCGTTTATCATCTGTTCAATGGTGTTGTTCACAGGAGGTACATTGCCAGCCTGTTGCACGTTCTCCTCGTTGGTGAGTACAGGCGTCTCCACGGTCTCATTTCCACTGTTAATATTCTCAATCGACATTCTCAAATACTTTCATAAAACAAGGGTTAATGAAGGAAATCAATATATCACATAATATCCCTATATACTGACCAACTAACAAATAAGCTTAGGTAGAACACACTAGCGAAGGATTTACTCGTCTCTCCCCTCCTAGTTCTATTCCCCGATCTCCGCCAGAGATCATATCCCTAAGCTCTGATACCAACTGCGACGCCCCCAAAATAGGTCCATTCCATCCAACCCATTCTGAGTCGTCAAATACATGGTACAGAAATAACTACAACTTTATTATTACAACATATAAACTGTGAGTTTAAATACAAATATTGTCGTCTAGACAATATCTACACGTAAATAAATCCCCATCATAATTATTGATACATTATTTTACAAAAATGGTGAGGACTACTAAACAACTCTCTCTAGAACCTTCATTCCATACCCCGACTAGTACTCGCTACATTCTCGCCTCCTGAGAAGAAAAATGGAACAAAAAGGAAAAGGGTGACCTCAACTAGCCTAGTAAAGAATATTATGACTAAGATAATATACAACAAATTATCGTTAGTCTTCAACAGGAAAAAAACTAATAGAATACAATAGACAACCAACTTTAAATCAACAACTGCAGCGGAAACAACAATTCATTAGAAGAGTTAAGTAGAGAATGCAAACTACTATCTTCAATACATGAATTTAAAAGTTCATCGTCGATATTTTATCCCTGTAACATCAATCAATATATATCTAGAATCCAATATTCATCTTTGCACTACAGGCCAAAGATATTCATCAGTTGGTCATGTTCTTCTAAACACCTGTTCATCTTTGCACTACGGGCCAAAGATATTAATCAATCGGTCATGTTCATCTCAACACCTATTCATCTTTGCACTACGGGTCAAAGATATTCATCAAGAAATCATTCATCTTTACACTACCGGCCAAAGATATTCAGTAATATCATCATTTAGGACTGAGGATGATGAAAAATATTTTAAAGAAAACGAATCCAGTGATACAAAAGAACAAATATTAAGGATTCGTACTTTACACAATCCAAGTTCAAAAATACTTCATAAGTAATCAGAGTAGAGTAAAATTCAAGAATAATCAAAACTTGGATACAATCAAAGCTAGTATCCATAATAGATATTTTGGACGAAAAGAAGAAATTTCATTTTTTGGTGAATAGTGTCGTATACGTGAATAGTAACTCCGACACCAAAATATAGAAATTTCACAAAAAATATCATCATGCTTCGTGAATAGTACTCGTGAATAGTAACTCGTGAATAGTAACTCATGAATAGTAACTCGTGAACTCATGAATAGTAATCTCGACATGAAAAATTTCCAAATTTGATAAAAAGCTCCAACCAATATTTCAGCATAATGATATTGAAGAAATAATATCATTTGAGAAGAAAATAACATCCCTTACCTCGAAAGACAGTACTTCTAGTTGAAACACCGGATATAGGCTTTGACTTGAACTTGCACCGTATAGCAATACTCAAAGTATACTCAAAATACTCACAAGAATACGCTCGATAATATAGAGAGAGAAAACATCAGTTTCTGGTGTGTTTTTCAATTCTAACCTAAGCATCCTATTTATAGAAAAATGCTTAGAACACCAAAGTAGAAAATTTAATAAAATAATATATATATATATATATATATATATATATATATATATATATATATATATATTAAATTTTCACGCCAACCTTTGAATCATCCAATTCAGCATGTTTGACAACCTACCAACAATACAAAAAACATTTTTTATATTTAAAATATTTTAAACTTCCAAAAATCAATTATTTCAGAGCTTCGGAACTTCAATAATTTATAATAAATAGCCCTTTTATCAGAAAATTCAAATCTCGTTACTTTTTATAGGAAATTCAATTCTCTACAACTTTACAGAAGAAAGTTTTTCCAAATTCCAAACAGAAATTGACCGAAATCCACAAACGGACGATTTTATAGGCTGTAATCAAATTTCGGTCAATAATTGTGTCGACCAACACACAAAATATGTGTTAAACATTTAATGCCACAAAAATACTCTTCCTCCTCATATACTCACATATCTCACATTCATTATAAAAATATCACCGTTAATATATTATTAAAATAATATATCTAAATGAATTATTTTATCAGAAAAAGATAAAATATTAATTTTCAACAATTGTCACATTAAAAATTTTCTCCATCTATATCCACATAAAATCAATATTTTCCTCATCATATGAATCAATAATTAATTATTCACAAATAATATTACAGAATCACAGTACTGACAACCAGGCCGTTCCCAGGAAAGAGGGGGCTTTTCAATAATAATTTTTCCTTACTGGCGCACAATTAGGTGACCAAACCTCTCCTTAGACAGAACTTTCTAGACATTGCCAATAATGTTTTCTAATAATATTATTCAGATAATATAAATTATTGCTTCGATAATGAAAAATACTGTGTAATGACAATTATTAAAACAACAACAATATAAAATATCAACACATCAATTATTGAATCAATAAAATAAAATAATAAACAGTAATTACTGTAACAATTATTGAGTAGTGCCTTCTTACGTAAGAATCAATAATTGGTGCAATACCGCGTATTACTGTGTTTTAACAACCGGGTATTCCAACAGTGTTAACGGTAACAACTACGCCGTTATTTATAAACAACTTATATTTGTCGTTTTCTTCATCCAATCGCTTTCCGTTATGGAGCCCACAAAAGACTGCGTCGTCGTATGAATATTCTCCGACAGCAAGAATATTCCACGACCAAACGAATATTCCCCGACAACAATGAATATTTTATAACCACTTGCTTATTTTGAAATATTTGCGTATTTTACCCATAACTATCCACATTAATCAAATAAACCCTTACTATTTCAAAATAATAAATAGAGGAAAATAAATTTTATTTATTAATAATTTGGGGTCTTACAGTCATAGCTATTCTGGGCTATGACGATAATTTACCGTCGCTATAGCCCAAAAAATCTGTCGTCATAGTCTTACTGTGTAATACACAGGTGTGTATATACATATAACCCATATATATATATATATATATATATATATATATATATATATATATATATATATATATATTTTAGATTGGCAAAAAAATTACGAGACTGGATCTTACCATTTGGATATGGAGTTGTGTTTATTCTCCAGGAGTATTGAATATGGACCAAAAAAGTATACTCTTAGTTGTAGTTAATATGGACCAAAACTATTATAGACTAATATGTCAAAATTAATAATATGGGTCCAAAACTAAACCAATTCATAACTTAAAAACTAATTAATCAATCCAATAAATTTAAGTAATTTTGATTAATTATATAGTTCTCAACCTAAATTGCCACATCTAACTAGGGGTGCTCAAAAAATTCGATTTTTTCGATTTTTTACCGAACCGGTCTGTACCGAAACCGGCAGTACCGGTTTTTTTCGGTTTTTTATAATTTTCGGTACCGGTTGCGGTACTGCATTTTTTGGATTCGGTAAAAACCGAAATACCGAAAAAAATACCGAAATATGTCTGCTAGACTGGTACAGTGCTACTGTTAAATGTTCTCCAATATAAAGGTGGTGGTTGCCTGGTTGGTACATAAACACAGCAAAGCTCCTCAGCACCTGAATTCTTACGGAGAATAACAGTTGATGTAATAAATCCAAATGCATATTCTCCGATACGCGGATGATGATGATGGCCAATTGGCCACTTCCTTGAATAACAGTTTATTTCATGTGTTATATTTAGTGCATTTAAATGCTTACACTGTTACACAAGTAGTCACTATCAAATACATTGATTAATACAAAATTATAATTCAAAAGGTTTACCTGATAATGCTAGACTGCAACTGCTAATTCAACACATTGATTATTTATAAGCCAACAGTAAGTTGGTAAACAAGTAACCAACAACAAGAATTATTTCTTTATATTCTATAATACTTTTTAATTATTTTATAATATTTACAATTATATTTGACAAAATTAAATAGCTCACATTATATTTAAATATTAGAATTCACCAATTAATTTCAAAAAAAAATTAGCATAAAACTTTTTTGTTGGAATGACAAAGTCGTAATACATATTAAAAACTATGGTAATTATGTCTTGAACATTATAATACAAATGTAAGGCAAGTGCATGAAACTAGAATCCAGTCTATTGAAGGACACAATTATAAAAAACTTACAAAAATATTTCCAAAGAGTAAAGGAGTACACTGTACACAGTTGTGGAAATATTTATAATGGTATGAGAAATATTTACTACAAAACGTATATGATTTCAATTGATATATATAAATTGTATATGATTTCTTTCTTAGTTTTTAAAAAAATGTTAATATATTAAACAAAATTATTTAATTATTATTATTTATTAATAATTACATATATTACCATACATGCTGTATAACCAAAAACCGAACCGAAAAAACCGGTACCGAATTTGTACCGAACCGGTACCGAAACCGGTAATTCGTTACCGGTTTCGGTTCTTGTTTTTTCGGTAATTTAGGTTCGGTACCGGTTCGGTTTTTTCGGTACCGGTTCGGTTTTTTACTGATGAGCACCCCTACATCTAACAATGATCGAGGGTTTAAATGCTCTTGAGTGATCTTCTCTTAATTGGGACAACTGTAAATATATGTTCTAATGGTTGAGTTTTAGAATAGACCATCTAACCATTATTCATTGTAATCGGATTATGAATCTTTGGGTATGAATCCACGAGCCCTACGAATGATATCATATCCTAACAAACATATATTTATTTTGTATTAATTTAATATGAAATGTTTATAATAATAATAGTATATATTACCTGATGTTGCATGTATTTGGTAACTAGTATTTTAAAAACATTTTTGTAGTTATGTAATTAAATACTTACTATTAATTTTAACTTTGTTTTATAAAGGCTTAAATATAAATTACTACCTTAAACTATGAGTCATATTTTATTTCGATGATCCACCTTTTAATTTTGTCAATTAATTGATTAAACTATTAATTTTTTTTCACTTCCATTCAATTGAGTCTGCCACGTCACCAATTGATGACGTGGCTCTCTAAATAGGCCATAGTGCAGCTGATGTGTTCAAAAATAATAATATTTTAATATTTATTTACACATTTATTATATATCATACGGCAAATTCGTCAAACGCCCTAATTATCTTCATCATTTACGGAAACAATTCATCTTAATCATTCACGGAAACACTATCCATTCTCTCCCAACAATTATCTCTCATCTTTCGACTATAAACACACTGATCTTGTTTTTTTAATTAAAAAACTGATACAAGAAAATTTTTGTTTTGATTCTGATGATTTTTTCCCTTCTCAAATCGATTAGGCATCACCTACAAAGGAATCTGGTGACTCGATCTCCGGTGGATGAACTCAATCTCCGGCAACAAAAAATCAGATCGGGTAAAAAATAGGAGGGAACTGCAAGATCCGCAGCAACCCAGTCACATCCATGGAACTGGGTATCGAAGATTAGACAAAAAAAATCAATAAAGTGAGTCCCCTAAAAAATATATGCAAGGCTTCGACCCTTCCATTTTCCTTTTTCAGATTTTCCCATTTCGTTTGCGCGTGATTTCCGAACAATTGGGTGCGATCTTTTGAGCTACCAGTTGGGTATTTTGGGCATGGAAGAAGATTGCACATACAAGATCGTGTAGAAAGTGATCTGGGACTGGAAATTGTCTAGTTTTTAGATCACCTTCCTTTTGCTTCATTAAGTCTTCTTTTAATACTATTCAAGAGTGTTCTGTTATTCACTTCAACTTGTCCATTCAACTGCGGATGAGCAACTGAAGTCTTTCGATACTGAATTCCCAACTCTTTCAAGAATGCTTCGAACTTTGAACCCACAAACTGGTGACCATTATCCAAAACCACCACCTTAGGAATACCAAAGTGAAACACTGTATACTCCTTCAAAAACTTGAAGCATTCTTTCTCTGTGATTGCTCGCAGAGGTTTCGCATCCACCCATTTAGTTATATAGTTGATCACCACTATAACAAATCTGACTTGCCATTTTGCCTTCGGTAATGGACCCAGTATATCCACCCCTTAAACAGCAAAAGGTATGGGAGAAAAAAATGAGTATAACTCTTCCGGTGGTTGATGCGGGGTCTGACTATTCAACTGGCACTTCTGACACTTCACATAATTAGTGGCTTCTTTAAAAATTATTGGCCAATAATACCCCTGCCAAAGTACCTTATAAGCTAGTGACTTCTCAACTATGTGATCACCACAAATACCCTTATGGACTTCCCGAAGAATGTACACAGCTTCAGAAGGAACCAAACACTTTATTAAGGGAGAGGAGTAAGCCCCCTTCGATAAAGATCTCCCTCAATAAGCACGAAGCTCGCGCTTTTGTAATTTATTTTCTTACCCAACATCTGATGCAAAGGTAATATGTCATCTGCCAAGTAATCGAGATAAGGGGTTATCCAATAGTTAGAACGCTCTACACACATCACTTCCTCATGTTGGATGCTTGGATGCTTTCAGAACTCTAAATAAACCGACCCATCGAAAGTACTCAAATCAGTTGTAGCTAGTTTCACCAATGCATCAACTATCAAATTATCTGATATGTCTATCCCTTAAAACTCATAAGAATCGAAACACTAAAGTTGATCCTTCAACTCTGCCAGATATTTCACCATTCTCAAACCCCTAGCTTCATACTCCATAGAGACCTGTTTGACGACCAACTGAGAGTCGCTGTAGATGAGACGACCAACTGAGAGTCGCTGTAGATGATCAACCTTTGAACCTCCAGGCTTTTCGCTAACCGTAACCCTACTAACACTGATTCATATTCTGCTTCATTGTTCGTTGCCCTAAATCCAAATCTGATGGCCTACTATACTTTGAATCCCTACGGACTCATCAAAATAATTCCAGCTCTACTGACATCCGAAGTAGAGGACCCATCAACATACAACATCCACAAACTCTGCACTTACTGAAGCACTACGACTGCCTTCCTAGACCCCTCAACTTCACCTAAACTTCCATCGGGTTCAGAAAACCAACACTCCACGACAAAATTAGCCAATGATTGGCCCTTAATAGAAGTTCGAGGATGGTACTCTATAAAAAACTGTGACAGTTCCATCTTCCGTGTAGCAAACCTCCCCGAAACCTCTGGTTTACCCAGCACTTTCTTTAGTGGTTGATCTATGTACACCACTATTAACCAACCTTGGAAGTATTGTCGCAGCTTTGACTAGTTATTATCAAGGCAAAGGCAAACTTCTCAAGGTTCAGTTACCTTGTCTCTGCATCCCTTAAGGGCATGGCTCACTTAGTAAATCAGGTGCTGCTTACCCACAATCTCCCGCACCAAAATTGCTCCTACTACCAACGAACTTGCCGCCAAATACAAATATAAAGGTTCAACGGGAAATGGATTTACCAACAAAGGCGCCGAAGACAAATACCTCTTTATCCCCTAGAAAGTATCTTCACACTTCAAAGTTCACTGAAATGTCTATGCATTCTTCGGCCCTTTTAACGTATTAAAAAATGGCAAACACCTTTCTGTCGACTTAGACGTAAATCTCCTTAGGGCTGCTATCCGACCCGTTAAACGCTGAACATCTTTGTAAGACTGTGGAGACTTTATATACAGAATATCTTGGATCTTCTCTGGATTTTCCTCTATTCCCCTTTTACTAACCAGATAACTCAGGAATTTACCTGCTCCAAGCCCGAAAGTGCATTTAATCAGATTCAACTTCAAATTATAATGACGAACCGTCTTGAAATATTCCTCTAAATTGTCCAAATGACCCCGAATTGACATACTCTTGACAATCATGTCATCAACATAGACCTCCATGTTTTTCCCCAGCTGCCTTATAAATATGTAATTCATTATCCTCTAATAAGTAGTTCACGCATTCAATAAGCCGAATGTCATCTTCTTATAAGCATACACTGACCGATGAGTAATGAAAGCCGTCTTTGGGATATCCTCTTTGCTCATAGAAATTAGATGATACCCAGAGAAGGCATCCATAAAACTGAGTAAATCATATCCCAAAGTGGCATCAATTAGCTAATCAATGTGGGGCAAAGGATAAAATTCCTTCGGGCATGCTTTGTTCAAATCAGTGTAGTCTTTTGGTAGAATGCATATTATAATTTGATGTTTAATATAAATGCTCATGATTATGTGTAAAGTCCTTCCAGGAATATATGTACAAGGACTTAGTAATAGATCAAAATTGTTAGGTTGATCTTAGCCTTTAATGTTCACTTGTATAGCGAAAGAGATCAACTATGTTAGGTTGATCTATGGCTAGAAAGAAATAGATAGGCCTTGAAGAAAATCGTAGTCTATTTGGCTGATCAACAAAATGCAGAAGCTAAGGCAGGATCGTAGTGCTGAGATGATCGTTGTATATTTGCCTTGAAGGGCCTCTCCAGTAATTGTAGAATGGTCCAGACGTTTGCCGAAGCTAACTCTGAGATCGTAGTGTGCTCTCGGAAGCATAGAGACTGCAAAACGAGCAAGGGAAGATCGTAGTATGTGAAACTATTGAAAGAAATCATAGTGTTCTATTCAAACCAAGCACAAATATGACAAGACACCATGATATGTATCGTAGAGTATCATCTGTCTTGTGTCAGAAGCGTCGAGCCCTATCTCTTATTTGGAAACAAATTCCAACAAATGTGGAATCAGTTTTAAACGTTGAAGCTCTCACCAGTCCCAACGGTACAAAAGATATCCTTAGTATTGATCAAAAGAAACGTATTCAAGAAGCTAAGAAAAGGACCATTGGGCAGAAGAAAACACCTTTTCAGGTGTTAGGTGAGAAAGCAGTCTGCTGTGTTAGTGGGCCAGATTGTAAGACCCCGAATTTTATGAAATAAAAGTATTCAAATTTTCTATTCAGTAAATGGTTAAATTGATAAAAGTTAAAGTTAAGGGTGATATACGAATTTTTTTTCAAAATACGCAAGTGGTTATAAAGTATTCATTATTATCGGGAAATATTCGTTTGGTCGTGGAATATTCTTTTTGTCGGAGAATATTCGTACGACGGCACAGATATTTGTGAGCCCCATAACGGATAAATGTCGGAAGAAGAAAACGACAAAATTGAATAACGGTGTAGTTGTTACCATTAACACTGTTGGAATACCCGGTGGTTAAAATACAGTAATACGCGTGGTTGCACAGTAGCACACGGTATTGCACAGTATTGTTGAATTATTGATCCTTACGTAAGAAGGCACTACTCAATAATTGTTACAGTAATTACTGTTCAATATTTTATTTTATTGATTCAATAATTGCTGCGTTGATATTTTATATTATTGTTGTTTCAATAATTATCACTGCACAATATTTCTCATTATCAGATCAATAATTCATATTATTTGAATAATATTATTAGATAGCATTATTGGCAATGTCTAGAATGTTCTGTCAATGAGAGGTTTGGTCACCTAATTGCGCGCCAGTAAGGAGAAATTCTTATTAGAATGCCCCCTCTTTTCTGGGAACGGCCTGGTTGTCATAATTGTGATTCTGTAATATTATTTATGAATAATTAATTATTGATTTATATGATAAGAAAATATTTATTTGATGTGGATATAAATGATGAATTTATTTATGTGGTTATTTGATTTGTTTTGCGGTATGATCACTACCGTTAAAACTAAAGGTGTTCATGGTCTATATGACCCCTCAGCACAATTTCAAAACTTTTACTCTGGTGCGAGGAGTATTGGGTAGCATGTAATAATGTGTGTGAATGGTATATGTGTGAATGGTGTAAGGTGCACGGTGTAAGGTGTAAGGTTCAGGTGTGAATGGTGTAAGGTGCACGGTGTAAGGTGTAAGGTGAATTTCGGGGACGAAATTCTTATAAGGAGGGGTGAATGTGACAACCCGAGAATTTGGGCAATTTATTAAAATCTTAAATGATTGATTTAAGGTTAAATATTAGACCTAGACAGAAAATAAGTGTATGCGTTTGATGTTATTGGGAAGTAATTTTGAGGGTTTCAAAATTCTGTGAAGGATATAGGTGAATTATTCAGGATTAAGGATTTATGTGATTAAATTCTGTGAATATGGTTGTGTATGTGTGCTGAATGTGGTTAAGGGTCAAGGGCTGACCAGATAAATTATATATGTGTCAAACCCTAATCGTATATTAAGAACGCTAACGTTCAGTTAGAAAACCCTAGCGATTAATAAGAAATCCTAGAAATCGGTTCTGGAAACCCTAGTTTCAATTCCGAAAAGTCCGAAATCCTAAATCGGATATTGAAAACCCTAGATTGGGAATGCAATGTTATGTACAAGGTTAAACGTTATTAATATTAATTAATTAGGGAAAACCCTAAATGAGTTATATAAAATCTTAATTGATTATTTGAAAACCCTAATACCAGATCTGAAAACTCTAATTTCAGAGTCTGATAAAATGAAACCCTAATCTAGGAATATAACGGAGAATTTTAATGCTTTAGTGCTATGAATTAAGTATCAATTAGGGTAAAGGTTAATTAATTAACAAACCCTAATTTCCAATTTTTGGAACCCTAATTGCTCCGTCAGAAACCCTAATGCTCAATTGTGGATTTAATTGCTAAAATTAGCAATGCTAATTAGGAAACCCTAATCCTAATTATTTTAATTTATGAGTAATTAGAAAACTCTAATCTAATTACGAAATCTAAATTCTAATTTAGAAAATCTAAATTTTTCTATTAGAAACCCTAATTCAAGGGTTTTGAACCCTAAATGACCATTTTTGACCTAAATTGCGTAATTAGCGATTGTAATTAGAAAATATTAATCCTAATTAGAAAGATTTAAATTATGATTAAGAAAATTTATATAATTAGAAAATTGTAATTATAAGTTAGAAATATTAATTTCTATTTTTGGAAATCTAAATTTGGAAATTTTAGAAAAATCAAATTGTTAAGCTTTAGTGTTCAAACCCTAAACCCTAAAATTTTTCCAAACACTAAACCCTAAGGGTTTGGACAATGTTCATTATACCATTAAAATTAAATACAAAATGACATTTATGCCCTTTTTAGATTATTTTTTTAGACAACTTGCAAATCTAGCCAAGATTATAGGTTGGTGAACAACCCTAGCTTAAACCTAGCATAGCATTTGACAAAAATCCAGCAATCAGCCACATCTTGCTATCAAAATCATTGAACCCAATCAAAAATATAAATTAAAAGGAGAGAGAAAAGTCTCACTTTAATTTTCATTCTCTCCAACTCTTTCTCTCTCTGAAAATTCATGAATGGGGGATGGGAGAGAGTGTTAAGATAAGCCAAGAACACTTCTTAGCTTAGCAAGAGCAGATCACAATGGATCAGAATCAAAGATCAAAGGTTAAAAAGGTATAAACCCTAAATTTCAAAATTTATGATTTTGATGTTTAATGTTGTTGGTTGCTGGTTAAATATGTGTTATAAGGTGTCAATTAGAGATCTGGGTTGTTGGATCATGGATCCATAACACCTAGATGCTCGAATCTAGCAATTTAGAAAATTTGGAAAAGTTGGAAAATGTTGACTGACAAGCAAATGTCAGGTCTCCTAGATCTGTCTATGTTAATATATTTTGGTGTTTTATGTTATGAATCTATAGTATGTCATGTGGTCTTTACTCTGGAACTTGAATTTAGTCCAGATCTTGTCTAGATCAAAAGTTATGAACGGTCAAAACTAGTTGACCAACCACGAAAATGCGAATCTGGGTAACCCAGATTACTCAGAAGTGTCTGACAACCTTTTTGATGGCCTCTGATTTCTCTTGTTGTAATGATTTAAGCTATGTTATGGTTAGATACTTGTAGTATGACATGAAGTGTACATATTAAAACCTTTATATCTCCCAGATCTGTATCTGAATCGTAGAAAATCTCGGTCAAAACCACGTTGACCAACTATTCTTGACGAAATCTGGAAAACCCAGAAATCGTGAAGAACAGCTCCTGACATTACTTTGATCGGATTGAATCTTGTTGATCTGTTGTTTTTGAACTCAGATCGTGTTAGGTAATTGTTCCTTGACATAGTAACTACACATTTGAACCATAATATTACATATAAAATGACTGGAACCTAGATTTAATCGAGCCATAAGATGGTCACTCGAACCTGTCTGGAAATCTGGGAAACCCAGAAATCCTTGTAGGCCTCTGACATCGACTTTGCAGACTTGGATCTTGCTATTATGTTTCTTAATGACTTATATGGTGATATATAATTGTAGTACTACATAAATACTACAAGGCTAACATCTTAACAAACCCAGAAATCGAACAGAACACGGATTAAATCGCGGTCAAACCAGCCCACTCGCACACTGATTTGTCAGTGTTCTTGAGTGAAGAACACCTTTGGCGACAGACAAGTGTCGCTAAAGGCCTATAGCGACAGTTTATTTATTATTTTCCGGAAAATGATTAAAAATTAGAAAAAAAATGGTTTTTAATTATTAAAAATACAAAATAAATTCCGAAAAATTATTTTAAAGTCTGAAAAATAGTTTTTAACTATTTTGAGTGTATTTCGAAAATATTTAATATTTTTGGAATATAAATGGTATTTATTTATTTAATTATAATATTAAATAAATTATTTAAAAATAATTTTAATTCATGAAAAATCATGAAAAATAATATTATGGTATAAGAAAATATTTTAAGTTATTTTTAATGACTTTTAATATTTTGTGATGAAATTCATTAATTAATCAATATTAATGATAATTAGTTTATTTAATAACTATATTAAATAAATTAAGGAAAAATGGAATTAATGCTTTATAAATCATATAAAATGATTTAAGTGTTATAAAAATATTTTAAGTTATAAATTATAACTTTTGATATTTTGGCATGAAAATATTAATATTTTAATATTAATAGCAATTATCGGATAATGGATTAAAGTGTTTAAAAATCATATAATTATGATTTTAAGGTATTAAAAATACTTTGATATATTATAATTATATTATAATATTATGTAATAATTTTATTTAATATTTTATATTAAATAAATATTAATGATTAAGGAATTATGTGGTATTTAAGTCATTTAAATACGGTTTTAAGGATTGAAAAAAATGTTGATAAATGGTAATAATTATCCGAAAATTATTACGAGCCTAAGAAAAATGTTTTTGTCTGATTAGAAATTATCTGTGTTAATGGTTAAGTGTTTAGGCAGAGTTTAATTGAACTTAAACTCGATATTCATCCGACTCGACCGTCGGGATGACAGAATTGTGTCGGGTTCGACTCAGACTGCAATAGTTTGACTTGATACCTTGTCTTATGTGTTGTATAGACTGATAGGCTTATGTGGTAATATGTTTAGGTTATTTTGTGGATATAAATATAACAGTATTATACTGTGATGATATTATTCTAATATTGGAGATCTATATTACTAATATTAGGTCTTCGGGGTAAAGCGTTATAAATTGCGTGCGGTAATCAACGGTTCAGGCAAGTTTTCTTTTACTTAACTCTAATAAGAGTAGTTTATTCCAGCTTATGGTTAATCATTGCTGATTGCCACGAAAATTGTACTCTGTACATTTTGCATGTATAAGTCAGGTATGAAAGGCTGATCACCTTCATTACCAGTTGGTTCAGAAATGTTTGTTCACGTAAAATACTTGTTCAGTCAAAAGTTTGTTCCTGCTAGTTCACAATTATATTATTGAATTATAGCCAGTCAATTATTCATACTCTTCAATCATGATATATCGTTAAATTGTTGTATATATAACTTGCTGGGCAACTTTCATGCTCACCCTTGCTATATCATGATAAAACGTTGCAGATAAGGCGAATGCGTTCGGATACAGGAAACGATTAAAGCCAAGTTCAGCTTGGGATATAAAGTGCATCTAGTTGTAATAACGTATTTGATAAATATTGTTGTGTAATAGATATTTTATGAAATGTGTATTAAGTTAAGGTTACTCGACCTTGGGGAATAGTGTGTAATGTAATGTATAAAAAATTTATGTTTATATCTTCCGCAATTAGTGAAAGAAATAGTATACCGAGTCTGCGGCGATTTGGGGCCCGGATTCGGGGCTGCTACAGTTGGTATCAGAGCTGTTGGTTATGAAGCTTAGGTAGGAATACCCGAGACCAATAACCGCAGTGATTAGGATAAGACTAACTCAAATAGAGTTAGTTGGTCGGTAAAATTCAAAGACGAATCTCGGCGAGTGTAAAGACACAGAGTTCCCTAACTCTGGTTATAGTGGTGAACAGTAGTGCAGTGATAGGAGATCGTAAAACAAAACGATCATAGTGTATGGAATTGAATCGTAATATATACGATAAGATCACCCCGTGATCTGATAAAGGTTATGATATGGAAAAGAATCAATCTTATGATTGAAAAAGTTTACAGCAAGATGCTGTGTGTAAATTGTACTATGAAATGGTACTATGAAAACTCATAAAAGAGTTATGGATTATGAATACGAATTGAATTCTTATTGAAAAAGGGGGTTAAGATTAGGTGGGGATTTCAATGAGGACTCGTGCCAGCAACAGAGTTGTATAATTCCTTGTATGGGCGGGGAATTGTACTTGGTGTAAAAACTACTCAGTTGGTGGCATTGGTAATAATTGAAATGTTATGTCACGCTAGTTGTTATATATAGATAAATAGATCATAGGTAGAGAATATAAGATTAAGTACGAGTTCTTAGAACTCATACTTATGTGACATTCTTGACGCATAGTTATATGAAATGTTTATGAGCCCCTCAGCGAACGGACGCCAAAGGTCAGACTAGGGTCAGTTTGTAAACTCATATAATTGTGGTCAGGTTATGAACTCATAAGTGTGGTTTTATGAATTGGGTATAGTTGTGTGTGAATGGAGTGTTAAGGATTATAGGAACAGATAGATTGTTAAGCAAATGATCATTAGTGGAGACTTAGGTTTTCCTAAACTCCTAGCTATGCTAAACTTCGAAATTTTTGACATCAAGCTAAATACGCACTATGTGCCTTTTAAAAAAAATGTAGACTCGTAACCATTTTTGAAACGGTTTAAAGTACAGTCTATGCTACTTATTTTGGCTAGACGCAAATGATTTGAAATATCAAAAATTGTTTTTATTTATCACTTATGTACAATGTAACCTGGTGCAGAGATGATAAAAATGATGGAGTCATCAATGCATTATTACTTAGTGTGAATTTGACCTGAAGTCACTATTCTACTATGGTATGATGTAGTATGATAAAATCACCAATGACGGAATCCTCAACATACTGTTAATACAACGCGGCATCATGAAGTCATTCTCGAAAATGTTTTCAAAAATTTTAATTTGCCAACGGGGTTTGGCTATACCTAAATAATTCGATTGAATTGAATTATTGATTTGAGTCTATGCTATTTGATTCAGCTAGACTAATGTTATAAAAATTCCAAGTGTTCATTGAAAGAATTTCCCGAACCAAATTATTTTGGTGCGGAATCCAATGATAAGACTGAGGTGAACGATAATGTTTGGATAAATAATCCAACCTAGTAGCATAAATATTCGCTAAAAATGATTAATACGTTATACATGACGTAACTGTACAATGGGATGATCACCTAAAGTACTAATAATGGTAGTTTACCTTCTTTGTGATTGTAAACAAACCAATTAATGTATTGTTTTGCGGTATGATCACTACCGTTAAAACTAAAGGTGTTCATGGTCTATATGACCCCTCAGCACAATTTCAAAACTTTTACTCTGGTGAGAGGTGTATTGGGTAGCATGTAATAATGTGTGTGAATGGTATATGTGTGAATGGTGTAAGGTGCACGGTGTAAGGTGTAAGGTTCAGGTGTGAATGGTGTAAGGTGCACGGTGTAAGGTGTAAGGTGAATTTCGGGGACGAAATTCTTATAAGGAGGGGTGAATATGACAACCCGAGAATTTGGGCAATTTATTAAAATCTTAAATGATTGATTTAAGGTTAAATATTAGACCTAGACAGAAAATAAGTGTATGCGTTTGATGTTATTGGGAAGTAATTTTGAGGGTTTCAAAATTCTGTGAAGGATATAGGTGAATTATTCAGGATTAAGGATTTATGTGATTAAATTCTGTGAATATGGTTGTGTATGTGTGCTGAATGTGGTTAAGGGTCAAGGGCTGACCAGATAAATTATATGTGTCAAACCCTAATCGTATATTAAGAACGCTAACGTTCAGTTAGAAAACCCTAGCGATTAATAAGAAATCCTAGAAATCGGTTCTGGAAACCCTAGTTTCAATTCCGAAAAGTCCGAAATCCTAAATCGGATATTGAAAACCCTAGATTGGGAATGCAATGTTATGTACAAGGTTAAACGTTATTAATATTAATTAATTAGGGAAAACCCTAAATGAGTTATATAAAATCTTAATTGATTATTTGAAAACCTAATACCAGATCTGAAAACTCTAATTTCAGAGTCTGATAAAATGAAACCCTAATCTAGGAATATAACGGAGAATTTTAATGCTTTAGTGCTATGAATTAAGTATCAATTAGGGTAAAGGTTAATTAATTAACAAACCCTAATTTCCAATTTTTGGAACCCTAATTGCTCCGTCAGAAACCCTAATGCTCAATTGTGGATTTAATTGCTAAAATTAGCAATGCTAATTAGGAAACCCTAATCCTAATTATTTTAATTTATGAGTAATTAGAAAACTCTAATCTAATTACGAAATCTAAATTCTAATTTAGAAAATCTAAATTTTTCTATTAGAAACCCTAATTCAAGGGTTTTGAACCCTAAATGACCATTTTTGACCTAAATTGCGTAATTAGCGATTGTAATTAGAAAATATTAATCCTAATTAGAAAGATTTAAATTATGATTAAGAAAATTTATATAATTAGAAAATTCTAATTATAAGTTAGAAATATTAATTTCTATTTTTGGAAATCTAAATTTGGAAATTTTAGAAAAATCAAATTGTTAAGCTTTAGTGTTCAAACCCTAAACCCTAAAATTTTTCCAAACACTAAACCCTAAGGGTTTGGACAATGCTCATTATACCATTAAAATTAAATACAAAATGACATTTATGCCCTTTTTAGATTATTTTTTTAGACAACTTGCAAATCTAGCCAAGATCATAGGTTGGTGAACAACCCTATCTTAAACCTAGCATAGCATTTGACAAAAATCCAGCAATCAGCCACATCTTGCTATCAAAATCATTGAACCGAATCAAAAATATAAATTAAAAGGAGAGAGAAAAGTCTCACTTTAATTTTCATTCTCTCCAACTCTTTCTCTCTCTGAAAATTCATGAATGGGGGATGGGAGAGAGTGTTAAGATAAGCCAAGAACACTTCTTAGCTTAGCAAGAGCAGATCACAATGGATCAGAATCAAAGATCAAAGGTTAAAAAGGTATAAACCCTAAATTTCGAAATTTATGATTTTGATGTTTAATGTTGTTGGTTGTTGGTTAAATATGTGTTATAAGGTGTCAATTAGAGATCTGGGTTGTTGGATCATGGATCCATAACACCTAGATGCTCGAATCTAGCAATTTAGAAAATTTGGAAAAGTTGGAAAATGTTGACTGACAAGCAAATGTCAGGTCTCCTAGATCTGTCTATGTTAATATATTTTGGTGTTTTATGTTATGAATCTATAGTATGTCATGTGGTCTTTACACTGGAACTTGAATGAAGTCCAGATCTTGTCTAGATCAAAAGTTATGAACGGTCAAAACTAGTTGACCAACCACGAAAATGCGAATCTGGGTAACCCAGATTACTCAGAAATGTCTGACAACCTTTTTGATGGCCTCTGATTTCTCTTGTTGTAATGATTTAAGCTATGTTATGGTTAGATACTTGTAGTATGACATGAAGTGTACATATTAAAACCTTTATATCTCCCAGATCTGTATCTGAATCGTAGAAAATCTCGGTCAAAACCACGTTGACCAACTATTCTTGACGAAATCTGGAAAACCCAGAAATCGTGAAGAACAGCTCTTGACATTACTTTGATCGGATTGAATCTTGTTGATCTGTTGTTTTTGAACTCAGATCGTGTTAGGTAATTGTTCCTTGACATAGTAACTACACATTTGAACCATAATATTACATATAAAATGACTGGAACCTAGATTTAATCGAGCCATAAGATGGTCACTCGAACCTGTCTGGAAATCTGGGAAACCCAGAAATCCTTGTAGGCCTCTGACATCGACTTTGCAGACTTGGATCTTGCTATTATGTTTCTTAATGACTTATATGGTGATATATAATTGTAGTACTACATAAATACTACAAGGCTAACATCTTAATAAACCCAGAAATCGAACAGAACACGGATTAAATCGCAGTC
This sequence comes from Panax japonicus, assembly GCA_020205505.1. Lineage (NCBI taxonomy): Eukaryota > Viridiplantae > Streptophyta > Magnoliopsida > Apiales > Araliaceae > Panax > Panax japonicus. The sequence goes on along the minus strand of CM035106.1, from coordinate 38,744,661 downwards.
AAACCAGCCCACTCGCACACTGATTTGTCAGTGTTCTTGAGTGAAGAACACCTTTGGCGACAGACAAGTGTCGCTAAAGGCCTATAGCGACAATTTATTTATTATTTTCCGGAAAATGATTAAAAATTAGAAAAAAAATGGTTTTTAATTATTAAAAATACAAAATAAATTCCGAAAAATTATTTTAAAGTCTGAAAAATAGTTTTTAACTATTTTGAGTGTATTTCGAAAATATTTAATATTTTTGGAATATAAATGGAATTTATTTATTTAATTATAATATTAAATAAATTATTTAAAAATAATTTTAATTCATGAAAAATCATGAAAAATAATATTATGGTATAAGAAAATATTTTAAGTTATTTTTAATGACTTTTAATATTTTGTGATGAAATTCATTAATTAATCAATATTAATGATAATTAGTTTATTTAATAACTATATTAAATAAATTAAGGAAAAATGGAATTAATGCTTTATAAATCATATAAAATGATTTAAGTGTTATAAAAATATTTTAAGTTATAAATTATAACTTTTGATATTTTGGCATGAAAATATTAATATTTTAATATTAATAGCAATTATCGGATAATGGATTAAAGTGTTTAAAAATCATATAATTATGATTTTAAGGTATTAAAAATACTTTGATATATTATAATTATATTATAATATTATGTAATAATTTTATTTAATATTTTATATTAAATAAATATTAATGATTAAGGAATTATGTGGTATTTAAGTCATTTAAATACGGTTTTAAGGATTGAAAAAAATGTTGATAAATGGTAATAATTATCCGAAAATTATTACGAGCCTAAGAAAAATGTTTTGTCTGATTAGAAATTATCTGTGTTAATGGTTAAGTGTTTAGGCAGAGTTTAATTGAACTTAAACTCGATATTCATCCGACTCGACCGTCGGGATGACAGAATTGTGTCGGGTTCGACTCAGACTGCAATAGTTTGACTTGATACCTTGTCTTATGTGTTGTATAGACTGATAGGCTTATGTGGTAATATGTTTAGGTTATTTTGTGGATATAAATATAACAGTATTATACTGTGATGATATTATTCTAATATTGGAGATCTATATTACTAATATTAGGTCTTCGGGGTAAAGCGTTATAAATTGCGTGCGGTAATCAACGGTTCAGGCAAGTTTTCTTTTACTTAACTCTAATAAGAGTAGTTTATTCCAGCTTATGGTTAATCATTGCTGATTGCCACGAAAATTGTACTCTGTACATTTGCATGTATAAGTCAGGTATGAAAGGCTGATCACCTTCATTACCAGTTGGTTCAGAAATGTTTGTTCACGTAAAATACTTGTTCAGTCAAAAGTTTGTTCCTGCTAGTTCACAATTATATTATTGAATTATAGCCAGTCAATTATTCATACTCTTCAATCATGATATATCGTTAAATTGTTGTATATATAACTTGCTGGGCAACTTTCATGCTCACCCTTGCTATATCATGATAAAACGTTGCAGATAAGGCGAATGCGTTCGGATACAGGAAACGATTAAAGCCAAGTTCAGCTTGGGATATAAAGTGCATCTAGTTGTAATAACGTATTTGATAAATATTGTTGTGTAATAGATATTTTATGAAATGTGTATTAAGTTAAGGTTACTCGACCTTGGGGAATAGTGTGTAATGTAATGTATAAAAAATTTATGTTTATATCTTCCGCAATTAGTGAAAGAAATAGTATACCGAGTCTGCGGCGATTTGGGGCCCGGATTCGGGGCTGCTACAGTTGGTATCAGAGCTGTTGGTTATGAAGCTTAGGTAGGAATACCCGAGACCAATAACCGCAGTGATTAGGATAAGACTAACTCAAATAGAGTTAGTTGGTCGGTAAAATTCAAAGACGAATCTCGGCGAGTGTAAAGACACAGAGTTCCCTAACTCTGGTTATAGTGGTGAACAGTAGTGCAGTGATAGGAGATCGTAAAACAAAACGATCATAGTGTATGGAATTGAATCGTAATATATACGATAAGATCACCCCGTGATCTGATAAAGGTTATGATATGGAAAAGAATCAATCTTATGATTGAAAAGTTTACAGCAAGATGCTGTGTGTAAATTGTACTATGAAATGGTACTATGAAAACTCATAAAAGAGTTATGGATTATGAATACGAATTGAATTCTTATTGAAAAAGGGGGTTAAGATTAGGTGGGGATTTCAATGAGGACTCGTGCCAGCAACAGAGTTGTATAATTCCTTGTATGGGCGGGGAATTGTACTTGGTGTAAAAACTACTCAGTTGGTGGCATTGGTAATAATTGAAATGTTATGTCACGCTAGTTGTTATATATAGATAAATAGATCATAGGTAGAGAATATAGGATTAAGTACGAGTTCTTAGAACTCATACTTATGTGACATTCTTGACGCATAGTTATATGAAATGTTTATGAGCCCCTCAGCGAACGGACGCCAAAGGTCAGACTAGGGTCAGTTTGTAAACTCATATAATTGTGGTCAGGTTATGAACTCATAAGTGTGGTTTTATGAATTGGGTATAGTTGTGTGTGAATGGAGTGTTAAGGATTATAGGAACAGATAGATTGTTAAGCAAATGATCATTAGTGGAGACTTAGGTTTTCCTAAACTCCTAGCTATGCTAAACTTCGAAATTTTTGACATCAAGCTAAATACGCACTATGTGCCTTTTAAAAAAAATGTAGACTCGTAACCATTTTTGAAACGGTTTAAAGTACAGTCTATGCTACTTATTTTGGCTAGACGCAAATGATTTGAAATATCAAAAATTGTTTTTATTTATCACTTATGTACAATGTAACTTGGTGCAGAGATGATAAAAATGATGGAGTCATCAATGCATTATTACTTAGTGTGAATTTGACCTGAAGTCACTATTCTACTATGGTATGATGTAGTATGATAAAATCACCAATGACGGAATCCTCAACATACTGTTAATACAACGCGGCATCATGAAGTCATTCTCGAAAATGTTTTCAAAAATTTTAATTTGCCAACGGGGTTTGGCTACACCTAAATAATTCGATTGAATTGAATTATTGATATGAGTCTATGCTATTTGATTCAGCTAGACTAATGTTATAAAAATTCCAAGTGTTCATTGAAAGAATTTCCCGAACCAAATTATTTTGGTGCGGAATCCAATGATAAGACTGAAGTGAACGATAATGTTTGGATAAATAATCCAACCTAGTAGCATAAATATTCGCTAAAAATGATTAATACGTTATACATGACGTAACTGTACAATGGGATGATCACCTAAAGTACTAATAATGGAAGTTTACCTTCTTTGTGATTGTAAACAAACCAATTAATGTATTGTTTTGCGGTATGATCACTACCGTTAAAACTAAAGGTGTTCATGGTCTATATGACCCCTCAGCACAATTTCAAAACTTTTACTCTGGTGAGAGGTGTATTGGGTAGCATGTAATAATGTGTGCGAATGGTATATGTGTGAATGGTGTAAGGTGCACGGTGTAAGGTGTAAGGTTCAGGTGTGAATGGTGTAAGGTGCACGGTGTAAGGTGTAAGGTGAATTTCGGGGACGAAATTCTTATAAGGAGGGGTGAATGTGACAACCCGATAATTTGGGCAATTTATTAAAATCTTAAATGATTGATTTAAGGTCAAATATTAGACCTAGACAGAAAATAAGTGTATGCGTTTGATGTTATTGGGAAGTAATTTTGAGGGTTTCAAAATTCTGTGAAGGATATAGGTGAATTATTCAGGATTAAGGATTTATGTGATTAAATTCTGTGAATATGGTTGTGTATGTGTGCTGAATGTGGTTAAGGGTCAAGGGCTGACCAGATAAATTATATATGTGTCAAACCCTAATCGTATATTAAGAACGCTAACGTTCAGTTAGAAAACCCTAGCGATTAATAAGAAATCCTAGAAATCGGTTTTGGAAACCCTAGTTTCAATTCCGAAAAGTCCGAAATCCTAAATCGGATATTGAAAACCCTAGATTGGGAATGCAATGTTACGTACAAGGTTAAACGTTATTAATATTAATTAATTAGGGAAAACCCTAAATGAGTTATATAAAATATTAATTGATTATTTGAAAACCCTAATACCAGATCTGAAAACTCTAATTTCAGAGTCTGATAAAATGAAACCCTAATCTAGGAATATAACGGAGAATTTTAATGCTTTAGTGCTATGAATTAAGTATCAATTAGGGTAAAGGTTAATTAATTAACAAACCCTAATTTCCAATTTTTGGAACCCTAATTGCTCCGTCAGAAACCCTAATGCTTAATTGTGGATTTAATTGCTAAAATTAGCAATGCTAATTAGGAAACCCTAATCCTAATTATTTTAATTTATGAGTAATTAGAAAACTCTAATCTAATTACGAAATCTAAATTCTAATTTAGAAAATCTAAATTTTTCTATTAGAAACCCTAATTCAAGGGTTTTGAACCCTAAATGACCATTTTTGACCTAAATTGCGTAATTAGCGATTGTAATTAGAAAATATTAATCCTAATTAGAAAGATTTAAATTATGATTAAGAAAATTTATATAATTAGAAAATTCTAATTATAAGTTAGAAATATTAATTTCTATTTTTGGAAATCTAAATTTGGAAATTTTAGAAAAATCAAATTGTTAAGCTTTAGGGTTCAAACCCTAAATCCTAAAAGTTTTCCAAACCCTAAACCCTAAGGGTTTGGACAATGTTCATTATACCATTAAAATTAAATACAAAATGACATTTATGCACTTTTTAGATTTTTTTTTAGACAACTTGCAAATCTAGCCAAGATCATAGGTTGGTGAACAACCCTAGCTTAAACCTAGCATTGCATTTGACAAAAATCCAGCAATCAGCCACATCTTGCTATCAAATTCATTGAACCCAATCAAAAATATAAATTAAATGGAGAGAGAAAAGTCTCACTTTAATTTTCATTCTCTCCAACTCTTTCTCTCTCTGAAAATTCGTGAATGGGGGATGGGAGAGAGTGTTAAGATAAGCCAAGAACACTTCTTATCTTAGCTAGAGCAGATCACAATGGATCAGAATCAAAGATCAAAGGTTAAAAAGGTATAAACCCTAAATTTCGAAATTTATGATTTTGATGTTTAATGTTGTTGGTTGTTGGTTAAATATGTGTTATAAGGTGTCAATTAGAGATCTGGGTTGTTGGATCATGGATCCATAACACCTAGATGCTCGAATCTAGCAATTTAGAAAATTTGGAAAAGTTGGAAAATGTTGACTGACAAGCAAATGTCAGGTCTCCTAGATCTGTCTATGTTAATATATTTTGGTGTTTTATGTTATGAATCTATAGTATGTCATGTGGTCTTTACTCTGGAACTTGAATGAAGTCCAGATCTTGTCTAGATCAAAAGTTATGAACGGTCAAAACTAGTTGACCGACCACGAAAATGCGAATCTGGGTAACCAAGATTACTCAGAAGTGTCTGACAACCTTTTTGATGGCCTCTGATTTCTCTTGTTGTAATGATTTAAGCTATGTTGTGGTTAGATACTTGTAGTATGACATGAAGTGTACATATTAAAACCTTTATATCTCCCAGATCTGTATCTGAATCGTAGAAAATCTCGGTCAAAACCACGTTGACCAACTGTTCTTGACGAAATCTGGAAAACCCAAAAATCGTGAAGAACAGCTCCTGACATTACTTTGACCGAATTGAATCTTGTTAATCTGTTGTTATTGAACTCAGATCGTGTTAGGTAATTGTTCCTTGACATAGTAACTACACATTTGAACCATAATATTACATATAAAATGACTGGAACCTAGATTTAATCGAGCCATAAGATGGTCACTCGAACCTGTCTGGAAATCTGGGAAACCCAGAAATCCTTGTAGGCCTCTGACATCGACTTTGCAGACTTGGATCTTGCGATTATGTTTCTTAATGACTTATATGGTGATATATAATTGTAGTACTACATAAATACTACAAGGCTAACATCTTAACAAACCCAGAAATCGAACAGAACACGGATTAAATCGCGGTCAAACCAGCCCACTCGCACACTGATTTGTCAGTGTTCTTGAGTGAAGAACATCTTTGGCGACAGACAAGTGTCGCTAAAGGCCTATAGCGACAGTTTATTTATTATTTTCCGGAAAATGATTAAAAATTAGAAAAAAAATGGTTTTTAATTATTAAAAATACAAAATAAATTCCAAAAAATTATTTTAAAGTCTGAAAAATAGTTTTTAACTATTTTGAGTGTATTTCAAAAATACTTAATATTTTTGGAATATAAATGGTATTTATTTATTTAATTATAATATTAAATAAATTATTTAAAAATAATTTTAATTCATGAAAAATCATGAAAAATAATATTATGGTATAAGAAAATATTTTAAGTTATTTTTGATGACGGTTAATATTTTGTGATGAAATACATTAATTAATAAATATTAATGATAATTAGTTTATTTAATAACTATATTAAATAAATTAAGGAAAAATGGAATTAATGCTTTATAAATCATATAAAAATGATTTAAGTGTTATAAAAATATTTTAAGTTATAAATTATAACTTTTGATATTTTGGCATGAAAATATTAATATTTTAATATTAATAGCAATTATCGGATAAAGGATTAAAGTGTTTAAAAATCATATAATTATGATTTTAAGGTATTAAAAATACTTTGATATATTATAATTATATTATAATATTATGTAATAATTTTCATTATTATTTTATATTAAATAAATATTAATGATTAAGGAATTATGTGGTATTTAAGTCATTTAAATACGGTTTTAAGGATTGAAAAAAATGTTGATAAATGGTAATAATTATCCAAAAATTATTACGAGTCTAGGAAAAATGTTTTTGTCTGATTAGAAATTATCTGTGTTAATGGTTAAGTGTTTAGGCAGAGTTTAATTGAACTTAAACTCGATATTCATCCGACTCGACCGTCGGGATGATAGAATTGTGTCGGGTTCGACTCAAACTGCAATAGTTTGACTTGATACCTTGTCTTATGTGTTGTATAGACTGATATGCTTATGTGGTAATATGTTTAGGTTATTTTGTGAATATAAATATAATAGTATTATACTGTGATGATATTATTCTAATATTGGAGATCTATATTACTAATATTAGGTCTTCGGGGTAAAGCGTTATAAATTGTGTGCGGTAATCAACGGTTCAGGCAAGTTTTCTTTTACTTAACTCTAATAAGAGTAGTTTATTCCAGCTTATGGTTAATCATTGCTGATTTCCACGAAAATTGTACTCTGTACATTTTGCATGTATAAGTCAGGTATGAAAGGCTGATCACCTTCATTACAGGTTGGTTCAGAAATGTTTGTTCACGTAAAATACATGTTCAGTAAAAAGTTTATTCCTGCTAGTTCACAATTATATTGTTGAATTATAGCCAGCCAATTATTCATACTCTTCAATCATGATATATCGTTAAATTGTTATATATAAAACTTGTTGGGCAACTTTCATGCTCACCCTTGCTATATCATGATAAAACGTTGTAGATAAGGCGAATGCGTTCGGATACAGGAAACGATTAAAGCCAAGTTCAGCTTGGGATATAAAGTGCAGCTAGTTGTAATAACGTATTTGATAAATATTGTTGTGTAATAGATATTTTATGAAATGTGTATTAAGTTAAGGTTACTCGACCTTGGGGAATAGTGTGTAATGTAATGTATAAAAAATTTATGTTTATATCTTTCGCAATTAGTGAAAGAAATAGTATACCGAGTCTGCGGCGATTTGGGGCCCGGATTCGGGGCTGCTACAATAATTGCTGTGTTGATATTTTATATTATTGTTGTTTCAATAATTATCATTGCACAATATTTCTCATTATCAGATCAATAATTCATATTATTTGAATAATATTATTAGATAGCATTATTGGCAATGTCTAGAAAGTTCTGCCAATGAGAGGTTTCGTCACCTAATTGCGAGCCAGTAAGGAGAAATTCTTATTGGAATGCCCCCTCTTTTCTGGGAACGGCCTGTTTGTCATAATTGTGATTCTGTAATATTATTTGTGAATAATTAATTATTGATTTATATGATAAGAAAATATTTATTTGATGTGGATATAAATGATGGATTTATTTATTTGGTTATAAATGAAGGAGTTAATGTTGAGGTGTTTTATCAGTATTTTTGTCGGAATGGAGGTATTAAAAATTAAACCAGTATTTTTGAGATATATTGCGTGAGTTATAATTTTTAATTCGACCATTGGATCGTTGTAATTTTTGTTTATGTTATACATATATAAGTTAAGTATATGTCCACAAATTTTGAACCGTTAAAAATGAACGTATGATTTGTTATGAATTTTAAGAGGTGACTGATTCGAAAATTAGGTTTATAAATGATTTTGGTGGAAAATTCTAGAATTGGTGGGCCCCACTTGTGGTTAGTGAAGAAATGTGCTGAATTTTATTTCAAATGTGGTGGGTGGAAATAGTAGCAGGTAAAGTCATCAGGTTGCAGGTCAAGTCTGCTAAAATTTTCTTATAAATAGAGAGCTCAGTTAGAATTGAAAATCACACCAGAAACATAAGCTTTCTCTCTTTCTCTCTCTAGATTATTGAGTGTATTTTGTGAGTATTTAGATACTTTGAGAGTTGCTATTTAGTAGAAGTTTCCTTCGGTTTTTCATTCGATATTCCAGTCAAAAGTACTGCTCTTTTGAGGTACGGGATTTTAAGGGTTTTTATGTTTTTCAGTTCGTACTTCTTCTGACCTTCAGAAAATTCTGAAAAAAAATTGAAATGATATGTTGATGAGTTTTATTGATTGTGTCCAAAAATGGTGATTTTTGGATGTATAGATTAAGAGTTATGAATTTTATGAGAAAAGACTATTTTAAAAGTAACCACTTATAATTCCTTGTGGTTAACTCCAAAATTGATGAAATTTTTATTGGGAGTACATCTATATAATATCAGTGTACTCTGTGAATTTTGGAAATTTTGGATAAAAGTACAATTTATGATAAATATCTAAATATTCGGCGGTTTTGGCCATATGAAAAATAGTAAATGAATTTTAAAAATTCTAAGAAAAATATATGTTCAATATGGGACTATATTCTGCTAAATCCCAGAAAAGAAATATTTTTGGAACTGATTTGGTATTTTTCATGAAAATGGAATAGTTATGAATAAATGAGTTAAATATGTTATGTGAAGTAAGAAAATTGGAAAATATGATTTTATGGCTTGAGAATCATATATGTGGTATATGCAGATTTTTGATGAGGGTTTTGGTTATTGGTGATGAAATCTTATAAATTTGGCATTTTCTGATGATTAAATGCATTATTTAGTAAAGTGTAAACAATTAAAATAAATTATTTATAAGTTTAAGAAATGTTATTCTTTCAATATCATTATACCGAAATATTGGTATAGATTTTATTGTAGAATTTCTATCTTTTTGTGTCAGGGTTACTATTCACGAGTTACAATTCACGAGTTACTATTTACGGGTACTATTCACTACAAAATTGGTTTCTTTTTCTAACCAAATTATAGTTGATTTATGAATATTACTTTGGAGATTAAAATTATATATTGATTATATTGATTTTATTATCATATATAATATTTTTATAACCCTGATGTTGAAATTCTCTTTCACTAGAGTGTAAAAATGAGTAGATTATTGGTATGATCATGACTAGGGTTCTCTTTGGCCAGTAGTAAAAAGTTGAATTGTGACTGGTATGATCATGACTATTGAATTTATAATTAAATATCTTTAGCTTAAGTGCAAAGGTGAATTGATCAACATTGTTATAATTATTGTTTATATAAATTCTGAAATGATTATATATTTCTTTGAGATATTAATATATTTGGCTTGTAGTACAAATATGAACAGTTGAGAAATATCTTTGGCCTGTAGTGCAAAGATGAATTGTTGATGAATATCTTTGGCCAGTAGTGCAAAGATGAACTGTTAATGAATATCTTTGGCCCGTAGTGCAAAGATGACCTGTTGTTGAATATCTTTGGCCAGTGGTGCGAAGAAGAACTGTGGATGAATATCTTTGGCCCGCAATGCAAAGATGAATTTATTAATATGATTATGAATAGGAACTGTGATTTGGTATAACCATTATCTTTGACGTTTCAGGTAAAGACATGTGATGAAAATTATCTTCGTCTTGGATGCGAAGAGGAATTTAGAATTACAATTATGATTATGAGTTATTCATATAATTGTGAAAAGGAACTGTTGATTGATGTTACAGGGATAAAACATTGTTGGTGGACTTTTAATGTGGAGAAGATAATAGACTTTATGGTCTATTTGACTCTTCTAATGGATTGTTCGTTCCGCTGCAACTATGGTTGAAATTTTTATCATCTACCATATGTTCTAAATCTCTGATTTGTTATTGATGAAGGCTATTGATAATTTAATTATCTTTAGTCATGATATTCTTTACTGAGCTAGTTGTGCTCACCCTTTTGCTTCACAATTCCTTTCAGGTAATAAAAGTGTAGCTGGGTCGAGCGGGGGTAACAAGGGAATAAAACAGTGGTCTCTAGTTGTGGAGTTCTCCCTAAACAGTATAGACAAGTGTGTTGTATACATCTTTTAGTAGTTATATATGGTGAATCGTAAAGGGAGAGGCGAACCCAATGTTGGAAGGATGTTTTGCCACTATCATACAAGATGTTTAATGACGTACAACCTCGTGTCATCATAAGACAGGGTTGTGCTCATCCACTTGCTGAGTATATTTACGAGCACTACCTATATAATCTTGGTGTTTGTTTGAAGTACAATTCTCAATTTGAGACAGTGGAGAAAATGATAAGTCAAGAGAAGACTCACCATTGGGAAGAATATGATAGTAATCTTCTCATTTTTCTTTGGGGTCTATTGGGTCAACCAAGGATAATTCTGTGGCCATATGATATTTATCATAACCTAGAAGCTTGGCCTCCCATATACAAAGGTTTCCTTGAGCACTTCCCAAAGATTTTAATTTCTAAAACAGTTTTTGACTATACATTTATGTAAGGTGTCATTGTGACGTTCTATCCAAGGTTGGGATGAGAGTCACAGTTGGTATATATATTTGTATCCAAACTCACAGTATATGTGTTGTTGTATTTTGCACTACAATTGTTGTAATAAAGTTGTAGTTGTTTTCTGTACCATGTATTTGGCCACTCAGAATGGGTTGGATGGAATGGATCTATTTTGGGGTTGTCACACAGATTGTAATTCAGAAGATGTGCGAAAAAGTCTCCATCAAAGCTCAGAAATGTCAAACACATTTCATGGCTCATCAGATGACTTCAACAGATAGATTTAAAGAGATCACATATATACAGAACAAAGACAGATGAGAAACTAAGCAAGCATTTGAACAAAAACGTACAAGGACACTCAACGCTCAACTCTACGATCTGAGAAAAACAAAAATCTTGCTCAGCTACTCAGTTCTTTCAAACAAGTTCTTAATTGCAACTGAGTAGCACCAATCACGATCTCAACACACAACTAATCAATTAAAGTGAGAGTTCCAAGTCTGAAGGACTTGAAGAGTTCTAAGTGAACTGTGAAGAACCAAGTCTGCTGGACTTAAAGAATTCAAGAGTGAACTAAGAAGTGCCTAGACTGCTGGTCTAGAAGGAATCTGTGAGATTCAAGAAGTGTAACAGACATCCTTAGTGGATTTCCTACTCAAGGAGTAGAAGAGTGGATTAGGAGCTTTAAGTGCTCTGAACCACTTAAAACTATTGTGTCCATTATAACTGCTATAACTGCTATAACTGTCATAACTGTCTCACTCTCATTAATTCAAGATATCTAAAAGAAGGTTTATTATATACTCATTCCGCTGTGCATTAATCACAATCATACTAACTAGTTTATAAGAAAAGTTTTTAATTATCTATTCAACCCCCCCCCCCTTCTAGCTATCTATTGTGCCTCCGGGAACTAACAATTGGTATCAGAGCAGGTTCTATAATACAGCCTATAAAGCTTGAGTAGATCCAATGGCACACTTACCAAGCGAATCAAAGACTGGAGGAGGCAACAAGCCACCTATGTACAACAAAGATAAATTTGCTAACTGGAAGGTTAGGATGCAAGCTTACATGTATTCAATAGATGAAGATCTATTTGAAACTGTTCAAAATGGGCCCTATGTTCCTACAAAGCTTGTACCTACTACAGATGACCTAGACAGAGTACAGATCAAGGTCAAAGGAGAATGGACAGAGAACGAAAAGAGAGTTGTCCAGCTCGATAAAAGGCCAAAAACATCTTGTTCCAATCCTTAGAAGATGATATGTTTGAAAACGTGGTCAACAGCAAAACAGCAAAGGAGGTTTCAGAAGCACTACCCATTATGCATGAAGGAACAGAAGAAGTCAGAGAAAACAAACAATCTCTCTTGACTCAACAATATGAGATGTTTGCTCACATTCAAGGAGAGAACGTTACTGCCACCTACGAAAGATTTAATGTTCTGCTCAACTCTCTACGAGCCTACGGAAAGATTTATCCAAATAAAGATCTAATCATAAAGTTCATGAGTGCCTTGCCAAGAAAGTGGGATGCCAAAACCACTGAAATTAGAGAATAGAAGAATTTACATGAAATGATTGTCCAACAGTTGTACAGCAACCTTCTCACATACGAACTGGAGTTGACTCAACGAGCAGAAACCCTGTTTGAAGGAAGAAAAAAGGATAAAGGTGTTGCTCTCAAAGCAACTGATAACACCTCCAAAGTCAGCAATGAAGTTGATTCTGACTACGATGAAGATGATGATGAGGACCTTGCAATGCTAGTGAAAAGACTAAGAAGGTTCATGCGACAAGGCAAAACCAACAAGCCAAAGAAAGTTAGCAACTACAGCAGCCAGGAGCAAATGAATGACCTATGCTACAATTATAAGAAATCTGGTCACTTCATTGCCAACTGTAACAAACCTCTCAGAGAAGAACTCAAGAAGGAATCACATTCAAAGAAGGAATACAAAGGCAACAAAAGGCCACAGAAGAAAGACAAATGCCTTGTAGCTGGAGGATCATGGTTTGACTCAGACAATGACTCAACTCCGGAATCTGGAGATGATGAAGATCCTCAAATGGCAAATCTTTGCCTGATGGCCAAAAAATGCAAGGGATAAAAAGAACTCCAACATATATGAAGTAAGTATCGATGAGGTATTTGACTTCAACTCTCCTGATGTAGATATCGATGACCTTAGAACTGCATTACACGTCATAACATCTAATCTGCACCAATACATGAAGTGGTTTAGAGTGCTGTCTAAAGACTATTCACTTCTTCAAAAAGAGAAAGAGAAAGTTCAAGAGGAACTGGTAACAGCCCTTCTCAGTACTAATTCTCTTTCAAAGTTTGAAGCTGAGAATAAGCTTTTGAGACAAGCAAATGAGCTCAGTGCACAAAGAGACTATAGTCTAACCTCTAAGATTGAGGATCTAGAAAAGACAGTCTCTACATGGAATAAATCCTCTTCATCCATGGACTCCTTAATCTCTAACCAGAGAAGTGTCTCTGATCGAACATATTTAGGCTTTGGGGAATCTACCTCAAAGCCATGTGTGGAAAAAGTAAAGGAGATTAGCATGAGTGATGCCTCAAGTTTAAGTAGAGGCATTATATTTATGAAATCCTCACAGAACGATGAGATTATCAAACCCTGCCCAGCTGATTCAATTTATATTCCCAGGAGTAATGGATCTCATGCTGGTCTAGGTTTCAGAAAAGAGAAGAATAATCAAGATACTACTCATCAAACTCGAAGGATCGTAGAGTCCAATAAAATCAACTCTACGAACCAATCGGGAAGATACAGTAGAAGTAATATACACTCCTCACAAATAATGAAATAAGATAACACATGGAAAAGGGAATATCAGTCTAGCAGGAGGATGACCAATAACCCACAAAAGTCTAAATGGAGGATGAACTTTCACACACACACAAACATGCATCATATCAAATGTTTTGTGTGATACAGAGTTGGCCACAAAGCTGCAAAGTGTCATTATAATTCCATACATGTGAGACCCAAAATCAATCAGATTTGGGACCCCAAGGGTACTAACATAGTAGGACCCATGCAAGTTTGGGTACCAAAATAAAGGTTTAATGTTACCTCAGAAAAAGAGCTCCACAAACACAACCTGGTATCTGGATAGTGGATGTTCAAGATACATGACTGGGAACAAAGCCCTTCTGTCTAACTACATAGAGAAGGAGGGTCCCTCTGTTATCTTTGGAGATAATGGCTCTGGCAAGACAAGAGGCTATGGCTCAGCTGGAAATGGTGCAGTATCCTTTAGAAAAGTGGCCTATGTGGAAGGACTACAACACAATCTTCTAAGCATTAGCCAACTCTGCGATAAGGGTCATCAAGTAACATTTCTCAACAATCAATGTCATGTCCAAGACCTGAAGACATCTGTTGTGAAGCTAACTGGAACAAGAGAAGGAAATGTCTACACAGTAAATCTCGGAAAACTGAGCTCATACGAGACAATATGTTTTCTGGCTAAAGCATCTGAAGAAATGAGCTGGCTATGGTATCGAAGACTGTCTCATCTCAACTTCAAAAGCATGTCCAAATTAGCTTCAAAAGATCTAGTTGCAGGCCTACCCAAGTTCAATTTCATTAAAGAAAGGCCATGCAATGCCTGTCAACTTGGAAAACAGACCAGAAGCACATTCAAGAGCAAAACTGTCAATTCAATTAACAAGCCTTTGCAGTTGCTACACATAGATCTTTTTCGGCCAATTCCAACAACGAGCCTTGGAGGAAAAAGATACTCTCTAGTCATAGTCGATGACTTCACCAGATTTACATGGGTGTTCTTTCTAACCTCAAAAGATGAGACAAGTTCCCAGTTGATCAAGATGTTCAAGTTTTTGATTAACGAGAAAGGAGAGAAAATCAAGGCTATAAGGAGTGATCATGGTAGAGAATTTGACTTCTCAGAAATGGACCAATTCTACACAGACAATGGCATTAGTAACAACTTCTCAGCTCCACGAACTCCTCAACAAAATGGAGTTGCTGAGAGAAAGAACATGACATTAATATAAGCTGAAAGGACTCTACTAGCAGTAGCTCATCTACCTAAGTACTTCTGGGCAGAAGTGATCAACACTGCATGTTATACTCAGAACAGATCACTCATACACTCTACGATTAAGAAGACTCCCTATGAACTGTGGAAAGGAAGAAAACCCAGTGTCAGCTACTTTCATGTCTTCGGTTGTGCATGCTACATTCTCAACAATGGAAAGCAATACTTAACAAGGTTTCAACCAAAATCAGACGAAGGAATCTTTCTTGGATATGCCACAGACAGTAAGGCCTACAGAGTGTTCAACAAGAAGACAGTGAGTGTTGAAGTCTCAATCCACATCATCTTTGATGAAACAGACTTAAACAAAAAATGCCTCAAGACACTACGACTAATAATTCAGACACTACGAACGAGGTCGTCGAGCTCAATACTACGATCGTAGTACTAGACAATGAAATCGTTGAGCAAGGGAATGAGATCGTAGAGAGGCCTATGCCAGACAATGAGCCTCCACATCTAGAAGAAGAAATAGATCTTGAAGATCTAAGACAAGAAGGCATAAAAACTGATGTCCCAACAGGAAGAAGATGGGCAAGAGATCACACTCAAGATCTAATTATTGGAGATCCGAATGCAAGAGTCAAAACAAGAGCTACTACTCAAAATGAATGCTTCTATCTAAGCTTCCTATCTCAAATGGAACCGAAGAAGATAGAGGATGCTATGGAAGACTCCAGCTGGATAGAGGCCATACAGGAAGAACTTAATCAGTTCGAGAGATGTAAAGTATAGAGATTGGTTCCAAGAAAAAAGAATCATCCTGTAATTGGGTCTTCAGAAACAAGATGGATGAAGATGGTGTGATAACCAGGAATAAGGCTAGACTAATGGACAAAGGTTACTCTCAGGAAGAAGGCATTGACTATGATGAGATATTTGCACCTGTTTCCAGACTAGAAGTCATCAGAATATTTCTTGTCTTTGCTGCTCACATGAAATTCAAGGTCTTTCAAATGGATGTCAAGAGTGAATTCTTGAATGGTGAACTTCAAGAAGAAGTCTATATAGAGCAGACTCCGGGTTTCATCAATCCATCTCTTTCTAATTATGTCTTTAGATTAGACAAGGCCTTATATGGTCTTAAATAAGCACCTAGAGCATGGTATGAAACACTAACTAACTTCTTTTTTGAAAATGGATTCACTAGAGATAGAGTAGATACCACACTATTTCTTTGAAAGCACAAAGACAAAGTCCTATTAGTTCAAATATATGTTGATGATATTATTTTTGGATCTACTGATGAAAAGCTATGCAAGAGATTCTCCAAGCTTATGCAGAGCAAGTTTGAAATGAGCATGATGGGTGAGCTGAACTTCTTCCTTGGACTGCAAGTAAAGAAGACTGATACAGGAATCTTCATCAACCAAGCCAAGTACATTAAAGACTTACTTAAGAAGTATGGCATGGAGTCAGCCTCTCCCACAAAAACCCCAATTGTTCTTGCAACCACGCTTGACAAAGATGAAAAAAGTAAAAGTATTAATATAACTCAATACAGAGGTATGATTGGCTCTCTTTTATATCTAACTTTCAGCAGACCAGATATAATGTTTACAATATGCATTTGTGCTAGATGTCAGGCTAGTCCTAAAGAATCTCATTTATCTGCTGTAAAGAGGATTTTCAGATATCTCAAAGGTACACCCCACTTGGGGCTTTGGTATCCCAAGGAGTCCTCATTTGAGCTAACAAGATACACAGATGCTGATTTTGTAGGCTGCAAAATTGATAAAAAGAGTACCAGTGGCACCTGTCAATTGCTAAGAAACAGACTTGTGTCCTGGTTTAACAAGAAGCAAAATTCAGTATCTACTTCAACTGCAGAAGCTGAATACATTGTTGCAGGCAGTTGTTGTGCTAAGATCTTATGGATGAAAAATCAACTAGTAGATTATGGGTTTGAATTTAAATCCATTCCTATTCACTGTGATAACACAAATGCGATTGCTATAACTCATAATTCTGTCATGCATTCTAGGACTAAACATATAGAAATAAGGTATCACTTCATTAGGGATCATGTCCAAAATGGAACTATATCTTTACAATATATCCCTACTGAAAATCAACTTGTTGATGTCTTTACAAAGCCTATAGATGAATCCAGATTTAACAAATTAATAAGTGACCTAGGCATGCTTAACTTTCAACCATGAAAAATATGCTCTAGTATGTGCTAAACATACAGGTTTAAAGGCTATGTTCGAAATCAGAGACATGATAAAAGGAAGTCCACGATCATAGAACCGAAGTGTCATATAACGACAACGATAGAAGTGAAGACTCAACGATCACAATAAAGACTCAACGATTGCGATGCAGACTCAACGATAGCAGAGCTACATCAAAACTAAAGGAGCACCCTATGATGATCAAGTATCAAACAAAGCAATCTCTCTGATAAGTGCCTCAAGGACAAACCTAACCCTTGATTCATTCAATGAGGTTGGCCCTTCCTGAGCTACCTTAAACCAAGAAGAATGCTAAGTCAAAAGTTCATCATGAGGACTTGGTTAGACTCTACGATTGCTAGTCAGACTCGACGATCACAGTTCAGACTCTACGATTGTAGCTCAGACACGACGATAGCTGAACAAACTTAATAATGGTAGAACAGACTCGACGATTCCAAGGACCATTTCAACAATCGTAGTCCTCCCGAAGAACATATTAGCCCAGAAAAAGTCAAGGATAATTCAGTACAATCCCTCCCTGTCAAATTCGTAGATCCAAGCAGAATTCGACACCTGTCCCACTAAGCAAAATGGAGGATGGGAAGTTACTTGTACCATTTGAAGGCGCCCTTTTGAAATCAGAAGTTCAAAAGCTTATCCCTCTCTTTATCTCTACAAGAAGAAACCCTGAGCTATCTAGAAAGCTCAGTAAATCACACTTCCTGCAAGAAAATCAATGGCGGCTTTTAGTGTTATCTCCGGCTACAGACTCTGCTTTGACGAGTTCAAAATAGTTGAACCCCAATTTCACAAGACTTTATCGCTACTGAAGAAGGCATGTCTCGAAGAATCCTTGGGTACAGACACATTAATCTACCCGAAGTTGGTAATAGAATTCTACAATAACGGGGTATTTGAAAACAACACCATCACTGCGAAAGTCAGGAACGTTGAAATCAAACTAAGGGTTGAGGACATCAATCTAGCCCTAGGTCTCAAATCTGAAGGGTATCCATCCATAGATGGAATAGACTTCCATAAGGGGCTTAAAAAGATGCATCACAAGAAATCACCTTCTGTCAAAGGATACAAGAAAAAGGAGTTTCCACAAAGGTATGAATTTCTAGCTGATATTGTTGGAAAATGAATATGTTGCAATAGCTCAGGTTATGACTTTGTGAATGAGGTGAAACTCAAGCTCATGACTGCCATATGTTATAGAATACAACTTAACTATGGGGCTCTATTACTTGAATGGATTGAGAAGTGGTTAATCGGCTCAAAGAAGACGAAGAGTTCTCAGAAGATGCTCTATGGGTAATTCATAAGCATTATCCTACAGGCTGCTCTTGGTGACTTAATTGAGGATGATGAAGGTGAAGCCATCAATCCAAATTGTCGAATGACCCAAAAACTATTTGAGAACTGGAAAAGGAATCAAACTAAAAATGTGAGGATGATGTCTGAATCCAGTGGAAGAACTGGTGAAATAAAGGAATCAGGAGTGCCAGGAAACATGTCAGTTGTCAAAGAAACTAAAGAAGAAGAAGAAGATAACCAGGAAAAACCCATTGCTTTAATCAGAAAAAACAAGGGGAAAAGGAAGCTGAAAGCCAGAAATACAGAAGAACCTCAAGGATCCACTATCGATAAGCCCGTAGAGTCCTCAGACATTGAGACTCTAAGGATCCTAAGAAGAAAGCAACAGCAGGCTGAGGCAGAAGAAGATAGAGCAACCATATCTCAGTTGCTGAAGAAGAATAAAATTAGCCACAAGACCAAAAGGTCATCAATCTCTTCGATCGTAGAGTCTCTGCCGATCGTAGAGACCAGACCAAACAAGGAAGTAGCTACAACAAACACTTTGGCTGATCAGAAGGACAAAACTAAAGAAAGTCCTGAGGCTGTGGCTCAGCCTAGAAAAACAAGAAGAAAACTGGTTAAGAAGTATATCCTTGTTAATGAAGGAGAACTCAAAAGGGAAGACAAAGAGTTGGCTGCTGAACAGGAACTGTCCAAAGAAAGTCAAATGGACATAACTCAAGCTGAGGGGGAGACACCTGAAATTCTAATCACAGAGAATATGCCAACTGAGGGGGAGATGCCTGAAGAAAATGCTCTAGCTGAGGGGGAGTCATTAATTGTCCAAGAGGATGATCACACTGAGGGGGAGGCTCATAATATCCCCATGACAGAAGAAGAGGTTCTTACAGACAAAGAAGGAGAACCAGTACAAGAACATCATGAGGCCATTGATATAATGGAATCTTCAAACGAGAATAGAGAAGCGGATGAAGACGACGAGGTCGAGATCATAGCAGTAGGCATAGATGGGTACATAAAAGCTAACTATGAGCAAATGTTCTCCTATCTACCCATGATGCCTTTCCACCAAGCTTAAATTCTAAACTCCTGGATTCACATGTTTTGGAGCTTCAAAGAGTATCCGGCCATCTCAGTGCTAGCTAGTGAATTTCCAGGAAGATTAAATTTTGCCAAGAAACTACTCACCAACAAATCTTCCTCAAAGAACAAACCTGAGGTACTATCTATCCCAACCCTTTTCAGAATTAATCACTTGCCATCATCCTCATTTAATCAATTTTATGAATTCCCACGATGGTTGGAAGTAATTCTTCATCCACTATATCAATTTCCAGTTACAGAATCCCAAAATTCTATAACTGAGGAACCAAATGCGACCAACTTTATAATGCTCGCACATCCCATCAACTCTACGATTATAGACTCTAACCCTAGAAAAGAGTCCCAAGTCCAAATCGTAGAGCCACCTACTATATACACCCAAACACAGGCCCCTCCATCAGATATTCCCTCCTCATCCAGCAATGAATACTTCAATCTTGATCTTGCCCTCTACTCTTTGCAAGATCAATTTAAAGGCACATCAACTCCCTCCTCAAAATTTCCCAAATTGGATGAAATTCTTTCAGAGTTGTCCACAAAGGCTGATCTGTCAGCAATGTCTGTGAAAGTGGTCAAGGAACTCGATGAGAGCCTTGAGGATCACACTGCACTTATTCAGCTGAGATTAACATCAATGATCAATGCTGCAAATAATCTTCGAAGCTCCCTAAGCTCTGAGCTCTCTAAAACGCTTAAGGAGATCATCAAAGAAATGCTTCAAAGCATAAAAGACAGAGATGACATCCACTTTCTCGCAGCTAAAAGACATAGGGATGCTGTCTTGATCTTACAAAAGACTCAAGAATCTCAGAACGAGATAATGATAAAGAGTATCTCAAGTCTCCAAACTTTAGTCAAGGAATTTCAAGACTTCTCCATGGGTCAAATGCAGCAAACTAAAACTGTCCTAAACAATTTTCAACGACATGAAACTTGTTCTGATGCTTTGATCCAAGAGAATTGCAAGGACATTGCCCAAACTCGGAGTCAACTCAACGAGCTTGTCCAAGGAGTCACTCGTCTCTCCGAAGACATTCAAACTCTTGATGCTGACATAAAGGGGGAGAATAAAGGGAAAGTATATCAGGGAGGCAAGGGTAGAGGCAGAGGTTAATTCCAAACTCAAGCCTTGAGGAACCTTCCTGCAAGGCAAATTACCCAGCAGACTCCACGATCCAACTATCAGGACCAACGATCTAATCAACAGAAAGTTTTAATGACTCAACCATTAAGGAGTCTAGGGCCAACTACTAGCTCTCATGAGGTAACAACTACAAGCCTAAGAATGCCAATTGGAGATCCTGCATTCATGCATAGGCATGATCATAATCCTAGACTAAGCCCAAGTAAGCTAGAAGATTTGGCCAGAAGAGATGAAGCAAGCAGAAAGAGGAGAGCTGAGGAATATGCAAATCCTCCAAGAAGCAAAAGGCCGAAGAAATAGAGATAAGTTAAATTTTAAGTTGTATTGATTTAGTCAAACTTAAATGTAATATATATCTTCATACATCAATAAATTCATGCTCATTCTCTAGAAATTTCAGCTGCTCACTGAAATACTAAGTCATGTTTACTTTGCTCCAACTGCATATAAAATTTAATAATCATCTCCTTGGTTATGTCAACATTAAATAGGGGGAGATTGTTGGAAGAATGCATTTGTTATTTGATGTTTAATATAAATGTTCATGATTATGTGTAAAGTCCTTCCAGGAATATATGTACAAGGACTTAGTGATACATCAAAATTATTAGGTTGATCGTAGCCTTTAATGTTCACTTGTATAGAGAAAGAAATCAAATATGTTAGGTTGATCTATGGCTAGAAAGAAATAGATAGGCCTTGAAGAGAATCGTAGTCTATTCGGCTGATCAACAAAATGCAGAAGCTAAGGCAGGATCGTAGTGCTGAGATGATCGTTGTATATTTGCCTTGAAGGGCCTCTCCAGTAATCGTAGAGTGGTCCAAACATTTGTCGAAGCTAACTCTGAGATCGTAGTGTGCTCTCGGAAGTATAGAGACTGCAAAATAGCAAGTGAAGATCGTAGTATGTAAAACTATTGAAAGAAATCATAGTGTTCTATTCAGACTAAGCACAAATATGACAAGACACCATGATATGTATCGTAGAGTATCATCTGTCTTGTGTCAGAAGCGTCGAGCCCTATCTCTTGTTTGGAAACAAATTCCAATAAATGTGGAATGGGTTTTGAACGTTGAAGCTCTCACCAGTCCCAACGGTACAAAAGATATCCTTAGTATTGATCAAAAGAAACGTATTCAAGAAGCTAAGAAAAGGACCATTGGGCAGAGGAAAACACCTTTTCAGGTGTTAGGTGAGAAAGAAGTCTACTGTGTCAGTGGGCCAGATTGTAATTCAGAAGATGTGCAGAAAAGTAACCATCAAAGCTCAGAAATGTCAAACGCGTTTAATGGCTCACCAGATGACTTCAATGGATAGATTTAATGAGATCACATATATACATAACAAAGACAGATGAGAAACTAAGCAAGCATTTGAACAAAAACGTACAAGGACACTCAACGCTCAACTCTACGATCTGAGAAAAAAGAGAAAGCTTGCTCAGCTACTCAGTTCTTTCAAATAAGTGCTTAATAGTAACTGAGTAGCACCAATCACGATCTCAACAAACAGTCAATCAATTAAAGTAAGAGTTCCAAGTCTGAAGGACTTGAAGAGTTCTAAGTGAACTGTGAAGAACCAAGTCTGTTGGACTTGAAGAGTTCAAGAGTGAACTAAGAAGTGCCTAGATTGCTGGTCTAGAAGGAATCTGTGAGATTCAAGAAGTGTAACAGACATCCTTAGTGGATTTCTTACTCAAGGAGTAGAAGAGTGGATTAGGAGCTTTAAGTGCTCTAAACCACTTAAAAATATTGTGTCCATTATAACTGCTATAACTGCTATAACTGTCATAACTGCCTCACTCTCATTAATTCAAGATATCTAACAGAATGTTTATCATATACTCATTCCATTGTGCATTAATCACAATCATACTAACTAGTTTATAAGAAAAGTTTTTAATTATCTATTCAACTCCCCCCTTCTAGATATTTATTGTGCCTCCGGGAACTAACATAGTCTATACAAACTCGCCACTTCCCATTCTGCTTCTGCACCAGAACTACATTCGCCATCCACTCCGGATAGTCGATCTCAAATATAAAATATGTTGCCAACAACTTGGTGATCTCCTCATCAATTATCTTCTGTCTTTTTAGCGCAAAAATCCTCATCTTCTACCGTACTGGCTTCTTTGTTAGGTCTACATGCAGCCTATGTTCAGCAACCTTTTGACTTACTCCAGGCATGTCACTGGGAACCCAGGAAAAAATTTTAGTATAGTACTGAAGTAACTCTATCAGGTTTATCTGGAAAGGTTCCGGCAGACCTGAACCTATCTTCACAGTCTATTCCATCTTTCCCGAAATCATTTCAATCTCTTTGGTCTCTTTTTCTGGCATAACCAATGGCTCCGTAGTGCTTTCTATAAATGGCTCAATTTCAATAGCCATAGTTTGCTTCTGTCTGCTAACCCCTACACCTGAAGTGATCAATGCATTTCAGTAGCATCTCCTTGCTAAATCCAGATCTCCATCAACTTCCCCAACTCCATATGGCGTTGGAAACTTAATTTTGAAGTGGGGAATTGACGTCATCGCCTAAAGAGCTATCAGTGTGGGTCTTCCCAAAATGGCATTATATGTTGAGTCCATATTCACTATATAAAACTTACACATAATTTCAACCTGTTGTGGAGTCCTCCCGAAGATGACTGGCAACTCAATAGTCCCTGCCACTTTGATTGGCTCATTGTTTAACCCGTATAGAGGAGCGTCTTACCCAATCTCCATCTTCCTTCCACCTAGGTTCATCCTCTAGTAAGCATGTGCATACAGAATATCCACTGAAGACCCCATTATCTATCATCATCCGCTTTATGTCCACCGAACCCACTTGTGCAGTAATAACCAGAGCTCCTTTGTGTGGTTCGATCGGTTCTGAAGGGAAATCATCATCTGTGAAAGAAATCACTGAACTTGGGTATGCTCTTTCAGTCTTCAGGGGTTTACACGCCACTGTCATCACCGAATCCAGATACCCCCGACAATTTTTCCTAGCAACCTTGCTAATGTTTCCTCCTGTGATTACATCCACAACATGTCTCGTTGGTTGATTTAGACCTGGCTGTTCGGGTTGAGTAGTTTGAACAGGCCTACTATTCCTCTGTTGCTCCTTAAGGGGCTCTCGTCCTGCCACATATTGAACTAACGCCCCACTTTAAACTTTTCTTTCAATGAATTCTCTCAAATTCCAGTAGGAATTCGTATCATGTCCAGGCGCCTGATGGTAGTCACAATATTTGTAGAGATTCCCAGACCCTGGTTTAAGATTGTCCTGAGGTTGCTCGAAGTAGGGTTAGTTCTTTATCTGCTCCAGAATGGTAGCCCGATCCGTATTAAATTGGGTGTATACCTTATTCACCTTCTGATTCGAAAAAGGTGAGTGACCGCCTCTCAATCCCCAATTATTGTTATACTTCTTCTGATTACAATCAAATCGATCATTGTTGCCACCACTTTTATTCTGGTTACCATCGGATTTATCCTTGTCTTTCTCCTTTGCCTTTTCCGAAGGGCCCTACTTTAATGAAGCCTTCTGCTTTCTCAAATGCTTTAGCCAAGCTCTTCAGATGATTAAACATCAACTTCTTCACCAACTTTTCAGACTTCACCAAATCTAAGCCATTTTGAAATATTCCCACATCTTGAAGGTCAATAAGGTTTGTCACCTGTTCCATTGCTTCTGTGAACCTTTTCATGTACTGGCCCATAGTCTCATTCAAATACTGTCTGATCTGTGCCAATGACCCTGTAGGCTTTCTCTTCCTCTTATTTCTCCCAAATCGAGCATGAAACTTGTCACACAAATCTGCCCAGGACGAGATTGATTCTAGAGCCAAGGTTTCCATCCATTACCTGGCATTTTTTCTCAATTTCATCACAAAGGTTTGACACTTAGCTGCATCTAAATAATTATAATAGTCCATCAGCCTATCATACGCCTAGATGTGGTCATAAGGATCTCCTGAGCCATCATAATTCTCAATATAGGGAAGCTTTTTATTGGGATCTGCCTTCTCCCGAAGAATTTTTGGAGAAAAAGGGGATGCCTTTTTGCCCGAGCTTTCCTTCACTTGTTGAACTTCTGCTAGTTTCTTCCAAAGCTCCTTCACCTCTCTGGCCAAGAGTTCAACTCCTTCTGGCTGCGAAGAGACTTCCTTCTTCGGGGAGCCCCTCTTCTTCTGATCAGTTCTGCCCTTTCCATCCGAATTGGCTGCCCTAGAGGGGCATCGCCTATCTTTCTTGATGTGGCAAGAATCCTCAGGGCAATGTGCCCTTTTTAGATTCTCAGGAGTACGACCCATTGATCTGCTTCGGCGTCTGTCTTTCTCACTGTGCCAAGAATTCTCAAAGCGAGGTACCTACTTTAAACCCTCGGGTGTACGTCCCTTGATCTGTTTCGCCACCTGCCATTGTCATCATCCCGAGAATCCTCAGGGCGGGGTGCCCTCTTTGGACCTTCAGGAATTTGACCCCATGCTCTACTTCGGTCAGGAGAACGGCTCTGAAGCCTACTTTCAGCTCTCCTGGAATCTTCATCCCTCCTTCTTCGTCTTTTCGGAGACCTGCCATATTATTTAGGTCGAGTATAACTGGATGCCTCATCTTCCATTCCGGCCATAAGAACCATCTATTTGGCAATCTCCTCCCTTTGTTGCAGAAGTACTTTCAAAGCTTTGTCAGTTTTCTATGCCATCTTGGCCAGGGTAGATGTCTTATCTGCCTGACCTTCTCGAGGTTGGGTTCTAGGTAGTGTGTCTTTTACCCTTTTCCGATCCTTACCAGGCCCTTTACTGGCAGTGAAAAATAACTTTCTTCTGACATCATCATGGTCTCTTGCTTAAGACCCTGCTGGGGTGTCTTGTGATCCAAGTCTGTCATGGATGCTCTTTGACGGCCCCAACCTATCCTTAACAAAAATTCTCTGATGAAAAGAACTCACCGTCGTTGGATGTCCTTCACCGGTGACTGTCCTACTGTTCACCATAACTTTCGATATAGGATGTTCAATGCATGTGATTGAAAACCAGCAACACTAGAAAAAAGCCCTCCTTCTAGTGCCAATGTTAACGCCAAGATCGTCTCGCGCGCCTTAATCACCAAAAAGCGCATTCAATCCTGCACAGAAACGAGTAAGCACCGAGAACTTGACGGCTTGAGCCATCAGGGGATAGCTACGGTATGAGAATAAGTACAGGCCGAAAAAAGGTTAACAATGGAGGTTGTGTGCTCTAGTGCTGGTAAAGTAATTTGCATGTACCATAAACCTATGTAGTGCTCTGTACTTATGATGATCTCACCATCTTGCATGCAATCTTTATCCAAATCAAATCAATGTTCCCCGCTAACTCAGGATTATATCAAATCCTTATTTAATTAAGGATATGGATCCATAATCTAACACTTGTCCACTACAACAACTCAAGGCCCAAGCCCAATTGACCTCATATAAGTAATGGCCCATTACGGACCAAAAGGCCCAAACAACCATGGCTTAATAGTAATTAAGAAAAGAAAATGTCATGGAATATGCGCGATATATCAAATAGTTAGTCACCTATAATCTAAAGAAGATAGAAAATTTCCAATCTTTCTTTCATCTTTCAATTCTATGGATATATCAATTGAACTTCAACTTGAGAAAAAAAAAAAGGAATGGTCTCAAAACCATACTGTCTTCTTAGATAGTGCAAATATTTTAATAATGTTATTGAATTGAAAACCAGCAAAATTGAATAATTGAATGATGTTACTCTCAATGATTTTTTTCAGTCACCCTTTTCTTGTATTTGGAAATGATGAGTTCTATTTTAACATATAAATCTTAAACAATGAACACTAATTGGGAAAATGGCATCAAACATAACATTAGAACTAGTAATTTCTTCAATCACCCAATATTCTAAATAGTTAAATCAATTATTGTAGCCTATCTAAAAGCCACATACTGTAGCAATCACACACAAACTTGAAGATATACATCCCTTTGAAAAGATACACCCCTTTGAAGATATACATCCCTTTGAA
The DNA here is from genome assembly GCA_020205505.1 of Panax japonicus. Lineage (NCBI taxonomy): Eukaryota > Viridiplantae > Streptophyta > Magnoliopsida > Apiales > Araliaceae > Panax > Panax japonicus. The sequence continues at coordinate 38,717,671 of CM035106.1, read as the reverse complement.
AAGATACATCCCTTTGAAAAGGTTACATCCCTTTGAAAAGATACATCACTTTGAAAAGATACATCCCTTTAAAAAGGTACATCCCGTTAAAAAGGTACATTCTTTTGAAAAGGTTACATCCCTTTGAAAAGGTACCTTTTTAATTTGAAAAGATATGAACCAAATGTCACACCCAGTGATTTTATTTTAGATAAAATTCTCATTCATTAATATATATATATATATATATATATATATATATATATATATATATATATATATATCCAACAATAACAACAAAGCCCATCTTGTAGTATATCCAACTTACCCACGAACTAGTACATCAACCTATAAAAAATGAAGGAAAAATATCAAATTTTAATACATGAGTGTTTGTTTGGAAAAAAACATAAAGAAAGAAAAGAAAAAAAGAAGGAACCTTACGAGAGTAAGTATTAGCAAGAGCAGCACCCTATCCACCAAAAAATATGAAGGATTGCTCCGTAATCGAATCCCCTAATAATACTATTTGAGGCCTTATTCTTTCTCCTAAGTCAAACTAACCTACTAGCTATGAAGACCAAACCCATGAGATCGAAACACCACAAAATTCATTTAAAAATTAACAGATCTAACTGGAAATAAGCAGATCTAGCAGGAGTAAGCGGCGTATTTGGAACCTATTTATAGGTTTCCAAACACCTCCTTGAAGATATACATCCATTTGAAAGGATGCATCCATTTGAAAAGGTTACATCCCTTTAAAAAGTTACATCCATTTAAAAAGGTACATCCTTTTGAAAAGGTTACATCCCTTTGAAAAGGTACCATTTCAATTTGAAAAAATATAAACCAAAGGTCACACCCAGTGGTTTTATTTTAGATAAAATTCTCATTCATTAATATATATATATATATATATATATATCTAAAAATCCCCACATAAATGAAATTTGGGTAAATTAATGCAAATGAATATAGAGACAGACTTAGAGAGAGTATCAGTGAACAAAATATACTGAATTTGTGAAGGTAGCTTGTGGCCTTGAACCTTTCTTAGTGAAAGACTATCAAATTTATTGGCCAATCAGTGAACATGATGTCTTGAACTGTTCAACCTTTTAGTGTAAACCGAGACAATAGAATTCACACAATATTTTTTTATTTATTTTATTGGTTCTCATTATTGTGTCCATTTTGCCCTTGAACATCTCTTGGTTTCATGAGTGTGTTAGAGAATTTAGCCTTCATCATTCTCATAGAAATGACCCCCTTTTCACTCACATAGGTAATTTCTATAAAGAGTGTCCTGCTAATACCCCACTTGACCTTTTTATATTCAAGCTATAGAAATTATTAAAAAAAATTATCCTGTTTCACTAGGCAATTTGTGCATTGTATCATCATAGGAATGGGAAGAAGTATTTATCTTCTCAGTTCTTACTAGATCACACATAATTAGGTTGTCCCTTTGAACCTATTTCTTGGGATCTCCAATCATTTAAGTTGGGTTTCCATTATCGCGACTCTTTAGGATTTTATAGGCTTTAAACCCATTCCCCTTGATGAACTTCTCACTTGCTCTCAAGGTATACCTTTCATTAGTGGATCCGCAATATTATCCTTTGACTTCACATAGTTAATAGTTATTACAACATTTGAAAGTAATTGTTTAACAGTTTTATGTTGTCAGTGTATATGTCTAAACTTACCGTTATAATTACTATTTTGTGCCCTACCAATCGTTGATTGACTATCACAATGAATAATGATTGGTGACACTGGTTTAGGCCAAATTGGAATATCCTCCAAAAAATTACGAAGCCATTTTGATTATTTTCCTTCTTTATCTAAAGCAATAAATTCAGATTCCATAGTGGATCTTGCAATACATGTTTACTTAGAGGATTTCTGATGAGTAGGTTTTATACCTATGAATCTGGTATTATTAAACTTAATTATTGTTATATTTAATTGTTTTTTAGGATCTTTTTGTGTTTTGTGTTTATTTGTTGTAGGTTGGAGCTGGAGGGACGAATTGGTCATTTCGGAGAAGAAAAAGGTCAAAAATCATGAAAATTAAAGCTGAGTGGCATTTCTGTAAATAGGAGATCATGGCCAAGCGCCTAGGCGCTTGGAATTGCACTATGATGAGCGCCTAGGCGCTCATGTACGTAGAGAGTTGAGTTTTGCAGCTGTTAAGTGGGGTTTTGAAGCCAAATAGGAGTCTGAATGAGGGCTGAGACCAATACAAGTAGGAGAGGACTCTAGAAAAGCGAGGGGGGACGAATCTTGCAAGTAATCAATCAAGTTTTCAAGAGATTTGCAGAGAGAACAAGGAAGAAAAACACGAAGGAGAATTGCAAAGGCGGAAGATCTAAGAGAGAGTTTAAGAGCAAATTCAGAGTTTCTTCTTCTCTTCTTTAGTTTTATCTTTTGTAATTATCTGGGATGTTTGGTTTATTAACTTGGATGATGTTTTTCTCTATTACTATCATGAACTAAATTTTTAATTAAGATTGCAACGGAACTTGGTATGTAGTTTAAATTGCAAGCTTCCCATTGAATGAAAGTTGGTTTTTATAGAATTGTTTATTATATCTTATGCTTATTGATTAATTGTCTGGCCAATAATTACTGTGATAATCTATATAAAATTGGAAGATGGAGTATAGATTGAGATCTGGATATGATAACATCTGTTCATATAATCTGAATAGGGTTAATATGATTAGCATGTAGGATAGGAATATACCTATGTGTCTTTTGTATCCATTGAAAGAATTTGTGCATAAATCCTAATTAACTTGATTCACATAGGAATATAGTGAGTTGATTAATTGGGGTGTTCCTTATAATTCTACATCTTAGAGATTGGATTTAGGAGGATTTGTTTACGTGTCTTTGGAAGAAGAGCGTGAATATTTATAAAGCATTCTTGGATAACAATTCATATTAATTGATTTATTTTAAATGGGAAGTAAGTAGTTTGAATGAAATACCAAGGGAAGTTGTAATCTTAATCTGTTAAATCTGCAGTTATTCTTGTGAAATTTTGGTTTTTAATTATTAGTTTGTTAAGTTTAATTTTCAAATCATAAACAAAATTTTCTTAGTTTAAAATAGGATTAATTGCATTAGAGTTAGTAATTGATAAATATTAGTCTATTTCCTCGTGGGAACGATATCCTTGCTTGCTGAATATTACAACTGAACGCGTATACTTGCGTGGAAAAGTGCTATTAAAAATTAGGCAACAAGTTTTTGGCGCCGTTGCCGGGGAAATTAGTTTAATATTTTGTCATTATTGATTTTTATAGCGTTAATCTTAATTTAAATTTTTTTTGTTCTGTTCTGTTCTATTCAGGTGCTTTTGACTAGTTTATGCAAACGCGATCGAAGAAGCCAGATTTATTGCCTCACGAGGACGACATCGAGAAAAGATTTCAGCGGTTGCAAGTGGGTTAAAGAAACAAAAGAAGCACTTGATAAGGAAGATACTATGGCTGAAGAAGAGCAAAAAGCACTGCGGGATTATGCTACGCCGCGGGTTACTGAAATTCAGTCGAGTATTACGAGACCTGCCATTACTGCTACAAGTTTTGAGATAAAACCGGGGACAATACAGATGATTCAAAATTCATGTCAGTTCGGAGGGTTACCAAACGATGATCCGAACTATCACATAGTCAGCTTTATAGAAATCTGCGATACTTTCAAGTATAATAATGTGTCAGAGGATGCAATAAGGCTAAGGCTATTTCCATTTACCCTCAGAGATAAGGCTAAGAGTTGGCTCCATTCACTACCACCAGGCTCGATCACTACATGGAATGATTTAGCCCAGAAATTTCTTGCAAAGTTTTTCCCACCTGCAAAAACAGCAAAGTTGCGGAACGATATCTTCTCTTTCGTTCAGCACGATTCAGAATCACTATATGAAGCCTGGGAGAGATTCAAGGATTCATTGCGAAAATGTCCACACCATGGAATTCCTAAATGGCTTCAGGTGCAAACGTTTTATAATGGTTTATTCGGCACAGTGAGATCGAGTATAGATGCTGCAGCAGGAGGAGCTATTATGGCCAAGAATTGTGATGAGGGGTATGAGTTACTTGAAACAATGGCAGTTAATAATTATCAATGGCCAACAGCAAGAACAACTCCGCCAAGGACAGTCGGAGTGTATGAAGTGGATGCGATGACAGCATTGTCAGCTCAAATGACAGCTCAGATTTCTGCTCTTACAAAGAAGATAGATTCACTTGGGGTACAACCAGTTCAGAAAATGAAAACGATATGTGAAATATGTGCGGGTAACCACTCAAGTGATCAATGTGCAATAAATCCTGAATCAGTCCATTTTGTTTCCAATTATAACAGGCAGCAGGGCAGTTATGCAAACAACTACAATTCAGGAGTGAGAAACCACCCGAATTTTTCTTGGAGTAATAATCAGTCACAAGCTCAAGCTCCAAGGCAAACATATCCACCTGGATTTCAGCCACAGCAACAAACTCAACAACTTGAAAAGTTTTCACAAATGGAAGAAATGATGGCAAGATTTGCAACTCAGTTGGAAACCACAACGAAAACCCAAGCAGCTGCAATAAAGAATCTGGAGAATCAAATAGGGCAAATGGCTAATGCCATGAATACTAGAAATCCAGGTTCTTTACCTAGTGATACGGAGAAAAATCCAAGGAATGATGGAAATGAGCACTGTAAGGCAGTTACACTCAGAAGCGGGAAGGAGTTGACTACAGATTTGGACGGACACAAGAAAGTAATTTCTGCTGAGGATGGTGAACAAGAGAGTGGAGATTCAGAAAGTAAATCTGAGGAAAAAGTTGTGACAAAACAACAAGAAGAAAAGCAAACAACAGTTGTACCACCTGTGCCGTTTCCTCAAAGATTTCAAAAGCAGAAATTAAATAGACAATTTTCAAAATTTTTAGAAGTGTTCAAAAAGCTGCAAATCAACATTCCATTCGCAGATGCCTTAGAACAAATGCCTAGTTATGCAAAATTTATGAAAGATATTTTAGCAAGAAAGAGGAAGCTAGGGGAGTTCGAAACAGTAGCATTGACAGAAGAATGTAGCGCAATTCTGCAAAGAAAGTTACCACCGAAGTTGAAGGATCCGGGTAGCTTTACAATACCGTGCACGATTGGGCCCCAGTTCTTTAACAGATGTTTGTGTGATTTGGGGGCAAGTATTAACTTGATGCCACTTTCGATCTACACTCAGTTGGGATTACCAACCCCAAAGCCAACAAATATATCTCTACAGCTTGCCGATAGATCAGTGACATACCCTAGGGGCATTGTGGAAGACATATTAGTGAAGGTGGACAAATTCATATTCCCAGCAGACTTCATTGTGTTGGACTACGAAGAAGATAAAGACATACCCATTATCCTTGGAAGACCATTTTTAGCCACTGGAAGGACATTAATTGATGTACAAAAGGGAGAGTTAACAATGAGAGTTCAAGATGAAGAAGTAACTTTTAATGTTTTCAAGGCTATGAAATTTCCGAAGGAAGAGGAAGAGTGCTTAAGAGTTGATCTTATTGAAGAAGCAACTGAAGAGGTATTTGGTGAATCTGTGATTGAAAACCCTCTTGAAACCGCATTGGTTAGTGAAAAATTATTTGATGATTCAATGGTGATAGAATGGGTCCAAATGCTAGATTCAGCTCCAAAGTTCACACGATGTCCACAAAAATTTGAACCTCTGGATTATCGGGGAAAGCTAGATGAAAAGGTGACATCATCCATAGAAGAACCTCCTACCTTGGAACTTAAGCCATTGCCTAACCACCTCCGGTACACTTACCTTGGTTCTTCTTCCTTGCCAGTCATTATTTCTGCATCACTTGATAAGGTTCAAGAAGAAAAGCTACTAAGGGTACTTCGACAATATAAGACTGCTCTTGGATGGACTATTGCAGATATCAAGGGGATAAGCCCATCAATTTGTATGCATAAGATTTTGTTGGAAGACGAAGCGAAACCAACTATTGAACAACAACGAAGACTTAATCCAATCATGAAGGAAGTCGTTAAAAAGGAGATCATTAAATGGTTGGATGCTGGAATTATCTACCCTATCTCAGATAGCTCATGGGTAAGTCCGGTTCAATGCGTGCCAAAGAAAGGGGGAATGACAGTAGTTGCGAATGAGCAGAATGAATTGATCCCAACGCGAACAGTTACTGGTTGGCGAGTGTGTATGGATTACAGGAAGTTGAATAAGGCCACTCGTAAAGACCATTTTCCTCTACCATTCATAGATCAAATGTTGGACAGGCTTGCAGGGCACGAGTATTATTGCCTCCTGGATGGATATTCGGGCTATAACCAAATTGCCATTGCACCCGAGGATCAGGAGAAAACAAAATTCACATGCCCATATGGCACCTTTGCTTTTCGCAGAATGTCTTTTGGGTTATGTAATGCGCCAGCGACGTTTCAACGGTGTATGATGGCTATTTTTTCAGATATGGTTGAACAAAATCTTGAGGTATTTATGGATGATTTTTCAGTTTTTGGGGATTCGTTTGATTATTGTTTGGAAAATCTCACACTTGTGCTCAAACGCTGCATGGAAACGAATTTGGTTTTGAACTGGGAGAAATGTCATTTTATGGTGCAAGAAGGGATAATCTTGGGTCACCGAGTATCATCAAAAGGAATTGAGGTTGATAGAGCAAAAATCGAAACCATTGAGAACCTGCCACCACTAATTTCTGTAAAGGGTATTCGAAGTTTCTTGGGACACGCTGGTTTCTATAGACGATTTATAAAAGACTTCTCCAAAATCATAAAACCACTGTGCAATCTGTTGGAGAAGGATGTCTCATTCAACTTTGATCAAGCATGCCTAGAAGCGTTTGATGTTTTAAAGAAGAAACTTGTTACCGCACCTGTAATCATAGCACCAGATTGGACTATACCGTTCGAATTAATGTGTGATGCTAGCGACTATGCGATTGGTGCAGTTCTTGGCCAACGAAAGGATAAAATTTTTCATGCTATATACTATGCTAGTAAAACATTGACAGATGCTCAACTGAATTATACTACTACCGAGAAGGAGCTATTAGCAGTTGTTTATGCATTTGATAAATTTCGCTCATATTTGATTGGGACAAAGGTGATTGTGTTTACGGATCATTCGGCAATTAAGTACTTAATAGCAAAGAAAGACGCGAAGCCAAGATTAATTAGATGGGTATTATTGCTACAAGAGTTTGACTTGGAGATCCGGGACCGAAAAGGAACAGAAAATCAGGTTGCTGATCATTTATCACGGTTAGAGAATTCAGAACTAAAGAAAAATGACACAACAGTGATCAACGAATTTTTTCCGGATGAACAGCTATTTGCGGTAAGGATGGATACACCATGGTATGCAGATTATGTAAATTTCATTGTCAGTAAGGTGTTTCCGCCTGATTTGACAAGCCAACTGAAGAAGAAATTTCTCCATGACGTGAAACAGTATTTATGGGATGAGCCATTCTTATTTAAACAATGTGGCGATCAAGTAATAAGAAGGTGCATCCCGGAAGTTGAAATGGAGAGTATTCTACACCAATGTCATGCATCTGACTATGGTGGACATTTTGGGGGAGAAAGAACGGCAGCTAAAGTGCTTCAATGTGGATTTTTCTAGCCAACACTCTTCAAAGATGCCCGTGTGTTTTCATTAAAATGTGACAGATGCCAAAGAGTTGGTAATATATCAAAGCGACACGAGATGCCACTTAATATGATCCTGGAAGTCGAATTGTTTGATGTTTGGGGAATTGACTTCATGGGACCATTTCCACCATCTTTCTGTAACTCCTATATACTTCTAGCGGTGGACTACGTTTCGAAGTGGGTAGAAGCTATAGCATCACCTACCAATGACGCGAAGGTTGTGATTAAGTTCATTCGGAAGAACATTTTCTCTAGATTCGGCACTCCTCGCGCAATCATTAGTGATGAAGGAACACATTTCTGTAATAAGCAGTTTTCAGCTATCCTTGCTAAATATGGAGTCACTCATAAGATAGCTACTGCTTACCATCCACAGACAAGTGGTCAAGCCGAGGTATCTAACCGAGAAGTGAAACGAATCCTCGAGAAGATAGTGAATCCTAGTCGAAAAGATTGGTCTAGCAAGTTGGACGATGCTCTATGGGCATACCGTACAGCTTACAAAACTCCGATAGGGATGTCTCCGTATAGGTTAGTTTATGGGAAGGCATGCCATCTTCCAGTTGAACTCGAACACAGTGCTTATTGGGCAATTTGGAAGTTGAACCTTGATATATCTGCTGCGGGAGAGAAGCGCCTCTTACAATTGAATCAAATGGATGAGTTCAGACTCCAATCGTATGAGAATGCGAAGTTATATAAAGAAAAAATTAAGAGGTGGCATGATGAGAAAATTCTGGAAAGAAAGTTTGAAGCAGGTCAAACAGTGTTATTATACAATTCGAGGCTTAAACTGTTTCCTGGAAAGTTGAAATCTCGATGGTCTGGGCCATTTATAATCTCAAAAGTCTATCCTCATGGAGCTGTAGAAGTGGAAGACCCGTATTCAAAACGTAATTTTAAAGTCAACGGTCAAAGATTGAAGCACTACTATGGGGGTTGCTTTGATCGTGAAAAGACATCGGTCAACCTTGCCGATTAGAACAGAGGAGAAAGTCGGGCTGAAGACTATAAACCAAGCGCTAACTGGGAGGCAACCCAGGAAGTTTTATTGTTATTCGCTATTTTTACTCTTATTAATTTACTTTACCATTAGTTTAATTAGTGGTTAAACTTTGCTAGTTAAGGATTTGTGCATACCTTGTTCTCTAACAGAGATTCAATTGATTGCAGGAAAGGAAAACACATACAAGTTTAAGATTGGAGATATTTGACGAGGTTTGGGACAAAAGTTACATGGATCGACGTTTGGAGTGGCTAGATTCGCGTTTTCGGGTTGCCATTTACAAAGCAGTCACTTCAGAGCCAATTTGACCACAGCTCCGGATATTATTTCGTGAAACTTCAAGAATGAAAGTTGTAGATCTACTTCTCCTCTTTCCAGAACATCTTGAATCATCTAAATCGGAGTTCGGACGAAGAAGTTATGGCTTTTTTCCCAAAGGACGTCAGAGCAGAGAATGTTGGAAAAGCCCCAAGCGCCTAGGCGCTCCACTTCAAGTCATTCCAACCGCCTAGGCGCTTCAAGTCAGTAGCTACAAACCATGCCAAGCGCCTAGGCGCTCCCTCTCAAGTCATTTCAAGCGCCTAGGCGCTCAAAGTCAGAATGTGTTGTCCAGACCAAGCGCCTAGGCGCCCAAACAGTGCACACACCAAGCGCCTAGGCGCTCCACTCGCCCAATAGTTTCTGCAAGCAAGCGCCTAGGCGCCCAAATAGTACACACACCAAGCGCCTAGGCGCTCCAATGTAAAAAAAAAAAAAAAAAAAATTCTTAAGTCCCAATTCGGGCAACTCCTCTCCCATTCCAACTCAAAGCCTCTCTTACTCTCCTACTCCATCTCTAACTCTCCACAACTCAAAACCCTTATCTAATCTAGCCTAAACAACTAATCTTTCTCTTCCAAATCCAAATCAAACACTAAATCCCTACCCAAAACAAAGCAACTAAGTTCCATATTATCATCCTTCTTCACCAATTCGGGATTACACTTGCATTCAAGCCACATCTACTTGAAGTAAGGGTTCAAGGCTCAAATTGCTCATCCAACTTTGATTGAACATCAAGATTTGGCTATACCCAAGTAAGTACACAAGATTGTATTGCAAATTCTTTGGATTTACTTGGATAATAGTTAGGTTAGTACTTTGAAGTTAGTTTCTATCATTGTGTTGGCTCAATTGGGTGTGGGTACTCTAAATTGTAGCTTGAATTACCTTGGATGTATAGTGTGTTTAGTAATTGCAACAATTGGTGAAATTTAAGTTTGGGGGAGTGCATATTAATAGTGTTCCAAATCTGTGCACACAAAGTGTTTGATAAATTGTCACAGAGAAGATTTTGGCTCTCCTAAGTCATTGAGTATCATTTGGGTTGCCAAGAACTTAGTACATAAGACCATGGCTAGTAAGAGACAAAGAGGAGAAACTTTTGGCACTTCCCAAAAGTATGACAAAAAGAGATTCACCAGTGCTAAAGCATCCGACAGATATTACAATGTACTTTCTAATAAAGCACTAATTCCCAAGCGTGGACTATTGCCCGATATAGAAGATGGGGAATTATTACAGATGATTGGGAGTAGAAGATGGGTGAACTTCACAGCTCAACCAGATGCATCTGTTGTTAAGATTGTTAAGGAATTCTACGCAAATGCAATAGATCATATTGGTAACGTAATTTGGGTTCGAGGTAAATCTGTGGAGGTCAGTTTTGGGTCAATAAATGCTTATTATGGTTTGAACACGATACCCAACAATGGATACATGCAATATCTACAACACGAGCTAGACTACAGTGAGATTATTCAAGCCTTGTGTGTGCCTGGAACGACATGGAAATTAACAGATCAATATGAAGCTGTGTTGTTCCCCGCATCCAAATTAAGCAATTATGGGAAGGCATGGCATGCATTTATTTGTGCCAAGATGATGCCATGTAGGCATATGAGTGATGTTGTAAATCAAAGGGCAACCCTGCTTTTCTGCATTGCATCAGGAAAAATTATAGATGTGGGCCAAGTTATTCATGATTCCATTGACAAAGCAATTCGAGGAGGGACCTCAGGTGGACTACCACACCCATCTTTGATCACAGGACTATGCCAACAAGCCGGGGTGAAATGGGATGCCGAGGAAGCTATACAGCCTCCTTTAGCTGCAATTGACCACTCGCTTATAAAGAAGTACAAGGTATGGGGTGGGGGAATACCACACCCGAGAGGATTAGGATTCATTATTGCTCCTCCCGAGCCTGCAGCTGAGCCTAGTCATCAGGTCCACGAGAATCCTCCTGCAGCTGGAAGTTCAGAGCAACCTCCTAATTTTTATGAAGATATCCGTCGCGATTTGAGAAATCAAACTAGAAGAATCGACATGGTTGCCACTCGAGTTCAGGAAGGTTTTGACAGAATGGAAAGAAATCAGGATAGTTTAGCTCAGCGGCAAACGGAGGTGTAGCAGAATTTTAGCGCAGCATTCCTTGAAATATTTGCTCGCATGAATCTAGGTGCCGCTCCTTACCAATTTCCACCATTGTCCGCATACCCCCCAGATGAAGAAGATGAAGAAGATGAAGAAGATTCTGACGAGGAGTAAAGCTTCTATCTTTCAGGGAAGTCCTCAGTGCTTAATTTCTTAAATTTTATTTGTTATATACAATGAGGGCATTGCATAATTTAAGTTTGGGGGTGTAGGTTTCCAGCTCCAGTTCATGCATATAGTTTTGCATTTAGTTGCATTCATGTAGTTTAAAAAAAAAAAAAAAAAATTTCAAGCATTTGCATGTTCCAGCTGTTAAATAGTTTAAGTCTGTCTTGGTCAGTGATGAGATTGGAATTGAGTAGACAAGTATAGTATTGTCTGTTAAAACTTTGACGTGATTTCTTGTCAGGATTTGAATCTTTACCTGTTTGAAACTGATATAATAAGGATAGCACAGTAAAAACAACTATGTTGACTGATTGAGTTTAAATTGACACATAATGGACTTCTAGAGGATAATGCTAGTTTAAATGAATGAAAGACATGAATAGGCAAAGATGACTGAATTTAGATAAAAACTTAAGTTTGGGGGAAAAATTTGGGATATATAAGCTTGAAAAAAAAATGAAAAAAAAATATATATATATATATACTCTGGCTAGTTTTGTTTCGGGGCCTTTGTTACTTGAGCAAGTACGCCCGAAGGGGTATCTTAAAACCTAGCGCCCTAAGGTCTTATATGGTCTGGGAGTCGTTGGTCGAAAGCTCGCTAAGGGGTGACACTGTTAGCCTAATGGAATGAGACATTGCACAGTCATGGTTAAAAAAAAAAGGAAAAAAAAAAAAAAAGAAATATAATAAAACGGGAAAAGAGCAAAAAGCCCCCGTAAAGAAAAAAAAGAGCATAAGTATCCCGGATTGGACTCTTAAATTTTGGTGGATATTTGTCTTTAGTTGGTTTTAGCTTGTTCGTGAATTTTGTGAGTTTACACTGTATGATTCCTTTAAAGAGATTTATTATGTGTTGTATTTAGCATCATATCAGTTAGCACAGATGTTAAGCACACACACACTATATCAATAATAACAGGTTAAGATTTGATGATTGACGATGAAATTACAAATCTGTTTTGATATAATGTACTATCATGTTTATTGTGATTTCTCTGAGGCTTGATGAATAGATTTTGTTCTGTTTGACTGCTGGAATGTCGACATTTAGATAGTTGCATTTGCATTGCATATTTAGCTGTTGCATTGTGTTGTGTTGCTTGGGGACAAGCAATTGGTTAAGTTTGGAGGTATTTGATGAGTAGGTTTTATACCTATGAATCTGGTATTATTAAACTTAATTATTGTTATATTTAATTGTTTTTTAGGATCTTTTTATGTGTTTTGTGTTTATTTGTTGTAGGTTGGAGCTGGAGGGACGAATTGGTCATTTCGGAGAAGAAAAAGGTCAAAAATCATGAAAATTAAAGCTGAGTGGCATTTCTATAAATAGGAGATCATGGCAAAGCGCCTAGGCGCTTGGAATTGCACTATGATGAGCGCTTAGGCGCTCATGTGCGTAGAGAGTTGAGTTTTGCAGCTGTTAAGTGGGTTTTTGAAGCCAAATAGGAGTCTGAATGAGGGCTGAGACCAATACAAGTAGGAGAGGACTCTAGAAAAGCGAGGGGGGACGAATCTTGCAAGTAATCAATCAAGTTTTCAAGAGATTTGCAGAGAGAACAAGGAAGAAAAACACGAAGGAGAATTGCAAAGGCGGAAGATCTAAGAGAGAGTTTAAGAGCAAATTCAGAGTTTCTTCTTCTCTTCTTTAGTTTTATCTTTTGTAATTATCTGGGATGTTTGGTTTATTAACTTGGATGATGTTTTTCTCTATTACTATCATGAACTAAATTTTTAATTAAGATTGCAACGGAACTTGGTATGTAGTTTAAATTGCAAGCTTCCCATTGAATGAAAGTTGGTTTTTATAGAATTGTTTATTATATCTTATGCTTATTGATTAATTGTCTGGCCAATAATTACTGTGATAATCTATATAAAATTGGAAGATGGAGTATAGATTGAGATCTGGATATGATAATATTTGTTCATATAATCTGAATAGGGTTAATATGATTAGCATGTAGGATAGGAATATACCTATGTGTCTTTTGTATCCATTGAAAGAATTTGTGCATAAATCCTAATTAACTTGATTCACATAGGAATATAGTGAGTTGATTAATTGGGGTGTTCCTTATAATTCTACATCTTAGAGATTGGATTTAGGAGGATTTGTTTACGTGTCTTTGGAAGAAGAGCGTGAATATTTATAAAGCATTCTTGGATAACAATTCATATTAATTGATTTATTTTAAATGGGAAGTAAGTAGTTTGAATGAAATACCAAGGGAAGTTGTAATCTTAATCTGTTAAATCTGCAGTTATTCTTGTGAAATTTTGGTTTTTAATTATTAGTTTGTTAAGTTTAATTTTCAAATCATAAACAAAATTTTCTTAGTTTAAAATTGGATTAATTGCATTAGAGTTAGTAATTGATAAATATTAGTCTATTTCCTCGTGGGAACGATATCCTTGCTTGCTGAATATTACAACTGAACGCGTATACTTGCGTGGAAAAGTGCTATTAAAAATTATGCAACAATTTCATAATACAACTACACCTCCCAAAGCAAATGTGATGCCCCCAAATCTCTACGCCTGAGGTATTCGATCTGGTGTTCACAACTAATCAATTAATATAACGCATCCAAATCTATACACCCGCAATATCTGATTCAGTGCTTATATCTAATCGATTAACCATACATATATGACAAGATACAATTCCCATCTATCCAAGGTTCACAGTATCCCATAAAAGATAATAATTCACTAAAGAACTATTGCTATGTTTGGATACCCTCACTTGGATGTATAGACTGTATCTACAAATAGTATCTATGTATCCAAAATCTAGAGTATCAACAATAACATGAACAGTACATAATGTCAATACCCTCACTCAGATGTATAGTCTATATCTTGCAGATTACTCTATCATATCGATAGTACCTATCTATCTAAAATACAGATTATTAACAATAACATGAATATTCCATATTGTCAATACCCTCACTCAGGTGTATAGTTCCCAAGGATCTCATAATAAATTAATAATCCTAATTACATCTATTTATGTAAAAGGAAATATGGTTGTGAAAGTAAAAGATGATATTATATCTTATATAAAGGTTCGGTTACATGGCTCTTCATAAAGAGTTTACTTATTACAAAAGTCTTACATTATGTTAGACAGTATTTTAAACTAATCTAAGCATGGTCTCTTCCCATTGTTTGTTCCAGATGTGCCAGGGTTACCATCTAATACTGCAAAGGAAATAATTTGCAAGAATGAGCTATGACATGCTCAGCAGGTTTATATTTATAACCATACTGTAGAATTTGAAGAATATAATAGTTCAATAACTTTTCTCAAGTGAGTGTTGGTTACCATTTATGGATTTTCATTTCTGTCAGTCACAAAGACTTAGAAATCTTATTCAGATATGAGACAGGGGATCAGCATATTCAACATCCTAGGAGTATTCATCTCATCTTAATTGTGTCCTTCTTGCACTAAGTGTCAGTTCTATTGGCACACATTTTTCCCTCCTAGGGATATACAATTTAGTATAGGATGTCTTACCAAAACAATTTGGTTTGACATAACAGTTTATGCTTGATAAACAATAATTCAATAACACATGAATAAATAATTCATTTTTTAGTTATGTTGAAGCTATAGCAATAACCTCACAATAATTGGTAACAAAATTGGTTCTATATAATATATCGATAAGCAATCAAGATTGAAATCTTATACTTCAACGTATAGGTAGGATTAAAGAACTTGCATAAGCTAATTGGATAGGTTAAAAGACTTGCCTGAGTGAATATTGTCTAATTAATGCTACTCAGATTGTTTTAAAATACCTAATATGTTCAAACATATATATTTAACACATTTGTATTGATAACAATACTCAATTACACAAACTATTCACGTTCGGTCTAAATTTGATATGATTTCAGTGTCCTAAAACCTTACTGGATATTTAATAAACTAATATTATCACGGTTAAACTTTAATTATAAGCTTTATTATAATTTTAGATAATTTATATATCATTTAAAATAATTTCTAGAAGCTTATAATAATTTTTAGATATTTAATTATCCATTAAAATAATTTTTAAATCATTTATTACTATTTTTACATAATTAATATTCACTTAGAATATTATTAAAACCCTTTTAATTATTTTTAAATAATTTATAACCTCTTAATATGATTTTTAAATCATTAATATCATTTCTAAATAATTATTTAGTATTTATAAATGATTTATCTAATTAATTATTAATAACTTAATTATTAATAATATTTTAAATAAATTAAATATTTATTGATTTATACCAAAATATTAAAAGTTAATTATTATAACTTAAAATAATTTTTAAAAATATTTTTATATTTATTTATTAATTATTTCTAATTTATTAAATTAATTTTATTTTCTGTATGTCGCTAAAGGTCTTTAGCGACAGAAAGTGTGGCTAAAAGTGTTCTTCATTTCTAAGGAATAGTTTGGTCAAGGCTTAGAGGTCATTTTGACCTTGATCTAACTCCTTAATGGTTATGATTATGGGTTTGAAAGTGTATTGGTTTTGTAATGCTCATGTAATACTACAATTACATACCAATATAAGACTCTAACCTTCACATAATAAGAAGTTATAAAGGCTCAAAGTCACTGTCAAAATTGTTCTTGGGTTTCTGAGTAATCCAGAACAGTGGTCATGGTCGGTCAACGCTTTTATGACTCTTATATCTTTCGATCCATGTAATAGATAGGTGTTTTGATTAATGCAGCTTGTAGTCTATATACCAAGATATAAAGATGATACACTGGTTTGGACTGAGTAAGACTCTAGGGTGCAGATATATATAGATTAGTCAAAGTACAGCAAGAGGTTGTTCTTGGTGTTCATCAGTTTTCTGGGTTTTCCAGAAAATGCAGTCATGCTCGGTCAACGATATTTGACCATTAATTCTAGTAAACCTATGAATTAATTAAGAGTTTGAGTGTCATAGATATGTAGTATATATATCAGAGTATCATTACATAACACTTAGACATCCTAACAATAAACAGAAAGTAAATTAAAGGCCAGTCAAAGTACCCGGCTCAACCTGTTCTTGAGATTTTTGGGTAACCCAGAAATCAGAAACTCGTGCTCTGTCAATGGCCTTTGACCACTTATATCTTGCAATATATGAATCCAATAGACCTGTATTCTCTTCTAGATTACTAACCACGTGTAATACTACAACTAGCATACAATTAATAGACTTAGATATTAACAATCAAGGATCCATAAGCTTAGACATTCGACTGTCAAACCTATTTTTCCATATTTTCCAGATTGCTTAAAACATCATTTTGATGCATCTAGATGTTATGAAAACATGATCTACCAACTTAGAATACTTATTAACATGTTATTACACATAATTTAACAACAAAACAATATATCTAACATAGCATCAAAGATCTAGGTTAAAATTAGTGTTTGTACCTTTCTTGAGTGATTTTGGATTTCTGATCCTAATCTTGCTATCAACAGGGCTTCTATAGGTATGATATATGAGTGTATAGGCTTAAAAATTTTGTGGATTGGCTTGTGTTAGGGCTGCTATTTATAAAATTATGCAATTAGGGTTTTTGGTCATTTTTCCACCTACTTGCCTCCCTCAATATCTAATCTTGTTAACTTATGCTCCTTGGGGGATGATACCAGATCACGTGCTACCTTGGAACTTGCTATGGTGACTAGCAACCTACTTGTGAGCTAGTTCATCATAATTAGTAGCTTAATTATGCCCTAATCCTCCTTAATCTTAATTAGGGTTTTGGATTTTATGATTAGGGTTTCTTAATGATTTTATTAACACCTAATTTAAGTTTAATAACCATGGTTAGGGTTTAAAATAACCTAACTAGGGTTAGTTCTAACTAATTAGTGTTAGGGTTTCAAATTTAGGGTTAGGGTTTGTAAATCTAGTATTAGGGTTTTCCTAATTTAGATATTAGGGTTCCTAACTTAGGTTTTTCACAAATCCTAACAAGTACAACAAAGCCTTTTGTCAGTGTAAGCACGACAAAGTAGCTTATCAAAACACATATACTGAAAAGTCCTTTTTTGGAAGAAAATTTTTAAGCACAGCGTGTTAAGCACGTTAACTTTTGGACAAAAAATATTAATAGGCCTAAATTTTATAGCAGAGGATATAATAACACAATATACATTCAGAACATAAAGATTTTATTTAATAACACAACATTTACATAACCAAGTCTTATTAGGGTTTTTGGGGTTTCACAGTAAATACATATCCACTTGTGGATTTAGTATCATGGGAGTCAAATATCTAATTTGCATTACTGTATCCTTCAAGTACAGCTAGATATCTTGTATAATGCAATCCGTCAGTTAAAGTGTATCTAAGATATCTAAGTACCCTTACTAAAGCCTTCCAATGTTCTTTTCCAAGATTACTCGTATAGCGACTTAGCTTACTTATTAAGTATGATATGTCTGGTCGAGTGCAGTTTGATAAATACATTAAACTACCTATTATACGAGAATATTCCAATTGGGGTATATTTTCACTACGATTAGTAGTGAGATGAAGTGTTGGGTCAACAGGTGTTCTTACTGGACTTTTCTCATATTTATTATACTTTTCTAGTACTTTCTCAATATATTGAGATTGAGACACAATAAGTCCATTAGATATTCTGGAAATCTTGATTCCTAGAATAACATCTGCTAGGCCCATGTCTTTCATTTCAAACTTGCTAATTAACATTTGTTTGGTAACATTAATAACATCATTATTACTACAAATGATTAACATATCATCCACGTATAGGCTAACTATTACATATCCTCTTTGAGTGTTTTTGACATATACACATTTGTCACACCCATTTATTTTGAAATTATTTGATATCATAACATTATCAAATTTTTTATGCCACTGCTTTGGTGCTTATTTCAAACCATATAATGATTTAACAAGCTTGCAAACATTCTTTTCTTTTCCAGGGGAAATAAAACCTTCTGGTTGCTCCATATAAATTTCTTCCTCTAATTCACCATTAAGAAAGGTAGTTTTAACATCTATTTGATGTATTTCTAAATTGTGTATTGCAACTATTGTAATTAACAATTGAATAGATGTTATCCTTGTAACTGGTGAATAAGTGTCGAAATAATCAAGTCTTTCCTTTTGCCTATAACATTTGACTACAAGTCTTGCTTTGTATTTATCAATAGATCCATCGGCCTACATTTTTCTTTTGAAGATACATTTGCATCCTAATGGTTTGGTTCCTGGTGAAAGATCCACCAATTCCCAAGTATGATTTTTCATAATAGATTCAATTTCACTATTGATTGCTTCTTTCCAATATGAAGCCTTAGGAGTAGACAATGCTTCCTTCACACTTTGAGGTTCACTTTCTAGCATGTAACTTAGAAATTCAAGACCAAAAGACTTAGAGATCATAACCTTTGTACTACGTCTAGGTTCATCTTCATCTCCCTGTTCATTATTATAGTTTGATGATTACTAGTCGTAGTATTATTAGGTTTTTTATGAGAACTTGTTTCTTGTGTATTTTTATATGGAAAAATATCTTCAAAGAAAAATGCATTCCTTGATTCTATAAATGTATTGACATGAATATCAGGAATGTCTAATTTATGAACAAGAAATCGATATGCACTATTGTTATTTGCATAACCTATGAATATGCAATCAATTGTTTTAGGACCTATCTTAACCCTCTTAGGATCAGGAACAATTACTTTCGCAAGACACCCCCACACTCAAAAATATTTATAGGAAGGTTTTCGACCTTTTCATAATTTATAAGGTATCTTGTTTGTTTTCTTATGAAGCAAATGGTTGAAAATAAAATTTGAATATATCAATGCTTCCCCCAACATGTTATGAGGTAACCCAGAACTTAATAACATAGCATTTATCATTTCTTTTAAAGTTTGGTTCTTGCGTTCAACAGCACCATTTGATTGAGGTGAATAAGGAGCGGTAGTTTGGTGAATAATACCATTTTCTGAATAAAAATCTATAAATGGTGATTCATATTCACCACCTCTATCGATTCTTATAGCCTTAATCTTTTTGCTAAGTTGATTCTCAACTTCATTCTTATAATGTTTAAATATTTCAATTGCTTTATCTTTTGTCCTTAAAAGATAGACATAACAATATCTTGTGCAATCATCTACAAAAGTAATAAAGTATTTTTTTACCACCTCTAGTTTGTACAAATTTTAATCGCATATATCAGTGTGAATTAAATCTAGAGGTTCTGAACTTCTTTCAACAGAATGAAAAGATGTTCTAGTTAATTTAGCCTCTACACATGTTTCACATATATGACTTTTGTCAGTACTAAATTTTGGAATTAATTCTAAATTAATTAATTTACTTAAAGTACCATAGTTCACATGTCCCAATCTACCATGCCACACATTCATAGACTCAAGCAGAAGATGTGTTTTTATTATTAATAATAACATTTGGTACAATAGTCATGACGTTCATTTTGAACATCTCATCACACATATAGCCTTTTCCAACATACATTCAATCTTTAGTAAGCACAAATTTATCAGCATGAAACACTAGTTTGAACCCTTTCTTGCTCAATATAGATCCAGAGACTAGATTCTTGCGAATGTCCGGCACATATAGTACATCATTGAGTGTGAGTTCCTTGCCCAAAGTCATCCTTAACATGACCTTTCATTTTCCTTCAACTTTAGAAATGGAGGAATTGCACATGAATAGTTGCTCACCATTTTCTATTGGTTGATAGGTAGTAAACAGTTTATTGTTCGAGCATATGTGGCGTGTAGCGCTAGTATCAACCCACCATTCTTTAGGATTTCTCGCCAAATTGGCTTCCGAGACAACTGCCGAAAGATACATGTCAGAAAATTTAGTAGATATTTCATATATTTCTGCTATGTTTGCTTGGGCATTTTTCCTTTTGAAATTCTCTTTCTTTTTAGGTTTGCGACAATCCTTTGCAAGATGTCCTATCTTATTGCAATTATAGCATTTCCCTTTGAACTTCTTTGAAGGACCATTTCCTTGACTTGGGTCTTCATTGTTGTGTTTCCTTTTCTTAGTTTTGTTACCATTTTCTATTACATTAGCATTGGATGTAATTAGAAGTTTTCTAATTTTCTTTTCAGACATTCGATTATCTTCTTCAATCATCAACCTAACTATCAAGTCCTCGAGCCCTATTTCTTTGCGTTTATGCTTTAAATAGTTTTTAAAATCTTTCCAAGATGAGGGTAATTTTTCAATTATTGCGGCCACTTGAAAAGATTCACTTAAAACCATTTTTCCAGTATTAATCTCATGGATTATCAATTGAAGCTCTTTGACTTGATTTATGACAATCTTTGTATCAACCATTTTAAAATTCAGGAATCTACCAACAACGAATTTCTTCATGTCGGCATCTTCTGTTTTATATTTTTTATCTAAAGAATCCTATAATAGCTTAGCAGTTTTGATTGGGCTATACACATTATACAATGTATTATCCAATCCATTGGGAATATATGTAACACCCCCTTACCAAAAAGAAAAGGGAGGTCATGTTCAAAGCACAAAAAATCTCAAAATAAGTAAACAAAGCACTGATAACTTCAAAATATTAATATTAATGATCCATTAATAAAGTACTAAATACAATTCTACAAACAGAGTCAAAATAATCAAAACTTAAAATCAAATCAACTTAGATGGTCAAAGGCAACTCTCTCATCACACTAGCCCTGAATCACCCCAGCAAACTTGCCGAAAGAAAAACACAGCATGAGCCAATTGCCCAGTACGGATACAGATATACAAAAGATATACAACTGATATACGAAATCAACTGAGACAAAATACTGAACAAAGCATCAAGTATAAATACTAACGAAAACATAATCTCCAACGATCTGAATGGAATATATCTGAATCAACAGAATTAACGAAACTAATAGAAGAGTAAAGAACTAACAAACTGAAATAACTAACTCAATGAATTGAACTGAATAGAAACAAACAAAACTAATACAAAGAAATAATAGGCTGAATCAAATGGTTGGGTGTTATTTCATACTGAATGAGCTCATAAATATACATTGCCACACAAGCAAGTCAAAATAATGACACACAAGCAAATCAAATGATGCCACACAAGCAATGACACACATGCAATCAAAATAATGCCACACAGGCACTCACACTTTAAATCGCGAATCCAAATGTATGCAAATCGGATAGGTGTGTTTGGAAAAACATCACCAATCCGCAGAACAAAAAACTAGGGTTAACCCATACACCTCCCACAACAAAACACCAAATGACCCACTTCCTCCTGAGCCCAAACGGAGACGTCGTGAACTAATCACACCGCCACGGAAAGTGTCATGTCTCTCGTACTAAGACGACATGTCTGTGGTACCCCCACAGGTGATTATAGCTCAGGTATACCTTACGGTGTATTCTAACAAAAATATCATGTCACAACACATGCGACATAATACCAACAAAAGGGTTCTATATGTACATGTTGAACCAAATCAAATTATAGTCACAATGTCTCAAAAAGAAGGTAGCAACATGTACCGCTCTACAATTATCAAAAATAAATAGTACTAAACATGATAACCTAATACAAAGAGTACAAATACGAGTCATATTTATCAAATCCAAAATGAAACTAATATATTTATTTCACAGGAAACAATTATGTGAAATAATAATGAAATTCGAACAAGCGACAAAATGAACAAAACAAATTTAACAAGAGTATCGCTGAAAGAGTACGGAGTCCGTACCTGGAGTAAACAATGTAATACACAGAAATTATTATCCCAACATAATTCGTTAAACTCCTTCCGTCCGAACTAATTAAAAAGAAAAATAAATAAATAAATCATTTATCAGTTATATAAAAAGTGTTAAATTTTAAAACCAACAATATGCTTTCACTTTTATAATTATTTTAACTTTCACGTTTAATTTGTAAATATGTACATTTCTAATGTGTATCTATAATTAATAAAATAATGTTATTAGCATGATATTAGTTACTGACTTGAATAACTTATCCAAATTACACGAAGGTATAAAACTAATTTATTGTACAATATATGTCTTCCTCTAAATTAACATAACTATAATTCTTATGTCCAGATTATACTGCATGAAGAATATTGATTTTTTTTATAACTATAGTCACAATCTCTATTAGAACAAAAGCCATAATGTATTGTGCCTTTACTGAAGCATGAGATAGCCCACGAAATATATTTATAATAATTATTTGTTTTCATATGGATGCAAAATACCTTCCTGCAGAAAGTATTAGGAATCTAACTTTTTATAATATTATTAAACATACAACACCCTAACCATCTAACTTTTAAATTATAACCAAAATAATCTTTATTTGAATACAAAAAGTTAGCATACTATGTAATTCAATGATCTAATTCATACCTTTGTCTCATCTATTTTTTTTGACGTCGTTTCTCTCTTTCTCTTTCTCTCGGTTTGTATAGATATAATGAAATAATTAGGTTTAACTATTTATTAATTAGGTTGCCTCAATAAACTTCTAATTGGGTTAAATTAATATAAGGCCCAAATTTTAACCACATAATATTATCTATCACTTAGTAATATCTATTAGGCCACACAATTTAAATGACTACTTTGACCTAATTTAAAGCCAAAAATTCAAACATTATATTTAAAATACAAACATAAATAATTTGCTTTTTTCGGGTATTACAATATAATATTTGCAAAAAAAATTAGAATGCTTCCGTGCATCCACCACAGCCAATGTGGTCCTATCAATTTCATTATCATCTACCACAAGGGCATCCTCATTTAAAAACCTTGAAAGATTCAATGTAGTAAGATAAAACAACATTTTCTGTTGCCATCTTTTAAAATCAATCCCATTGAATTTTTCAGGTTTCTCACCATGACTAACATGGGTAGGAACATTGATAGGAACAATGGTTGTAATAGAGTTAGGCACAATTGAATTAGATAATTTTATAATTCTGTTAAATACACAATTTACAGAATCACTTTAATAAAATAGAAACAATAGAATGAGAAAAACAAAAACTAAATTTGTAATTTCAATAAAGTAAATCTGTTTTAAATATTATTAATGTTATTTTTATTTTATTTTTATAAATCTAAAAAAAAATTCTGTAATAAAACTAAACAGAACTATAATATTCTGTTTTATATATATTAATATAGAATAAGAACTAAGAAAGTTCTGTTAAAAGAACTATAATATTCTATTTTATATAATAATATAGTACAAGTACTACGGTATTAATATACATATATTAATATAAAATAAGTACTACGATAGTTCTGTTTTATAAATTAGTATAGAGGGAGTACTCAGAAATAACACGGAAAATCTGCTTTAAGATTGTTATTCCTTTGTATTATATACTAATTAAATAAACAGAAGTAGAAGATAAACAATTTTATAATAATGACTTACTAGATGTAATTGACAAACTTTTAAAACAAAGTCAACTGTTGGACAGTCTCTCCTTAAAGCATTTCGTCCCCGCTATCGGTGCTTACGGATGGAATATTAGATGTCTACTTCCGATGATAAAATGGTCTTCAATTCTCTCAAGAAGCACTTCATTGGAAGAGTTCCATGAACTAACAAAAATTTGAATACTATCTATGACTTTTAATGAATAAAGAATGAATTTAGTTTTAAGAACTTGAGAATGATTGAAGTTAAAGTGATTGATTTGGGTAGATTTGGAACCTATTTATAAGTTTTCAAACACCCCTATGAAGATATACATCCCTTTGAAAAGATACATCCCTTTAAAAAGATACATCCCTTTAAAAAAGTAAATCCCTTTGAAAAGGTTACATCTCTTTGAAAAAATACCTTTTCAATTTTAAAAATTATGAACCAAAGGTCACACCCAGTGGTATACATCCACCTTACCCATGAACCAATACATCAGCCTATAAAAAATGATGGAAAATCCCAAATTTTAATACATGAGTGTTTGTTTGGAAAAAAACATAAAGAAAGAAAAAAAAATAGAAGAAGGAACCTTGCGGGAGTATGTATCAGCAAGTAGGGGTGATCATTCGGTTATAATCGAACCGAAATGACTATTCGGTTATAACCGAAAACTGAATTATCGATAATTTCAGTATCCGAACTACTAACCAAAATTTGAAACTAACCGAATTACCGAATACCGAATTATCGAATGTACAATTCGGTAATTCGGGTAATAACCGAACCTACAGAATTCTCAATCTTTCTTTACCTTAAATACAGAATTTCCAATCTTTCTCTACCTTAAATGTTGATAACTAACAGATTCCTTCCCCAAAGAGCACACAAAAATAGTAACTTTCTGCGCAGAGGTTAGAGAGAGAAAAACAAATCTGGCAGCGCCGGCCACCGGCGAGGCGGCGAAGATGGTTAGAGAGAGAGAAACAGAGGAGAGTTTTTGAACGAGAAGCATCAAGCATAAAGAATCAAGGCTGGGAAGCATGAAGCGCCTTATTTAACCATGGTCTAGTTGAAGAAAGTTTTTGAACGAGAAGCATCATGCAAGAAGAATAAGTGAATACTCAGATCTGGGAAGTTTTTGATTTGAGATTTGGGAAGACGAGGCTGAGCTTTTGATTTGAGAAGCATCAAGCCAAAAATAATTGAATAAGAATAAAGTTATTATAATAATAGTATAAAGTTATTATTTTTTAAATATTAATATTCGGTTATTCGGGTACTCGAATTATCTGTTTTTTAAAACCAAAACCGAAACTGAATAATGAGCAATAAATCGGATATAACTGAAATAAGAAAAAAAAACCAAAAAACCGAAATAATTCGGTTAAAAAAGTTCGGTTCGAATCGATACTTCGATTTTATCCATTTTTTGCTCACTCCTATCAGCAAGAGCAGCACCCTACCCGCCAAAAAATATGAAGGATTGCTCCGTAATCGAATCCACTAATAATACTATTTGAGGACTCATTCTTTCTCCTAAGTCAAACCGACCTACTAGCTATGAAGACTGTGGGCCCATGTGCAAAATTAGAGTTCACATGACCTAATTGAATTAAATGCACAATTAGGGTTCCACGACCTCATTAAATGTGCAAATTGGGGTTCGCATAACCAAATTTAATAAAGACGGAAAAGTCAGAAATAAATGTACTAGACCCGGGAGAAGCCTCCACGCGTCCCGAGGCAGAAGACTCGTGGAGGCGGCTCGTTTTGGGAATTGATTGAGGGATTGGATTGGTGGCTAGAAGGATAGGGCAATATGGACATTATTCTAATGACTAAAGGGTATTTCCAGAAATTCCCTGAAGGCATGTGCCTTGCACATGACAACTTTCC
The DNA here is from genome assembly GCA_020205505.1 of Panax japonicus. NCBI lineage: Eukaryota > Viridiplantae > Streptophyta > Magnoliopsida > Apiales > Araliaceae > Panax > Panax japonicus. The sequence goes on along the minus strand of CM035106.1, from coordinate 38,691,907 downwards.
AGAAAACCCTATAAATACCCCTTCCATTCCATTGAGAAGGGGGCTTCTCTTCAGGACTGAAGACTTGGACTCTCAGAAGATCAAAAGGACCCTTTTTGGTGACTTAAAGGCTCGGAGATTCCACCTAAAAGCACTAAAAAGGGGTTTGAGCATTCTCTCAACTCGAAGGACTCAAGAAGGCTCTTGGAATCCCTGCTACCCTAACACGGTTCCCGGATTCTAGGGGTTCTGCCACGCGTCGTTCGAGTAATCGCCCACCTGTCGTTCTCCCCTCTACAATCAATCAATCAATTCCGTATTCTTCGTAAATTTCTTAAAAAAAAGAAGAAAAAAAAGAAAAAAAAAAGTATAGATTCAAGTGTTAGTTTATATGAGATAAATGTACATGATTTTCTGATACAGGAAATGAAAAGAACTACAAAAGTTCATGATCCAAAGGACATGACATGTCGAATTGAAGATAGAGGAATACCTCTAAAGGTTGGCCTTTGAGGCTATCAACAGGTCTTCAAGGCCCTCAACAGGTCTTCGAGGCTATCAATAGATCTTCAAAGCTATTATCAGGTCTTCAATGCTATCAGGCCGTCAAAGCAATCAGCAGGTCTTCGAGGCTATCAGTAGGTCTTCGAGGCTATCAGTAGGTCTTCGAGGCTATCAGGCCTTCGAATCTATCAGGCTTTCAAGGCTTTTAGGCCTTCAAGAAATGTTTGATTCTCAATGACTTCTTGATTCCAAACAAAAGGAAAATTTTAAGAGATGAGGTTCCCTCTTCTAGGACTTTTGTTTTCGAGGATTGCAAAACATCAAGCCCCGCGAAGTGTTCAGACACTAGAATCAAGACTTCAACACTTACAATATTTTGTGCGATCATCTCACCAAAGGCGTGACTCACGCGCAGGGGGCAAATATTAACCGATAGATGACATAGACATCCTCCAGAGTAAAGGTGCATTCACCCCAAGCAGTGATGAATATGTAGAAAGAAGAACAACATGATCCTATTGGATACGAATGTTCCTACATAGCTGGATGCAAGAAGAATGTCAGCTATCCACATAATCAGCATTCCCAAGTAGCTAGTCGATCCAATGTTGCTATTCTTGAATATGGGTAGATGAATCAGACAAGAAGTCATCCCAACTTCCACAAGCCGTTGGATATAGAATCAAGCCTTCCTTCTAGGATGGAGAAAATGTTGTACGAGCATAAGTTTGGACTTGCTTCCAAAAGACGACGAAAAGGCCAAAGGAGGGGAGCCCTTTCCCAATCAATGAGAAACGGGGCCTCCTTGGTTGTTCTCAAGCCTGCAGAATGTTCAACAGGCCGTTGGATATAAAATCAAGCCTTCCTTCTATGATGGAGAAAAAGTTATACGGGCATAAGTTTGGACTTGCTTCCAAAAGACGACGAAAAGACCAAAGGAGGGGAGCCCTTTCCCAATCAATGAGAAACGGGGCCTCCTTGGTTGTCCAAGAGTAAAGCTTCAAAACACCTGAAAAGGAGAAGAAACAATGTCAGAAAGATTGGGGAGTCCTAAAAAAGAAAAAAAATTATAAGGTTCGGTCCCCTAGGATTCGGCCACCTAGGGTTCGGCCATTATAACTCTGTAGGGCTCCTCGCTAGCTTCGTTTTGATATATTATGGGCCCCGAAACTCTAAACGAGTTAAAAATTATGATCAAAATAGTAGTTGATCCTCCAAAACCCCCATATGGTTCGGCCCCCTAAGGGTTCGGCCTCCTAAGGTTTGGCCACCTAGGGTTCGGCCATGGTGAATCTGTAGGGCTCCTCGTTAGCTTCGTTTTGATATATTACGGGTCCCGAAACTCCAAACGAGTCAAAAGTTATGATCAAAATAGTAACTGTTCTTCCAAAAACCTCTAGGGTTCGGCTCCCCTAGGGTTCGGCCCCCTAAGGGTTCTGCCACCTAGGGTTCGGCCATGATGACTCTGTAGGGCTCCTCGCTAGCTTCGTTTTGATATATTATGGGCCCCGAAACTCTAAACGAGTTAAAAGTTATGATCAAAATAGTAGTTGATCCTCCAAAACCCCCTAGGGTTCGGCCCCCTAAGGGTTCGGCCTCCTAGGGTTTGGCCACCTAGGGTTTGGCCATGATGATTCTGTAGGGCTCCTCGCTTGCTTCGTTTTGATATATTGTGGGCCCCGAAACTCCAAACGAGTTAAAAATTATGATCAAAATAGTAGTTGTTCCTCCAAAAAACTTAATTTTTTTCATTTAAACTTCATTTTTCTCATAGGGTTCGGCCATGTAGCCTTAGGCCACCTAGGGTTCGGCCATATTGGCTTTGTAGGGCTCCTCGCTAGCTTCGTTTTGATATATTATGGGTCCCAAAACTCCAAATGCGTGAAAAGTTATGATCAAAATAGTAGTTGATCCTCCAAAAACTTCATTTTTTCCATTTAAACTTCATTTTTCCCATATGGTTCGGCCATGTTGCCTTAGGCCACCTAGGGTTCGGCCATGTTGGCTTGGGAGATGCATACATATGAATACATGTATAGCCCCAAAATATGCTTGCAACGGAAAAGGAAGCGATCACTCTTTTTCTATTAAGGGAAGGATTCAAGCTGATTTCCAAAAAGATAAGTATCTTTGAATTTATTTCTAAATGGAAACATATAAAAATATTATTTCCTAAATATAGAATAGATTTGATTTTTGATTTTATTCCCAACAAAGGAAAAATTCGAAATATATGTTTGATTTTCCTTCTTAATGATAATAAGGAAGGGTCTTATCTTTAAAATCAAATATAAAGAAGATTTAATTTTATTCCCAACAAAGGGTAATTTTCGAAAATGGATTATTTATATATATATATATATATATATATATATATATAGATGATAATATATATATATATATATATATGTAAATAAATAAATAAAATCTTTTGCTTTCAAATAAAGAAAGATTTGATCTTATTTCCAAAATAAAATTAAGATTTGATCTTATTTTCAAAATAAAATTATGATTTGATCATCTTTCCAAAATAAAATTTAGTTTTGATTTTATTTCCAAAATAAAATTATGATTTGATTTCATTTGATAAAAGGGAAAGATTTGATTTACGAAATGAAGGATTTTATTAAATTAAATTTTATTTGGTAATATTTGATGATCTTCCTTGTCTTAATTTCCAGGAAAAAATAAGGAAGCAAATATTGAGCAAACTATGAAAAGATTTTCAGAAGATTTTTCAGTATAGAAGTATTCTTGCGCGATCGTCTATTTGGGAATGCGACTCTCGTGCAGGGGGCAAATGTGGGCCCATGTTCAAAATTAAAGTTCACATGACCTAATTGAATTAAATGCACAATTAGGGTTCCACGACCTCATTAAATGTGCAAATTGGGGTTCGCATAACCAAATTTAATAAAGACGGAAAAGTCAGAAATAAATGTGCTAGACCCGGGAGAAGCCTCCACGCGTCCCGAGGCAGAAGACTCGTGGAGGCGGCTCGTTTTGGGAATTGATTGAGGGATTGGATTGGTGGCTAGAAGGACAGGGCAATATGGACATTATTCTAATGACTAAAGGGTATTTCCGGAAATTCCCTGAAGGCATGTGCCTTGCACATGACAACTTTTCAGAAAACCCTATAAATACCCCTTCCATTCCATTGAGAAGGGGGCTTCTCTTCAGGACTGAAGACTTGGACTCTCAGAAGATCAAAAGGACCCTTTTTGGTGACTTAAAGGCTCGGAGATTCCACCTAAAAGCACTAAAAAGGGGTTTGAGCATTCTCTCAACTCGAAGGACTCAAGAAGGCTCTTGGAATCCCTGCTACCCTAACACGGTTCCCGGATTCTAGGGGTTCTGCCACGCGTCGTTCTAGTAATCGCCCACCTGTCGTTCTCCCCTATACAATCAATCAATCAATTCCGTATTCTTCGTGGATTTCTCTCCTCCTCAGCCAACACGAAACCCTAGACAAGCAAGGCGCGATTTCCTTGCCCACATTCTTTTGGCGACTCTGCTGGGGAGGTGTAGAATTCGTGAAGGGTATGCCCACAACTCGAAGTGGGAGAACTACAAGAAGAGTTGCTTCACCAACAAACAGTATTACCTCACCGGATCCAATTCCAAGGCAAGCCAATCAAGCTTTCCAAAGCGCAAACCTGGATTTTGACCAACCACTTATTGAAGACGCTTCAGAAGGAAGTTCAACATCACCACATATGGCCAATCAACAACACACAAGCGCAGGAAAGCAAGTCGAGAATGTAAGCGAAGAGCAGACGAATGTTGTGTAACTGGAGATGCTCAAGGCATTAAAGGAAGCACGAGAAGGACAAGGGATGATGATGACCATGATGCTGGAGATGCAGAGGAAACAAGAGGAGATGGGAAACTTTTGCCAACAATTGATGCAGATCCCTACCTTCAAGGCCATATTCCCAGGCAATTCGCAGGGAGAACAAGTAGGAGTGGAGGACAACAATAATGACAGTAACAACAAAGAGAACCAGATTGTACCTTCATTAACTGAAAGACAATCGGTTCCAGTAATCAACTTGGAGCTCCAGAACAATGGTGATGGGCCACAACCTAGGTTGGAAGCAAGCCAACCTCAAACAAACATCATCCCAACTGCTCTTCAAGCATTTTCACAGGTGCAGATGCCAACCGTCCCAAGCCATGTCCAGCGAGTGAGTCAGCAAAGGCCACC